>OLKM01000092.1:25000-262500 GCA_900291075.1 Melanogrammus aeglefinus
TGTTAATCTACCCCAGCAGCTAATTGTCATGCATAATGTGAGCAGGGTACAGTGGTCTCCTGGTTAATGGCCCATAATTGAATTTGCAAGACGAGCCATCTCTGTTAGACAAATTGTTTGGGACTTCGCCCTATGCTATAATTATGCATGTTAAGCGAGGGCGGAAAGATTAGACAATGCAAGAGGAAAATCTACTCCTCCCATGAACCACTATGACACTGCGAATCAAGCATTCCCTGCCAGCTGCCACAGAGCACAGGGTATGGTATTCAGTCACTTATTCCAGTTTTTCCCGGTAGAAAAATGTGTGAAAACACGGCCATTTTGACAAAAGTTCATTTTAAGTTAATTGATTTGGAGCGGCTTCTGGAGTTAATTATCTTGTTGGATGCGGTACAACCTCCTAACACCTTGCAATTACTTTCTTGAGTTGAAATCACAGCGTGGAGACTTCCTTCGCAGGAAATGTCTCCATAACTCCACAAAGGGACTCTTCCGAAGGGTCTATGGGTTCGGTACCACAGCCTAGTCAATCAACTGGTCCACCACCTCGCTGCCTGGCTCAGCCTACAATTTTGTAAAATGTGGCCAATCCCAAATACAGCCATAGGTGATGCATAATGAGGGAGTATCAGCTAAATCATTATATTCCTATATTGCTCTTAATGGGGACCAGCAGCAACATGGCTAGTTACTGCCTGGCGCTAAACATCTAATTAGCCTTTTTTTTTTTTTTTTTTTACAAATTCATCATTTTATTTCAGTTGGAGCCAGACAGCATTCACTTGAACTTCAAGCCAACCTAATCATTCCAGAGCAGAACTATTGTGGCCTTTTTTATTTTTAATGAACGGCGCTCCGAGTTTCTCTGACACACTAATTACTCAACGACAATACAGGAAGTGTTGAACTGCAGTTTCCTTTTTGGCGGCGACTTCTATTATTAAAAACCTCCACCAACGCCACCACCTGCGCCGCCACCACTACTCTGTTCGCACCCTCTAATTCACCAAGGCCCTACACAGGCCGATCTAATTTACAGTGACAATAAATTAAAGTCACTACATTAAAGTCACTTGGCAAACGATTTCATCCAGAGCTACTTCTCTACAGGCAATGATGTCATACGTCATTACGTCATCCTGCTTGAGGATTTCTTAGAGTGGGACATTTTGGGATTGACACCAGAACCTTTCTGTACAAACAACCGCACCACTAAAGAAATAAAAAAGGTAAAATGGACAACATTTTACCTACATTCACCCATTAATGGACACGTTCACACCACGACGGCGGTGACAACCACGCAAGGCGATAGCCAGCTCGTCGGAAGCAGTTAGGGTGATGTGTCTCGCTCAGGGACACCTCGACAATCATTACTAGGAGGTGCTGGGGATTGAACTGGCAAACGTCCGGTTGCCAACCAACCCACTGTACCTCCTGAGCCACGTGCCGACCACTAGACCACCGAGACCACTGAACCCCCTCCGCATCTACTGTAACTAGAACAAGGCCAAATTAAAGTACATTCGCCAGGGACTGTATTCAACACTCGCTGGTACTCCTGGTGAGCGGGGAGGGCCTCTGTGGGTCCTGGGGCTGTGTGTGGCCCCCCTCCCCGGTGTACCCGCGTCGTGTTCCTCTATTGGCTGGCGGCGGGGGCTGCGGTGGGAGTGGCTGAGCTGGTGGTTTTTCGACGGCACTCTATATTCTGCAGGGTCTCAGCGGAGACACTGAGGGCTTTCTCTGCGCAGACACTCGCTGGTATTCATGAGGGTCTCTGGGGGGGGAGGTGGTGGTGGTGGGGGGGGGGGGGGGGGGAGGGGGGCTTCTGAAAACCCCGAAGACCCCACTCGTCTCTGTGAGTCGTAGAGATAGCTTATCGTTAGCATCGTTAGCCAATGACCAAGCTGATGTGCACACGTAGGTAAATGCAACCCACACACACATGCATCCCATGACACACAAACACACACACACCCACATACACACGCCCACAAACACGCAGCCTGCATCTTCATGTCTATCTGCCTGCCTAGTGGACTACCTGCCTGGCTGTCTGCCTGTTCTATCTCTCTGCCTGTCTGTCGGATCCTAACCGCTGATCTCTATCTCTAACTCCCAAACTTAATATTTAGCCTCTGAGCCTTCTCTTTGTGGGTAAATCCTCAGTTAGCCTGCCGTGAGCAGTTTCCACTGCCGGAGAGAAAATGTGGTTTTGATGGTGTTACCATGGCTGCAATTCTGCGGTTTTGGCTTGAAATCAGCAGTGTTGTGGAGGAATGGAGTGAGGCTCTTCCTGTTGTTGGGGGCTAAAGGCAGCTTCCTGGCACCAGCAATTTGTCCTTATTCCACATCCACATCCACACACACACACACACACACACACACACACACACACACACACACACACACACACACACACACACACACACACACACAGGTGATAGAGGTAATACATTGCCTTTTGCATACATGCACACATACATTGCCTTTTGCATACATGCACACAAAACCACCATACAATCTTCAGGGAATATGCATGCAGACGCACACACACACACACACACACACACACACACACACACACACACACACACACACACACACACACACACACACACACACACACACACACACACACACACACACACACACACACACACACACACACAGCAGGAAGTTTATAGTGATGACAAATAATATAACAAATACCAACACACACAAATAAAGTGAGGGAACCTTCTCCCACACAAAATCCCTAGAGGAAGGAGAATTATTGGTGTGTGAGTCGCACAACGACTTAACCATGCTAACACTGTCACCCTGGGGTGTGTGACTATATGTGTGCGTGTTTGTGGTCGTGTGTGCCTGTGCGAGTGTGCATATGTTTGTGTGTGTGCATGTGTGCGTGTGTGCATGTGTTTGATGGGTGCGTACGTGCGTGTGTGTTTATGTGTGTGTGTGTGTGTAAGTGCGCACATGTGTGTCTGTGTGTGTGTGTGTACGTGCGCGCAAGTGTGTGTGTGTGTGTGTGTGTGTGTGTGTGTGTGTGTGTGTGTGTGTGTGTGTGTGTGTGTGTGTGTGTGTGTGTGTGTGTGTGTGTGTGTGTGTGTGTGTGTGTGTGTGTGTGCAGTCAGCAGAGGGAGAGAGAGCGTTGGGTAATAGTTTGGAACAGGTGGGAACACACACATGTGGAGAGCATGTGATGAATAACACGCGTGTGTAGGAGGGGGTCAGCCCGGAGTGGCCACAAGAACACTCTTCGCTGGCTTTTATTTACTAACCCCAACCCTAAGTAAATCTATATAAACACATCTTAATAAATAACGACCCAACGCCAAGGTCAGCCTCAATAAATTACGTCAAGTTCATACATCCTACTCCACTTCTGTGTGTGTGTGTGTGTGTGTGTGTGTGTGTGTGTGTGTGTGTGTGTGTGTGTGTGTGTGTGTGTGTGTGTGTGTGCACATACATGTGCTTGTTGACATACACAACTCTATTATTGGATGTGTGTACTTGCATGTGAGGTTGTGTTACGTTGGATGATAGTAAGAAGCATTCAACGCCTCATGAGCTGTGTGTGTGTGTGTGTGTGTGTGTGTGTGTGTGTGTGTGTGTGTGTGTGTGTGTGTGTGTGTGTGTGTGTGTGTGTGTGTGTGTCCTCTACACTCTACAGTTCATGCACACATTCTTAGCATGGGTGGTCCCAGTGGGACTTGAACCAAAACCCTTCCATTGTGAACACCACCCTCTAGCAGTTGAGCAACAAAGGACAAGTAAAAGGATCATCAGAACTACCACAGAAAGCGGTGGGGACCCCCACTTAGGCTGACAGTGGTGGTCCCATTCTGGTATTCCCCCTGTTTACAATGCATGACCTTAACAACACATAGAGAGAGAGAGAGAGAGAGAGAGGGGGAGAGAGAGAGAGAGAGAGAGAGAGAGAGAGAGAGAGAGAGAGAGGAGAGAGAGAGAGAGAGAGAGAGAGAGAGAGAGAGAGAGAGAGAGAGAGAGAGAGAGAGAGAGAGAGAGAGAGAGAGAGATGGGCATTTCATTGTTTAATGCCATGGGGTCATATGTCGAAAGATATTAGTTTTTTCGGAAAGGTTAATGAGATCAGGTAGGGCTCCTTCAGCATCTTGCTCAAGGAGGCCCATAGGAAGGCAACGGGCCATTGGGGATTGAACCCGGAACCTTCCAGCTGACAACCTGATATACATTGTAGCCTATAGTTAATAATGCTGCTTGTATTAATTGGTTATCTATTCAGATACAGCTGTATACATCACATGTTTAGTCTATGTTTAATTAACTAGTTGATATTTACGATGTAACAAGTGACATCCAGTTCCTGTCATTTTGACATTCGGTGGCTTTTATTGCAGCATGGTCAATGGGCATTTACTAGTTGTGTCTGTTGTGGTGCACTGCCGTACTTAAATCCAACAGACTCTTTATGATTTAAGTGTCTGCGTCAAGTACCACACTAGGCAGCAGTTTTCCCACACACACACACACACACACACACACACACACACACACACACACACACACACACACACACACACACACACACACACACACACACACACACACACACACACACACAGTAACTCGCACAGTAGTCATGAATTGTGACCATAGTAAAGACACTTTTACTGCACTCTGAATCCATCTGCTCTTGTTCTTCCCCTGACTCAGGGGCTGGACATGGTTTAAAGTCACACCAAGTTCATGGGCACTGTGCCGCCCTTTGTCACAGTTACAGTCTCAGAGGGCTCCCCGGCCCCTAAGCCCTTCAGGAGGACAAGGGGAGAGCGTCCATCTCCCAGTGGGGAGGAGAGAGGAACCGCCAGGACACAGCATCACTCTGGGAAGGGCAGCGGGGGCCGGAGCACCAGACCCCCGGCTGTAAAACCTGAATGATACTTCGGTTAAAGCGGAGTCATCTCCGGGCACGCCGGGGATACATGCAGCGAGGTGAATGTGCACGCTCTTTACGGTCCGGTGTCTATTGTCCTGCGGTACCCGCGTCCGCCAACAGTCACTCGTTAAGGGGGCTTCTGGCGGACGTTATGACGGGAAGATGGTGTGTCGTCGTACGAGTGGGTGAACCTCCTCCACCTGTCTGTCGTAATGTGGACCAGAAAGGTGTGGACAGACAGGACGGTGACAGACCGACAGCGTGTCTGTACGTCCACGTCTGTCGCTGATTTCTGAGCGCTATGCCAGGTTACGCAGAAACCGTTGGCAGTTGGGGTAATACACAAAAGTTCTACCAAAAAGGCTGTTAACTTAACGGAAAAATAACGACCCGCACAATCCATGTCGAGCGCTAAAGATGAACACATTTATTTATTATGCTTTATGTTTTATATTTTCAATGGAAAAGAGGAGCATTGCGTTGAAGTCACTTAAGGGAAGAACCCCAGGGACCCTTGTGGTTCACAGCTGGTGTCTGACAGCTGGTGTGATATGACTGTATCTCCCCGGCGTCGAGAGCCAGACTCTGGTGGACTGTCGGTTCCTTCCAACACACTCCCTCCACCTCGGGGCCCGGCCCCGTTAAGATACGTCCAAAGGTACACGCTTTTTTTTTTTATCTATGTTTGGGCCCAGCTGGGCTGACTCAGAGATATCCTACTCCTCTCTCCCACCCAGTCTCTCACCTGCCTCCCTTTCTCTCCCCACGCCCGCCGCCCCCTCCCTCTCCCTCTCTCCTACTGTGTGGATAATGGTCTATTTCCATCTCCCCCTTTCTCTCCCGGTTACCTCTCTCCCTCTCTTATGTCTTGTCCAAAGCACATCTCAAGCTGTGAGGAAGTGGATATACCACCTCACTCATGCAACGGCCGCTATCACCTTGACCTGGTGTGTGTGTGAGTGTGAGTGTGAGTGTGAGTGTGAGTGTGAGTGTGAGTGTGAGTGAGAGAGAGAGGCGGGCGTGGGAAGAGAAAGGGAGGGAGGTGAGAGACTAGGTGGGAGAGAGGAGTAGAATATCTCTGAGGAAGAAAGAGAGAGAGAGAGAGAGAGAGAGAGGAGAGAGAGAGAGAGAGAGAGAGAGAGAGAGAGAGAGAGAGAGAGAGAGAGAGAGAGAGAGAGAGAGAGAGAGAGAGAGAGAGAGCATTGCGTGTAGAGATTGAAACGAGAGAGGAAGCAGGTCCATTATGTGAGGGGTCTCCCGACGCTCTATGATTCCAGCAATCATTGAGACGTGTAATTAAGTATGAGTCCTACATGCACTGTACACGTAGCATCTCCCTGCCCTCACAGGGAGAGCACCATCCACTCCACGTCTCCCGCTTATGTTATTTCATTAGTCTATAGTTAGTATTTACTCACCTAAGCACACTTATTTTCTAGCACCACTCACAGTGGTTATGGGTAAGAGGGGGGGGGGGGGGTTAGGGCGCCTTGCTCGAGGAACGGGGGTCGGACTCAGTACCTTTCAGCGGAGAGTAAAACCTCTTGGTGACCTGTTTATTCAGCCGATTGTTTATAATCAGAGAGGCATCAGCAAACCTTTTGATGAGAGAGAAGAAATACAGAATGATAGACCAAAAAACCAAAGATCTTCTCCAGGTTATCTTGTCAAAGAGTTTGTAATATCATATTAAGAAAGACCTGAAAAAGGAAACGTGGCTGGAGGCGCGGACACGTGCTAGTGCACGTCAAAGTGTGTTTTTGCCATATGCCCAGTACAACTCAGGGTCATTCTGGCCAGGAAAATGTAGTATTTCAAGAGACTATGGAGAGTGATGGACCAGCAAAGCTCAAACCGTACATTTCCAATCACGCAATCAGGAAGCACGTAATGGAGTCAATTAAAACACGCTCGGCTGCTTTTAAATACAGCTGTCAAAGAAGTGGGAGTATGTAACACGTGATTCTGTGTGTGCGTGTGTGTGTGTGTGTGTGTGTGTGTGTGTGTGTGTGTGTGTGTGTGTGTGTGTGTGTGTGTGTGTGTGTGTGTGTGTGTGTGTGTGTGTGTGTGTGTGTGTGTGTGTGTGTGTGTGTGTGTGTGTCAGTGCCTGTGCTTGTATGTATGTGTGTTTCTGTGGGTGTGTGTCTATCTGTATGCGTTTGTGTGGGTGCGCCTGTGTGTGTGAATGTGTGTGTATGTGTGTATGTGTATGTGTGTATGTGTGTGTATGTTTGGGTGAATATGTGTGCATCTGTGTGTGTGTGCCTGTGATTATGTGTATCTATCTGTGAATGTGTGTTTGTGTACGTAAGTGTATCTGTGTGTGCATGTGCGTGAATGAGTGTATGTGTTTGTGTGTGTGTGTATCTGTCTATGTGTGCACGTGTGTGTGTGTGTGTGCGTAGTATATATTAGCATGCCTACATGCATAGGTTTCGAGTGCGTTGTCTCCAGGGCCACATGGCTGTGGATGCTGTCTGGCTCTGCGTGGGTCCGTGAGAGCGCATGTAGCGCCATTAGCCTTTGTTCTGATGCAGCGCCAGTGGCGCCCCGAGTGAAAAACATGGCTGACGTGAAGTGTCTGCGAGGAGATGCCAGACAGATATCACAAGATACCGTTGTGTCGTTTAGTGTACTGGATATAATTAATATGAGGATAATTAAAACGCGTCCAGATCCAAGAATAAATTAATTAAAACTCTTGTCAGCGAGGAGATTGTCTTTCCGGAACAGAGCAGTCATCTGAGGCACGTTTTTATTAATCCTGGTGGTAGCCACCGCCAAAGCACTTGGTCAATACTTTGCTGCTTCAAAGGGCTTCTATTATACCACCTGGTGTGACGGTAATTGGCCATTCCTCCCCTCTCGTGACATCCTCGCTGGGAGTGTTCCCATACCAGATGTATGATGGATAGCTCAGCCAGCTACCTTCCACTGGGTAGACTGGTGGGCTAACGCCATCCATCACTCATCTGGGCTGACACTCCCACCTTGTTCACCATTCTAATAAAGATGGTAAAAACGGGTAGCTTCATTGATGAAAAACGAATTGGATCCTTTGTAGTATGTTCGTCTCGGGCTAGGTATGACTCTGAGAGTGCTAAATGTTCAACACGTAGTTTATTCGAACAGAGACACAAGGTAAACGAACTTGCGTTCTGGAGGTGGTTCATGAAGCATCTCTGGGACACAGGTAGCCTAAGAATTCAGTTTATGTTGGAAGTGGGCGAAATGGTAAATAAGCCTCACCTACAGGTTCTAATTTACCCCGGTAACATTTTGTCTGTCTGTTTTTTGATGGAAATGGCAAAGATGCTATGTTTGCAGTGTTTAACTTATCTACAAACTCATAAAACCTTAGATGGTGTTATCCACTATGTGCGAAAGAAACCATTCCTAACTGGTGTTCGCTTGAAACATATCATCAGAAGAAGCATAGACTAAAATAATTTACATCATTATCTAGAAGGTCTCGTCAAGAAGTACCGAGATGGCGGGCTTAGGCAGTGACCATGGCTTCGCCCACGAATCATGACAAGGCTTGAACTTGTTGTTATGGAACTTCAGCCCATTTGACTGATTCAGGGTATTTCTGAGTTGGCACGTAATGGCCAATAAACGTCACGCCTTGTAGGTCAAACATTGCCCTTTAAAACAACATCTGCTTCACTGTGTGGAGACGGGTTTGAACATGACAGCACAGTACATGGTCCAAGACACTATTCGATTAAACTTGGCGATAGTCACTGCCAAGTCTTACATGCGAATAATTTCAGTCACTGACCCGGGACCTTAACATCTGATTTAATTACACACAAAGAAACGCATATAAATATAAATGTGAGACAAAGTAAATGCTGTTAATTACATAGAAATATATATGTACATAAATATAAATATAATATAAAGTAAATGCCGTTGCGATGACTTTGCATCCGAGCCAAACGCTGGTAATATACGAGTCGTGAGCTGATGCCATGTTAGCCTTTTAATATCTGTAATGTCTTGTTTTAAGTAATTGGTTGTTGCAGTTGGATTGACGCGCACTAATCTTCCTTTATCCAATTATAATTTGTTCTGCATTTTCATCATTGGCGATAACCGCCCCCAACCCCAAACAGTTCATAACGAAGCCAGCCAGGTAATAAATTAAAAGTATTTCATGAAATGAATGCCGGGGTTTTAAATTCCCGCAGAGCAAGAATGGCGTGCGTGCGCTACGGGTGGAATATCTCTCAGAGGGAGTTTGAAGAATAATTGACTTGTGTAGCAGAGATACGGTTTGAAGATGATACCACAGACCGCCTCTCCACCTGCGATAACAACACAACACATTTAGAGGGTAAACTATTCATCAGCCAGCAGGTAGCTATGCAGTCGGCTATAGGAGAGTATTAAGGGATTTGTAATCACATCTGTTATCTGTGATGAAATGTTGCAGTGGCTCTACTCACAGGCCTCGTTGGCATTGCATAAATGAATAGCGCTGAAACATACATAATTCTACCTATACTAATCTTTATCAATACCTAACCATACTACTATACTAAGCTAAAGTACTATGCTGTTACTAGCATTACTAGTGCATTCAACAATACTTCATGCCTGCAATATACTAGATATACTAAGGTGTGCTACACCACATTGTCTTCACCACCAGATCCGCCACCATCACAACGACCACCTGCACTGCCACCATCACCTCCACCAACACCACAACCACCACTTCCACCACGACCACCACCACCTGCACCTCCTCCAGACCCACCACCTCCACCACCCCCAACACCACCAACACCATCTACACCTCATCCACCACCACCGCCTCCATCACCGCCTTTACCACCACAACCAACACCAACACTGATCACTTAAAGTGACAGTGTTTGTTTTTCAGGGTTGCTTGTCATGCAAAGTTTCAGCAAAATAAATCCAATAACTGTTATCAAGGTGTTTGCCAGCATTCATGCCATTAACCAAACTCAATGGATCGGAGAAGGAGAGGATAAAATGGACATCCGGACTCCACCACCACCTCCACCACCTCCACCACCTCCAGTATCAGCAGCAGAAGAAGCAGCGGCTGCCCGGACTCCTGGACCTAACCCAATTACATCAGGGCCGCCTCAGCAGCCGCCTCCTCCGAGGCAATGTCACGGAAATCAATGGCTGGTGAACCGGCGTGCTGTCGCAGTGGCGGCGGCCGCATTAAGAAAGTGCTCTTTTAGACAATGACACATGGGGTGACGCCGGTGCCGCGCCGCACCGGGAGCCTGCCGCTGGAGGGATTCACTTCAAAAAATGTTTTAACTCCACACACACCTCCCTGTCCCTCCGCCCTCCCTGCCCTCACTCACCCTCCCCGCTCAGCCGAACACCTCTCCCCAGCGAGGGGTGCGCAGGCCCCCCTGGGCTCGGCTGGTGTCATCGCCGGGTGTCGTACAACGGCAGTGATGGAGGAAAAAAGAAAAGGGCTTAATAAAAAACGGGAGGAAGTGCTGCTAGGCCCAGCATGAATCAGTCACGCGGAGGGCGGGGTGGAAATAGATTGCTCCAGGTCGGGCATCTTCTGGGATGGATTGCTCAGGTCTGGATCTGGGATCAATTGCTTGGGTCTAGGTGACTTGTCGGTTAAATTTAACTGTCTGGCCATATCTTGTCACCCACACTTGACCAGCTACTGGTCAATTATTGAACAGCCATCTAAGGAAATCCTTACTTAAGCAAGAGTTACCTAATTTAATTCAATTTATTTTGAGTCAATGACAATTTAATAAATCACCTTTTAACACTACGGTCTGTTTGTTTTACTGCGCTGATGACCCTCGTAAGAGTTTCAACACTGCGCGTTTGATCGTAAAACACGTCGACTTTGTCTTGACCGTTACCGTCTCAAAGGGCATCAAAGCCGACAGTGCCACCCCTGAATCCTTCCGAAGGGCTCAGAGATTGCAGGGAAAAACTGCCGGAATGCCAGAGGGAAGAAGCCCTGAGCACTAGCTCAGGAGAGGGAGAGAGAGAGAGGGATCCCTGCTTCCAGGGAGAGGCTGCTTCTGAAGGAGCAGACACATTTAATACAAAATCATTCAGCAGCGGTGAGGCTTAAGGAGCAGGCAGATGAACACAGCCTCATAACTGCAGTTAAGGATGAAACCTAAATTACAGTGTGTGAATCGCTAGCGCCGATGTGAACCAAAAATAGAGTCATCATGACCATCGACCACACATTCATACAGCCATTTGTCTGCATGTCGCGTAAATGGTACTAATGCCGCGCTGCCACTGCAGGGTGCGTTACGGTTCGGTCCGCCTCAGTCCGGTAGGGAGGGGGCGGTATAGCCCAGCTCAGTTCCGAGGTCTCGTTTCCAGCGCCAACAGTACCCCTTTATGGTGGGCCGGATCTCGATCGCCGCGGCAGCTACGTAAACATCATGACATCATAGCAGCGCAGAGGAGAATGCAGAGGAACGTCTCCACCTCCTTGTTCGCCCAAGCAAGCGTTTTACGCGACATGTTCTCAGCGTTCAACCGTCAAACTCAGTGCAGTGCAGTCCGGGGTGAACTGCAGCATGGAGGAGAATGTGATTGTTGCCTTTTGCAATTCCCGGAGCTCTATATATAATATAATATAATATAATATAATATAATTCTATAGATAATATCACGGCCAAAAGCTCTGTGCGCCTCCGGATGGCCGTAGCGCGGGGAGCTCTCGTAGGGATTGGGCTTCTCGGGGTTTGTTTACCGGCGTTGCTATGGTTACCAGTCTTGTGTGTTCCATTAGGTAGGCCCACAATAAATCTCTGTCTAATCAATACTTCATTCACTGCCTCTTCCTGGGTCATTTATGAATATGACTGTGTCGGGTCTTCCGACGTCTTTCCCTCTTCCACAAAAGGTAAAGACAAGGCAATGGTGATTATCGTGTTGTTGCGTGACAAATTCGACAAAACTTGCACAGCGACAGATTATGATTTGTCGTGCGACAAAACTTCGGCGACAACGCGAACGGGTGACAAATGTCGCGTTTGGTGTGAACGCAGGCTACTGTTTGTTTGTTTTATCTCCACGTCACCCGGAAGTGACGATTCTGTCGACCAATCAACGGAGGGGGTGTGTAGCTCAAATTTTCCGGCACCCTTTCAGGCGTCTCAGTACCCCAACGGAGGAGTACTAAAGACGAGGGAAAAATGAGTATGGCTCAGTCCGGGTCACGTCCACTTTTGGCAGGGGAAACGCACTTTTGCGAACCGAACCGTACCGCACCCTGCAGTGGAAACCTGGCATAACTGCTTGTCCATGCCGACCACCTGGCCTTCCCCGCCGTGCACAACACCAACAGCGCATCATAACAAGTATAGATTTCTCTTTGGCCCGCCACTTGCACAGGTTGGTAATAGACCCAATGTACACACTTCGCATTCAAGGGAAAGCCAACGCTGTATATAAACAAACACACACAAACGCACACACACCCACCCACACACATACATACACACAGAGTTAAAACCCTCTTTATCCCAAGGGTATACTAGCAGATCCGCGGCGTTCTCGTGAGCGCTACAATCACAACAGGCCCCAGCGTTCCTGCTGCTCCCCCAGATGCCCCGGCATTCTAAGGAGCTCACAAGTGTGTTGGGCATTTCCAACAGCGTTCAATGAACCCACCTGTTGTTGCAGTGTTATCGCTGCACGGCCGTTAAGGTTCATCTACAGCGGTGAACCTCAAATAGCGGCCCATAATAGCGGTCCAGCCTGCGCTGACCCAGCGCATTCACATGTTATCCAAAAAACTAATAATAATAATTAAATTTGCGCGGTCTGCTATATTTTGCCCTCAGCCCACACGTCCACTTGACCGTTGATGTTACCGCGTGCATACGTGATGACGTGCTTCGCACGTTTTCAACTTCACTAGCGTCACACGCCAGAAAGGTAACTAACTAAAATCTCTCTGTCTTCCTGTGTCTCTTAGAGAGGAAGGGAGAGACATATAGAGAGGGGAAGAGAGTGGACGTGAACACATTGATTTGGATGGATGGCACCAGATCCAATGCCCTGTTGAAGATACACTGTGCTGTTGCTATTTAAGTCCTTATGTTCAGGGCTGCTGCACTGAATGCCTGTTTGTTTGCTGGACTTTTTGTTTGCCGATGTTCCAGGGGCATTTTAATAAATGAATGTTAGGTTATTGACAAATTTTTGTTTCAAGAGAGCATTTTGTTATTGTGTGACTCCTTACAGAGGGTATTTTCAACTACTACTTATAATTATATAGTAATTGCATGAAAGGATTTGACTTTTTATAGTGCCCGTCACTTTAAGAGCAGTTAATTCTCAGGGTATTAAGTTTGTGACAATGTAAGTGCCTGTTACTTTGTTTCCTTTATTCATATAAATAAATCAAACAGAGCTGCAATCATAATACAGAAAAAAGTCATACACAAAATATATACTCAGATACAAAATAACCAAACTCTACACGACTGCGCCTGAGTATCTGAGTATATATTTTGTGTATGACTTTTTTCTGTATTATGATTGCAGCTCTGTTTGTTTTATTTATATAGGCTTGCTATATAACTATATGTTGTTTAGCCTGTAGTTATTTATTTACTATGCTTCATAGAACTAAAGGTGTTTTTATTTGACTGTTGTTTTATAGAAACTGAAAGACATCAGTATTTAGTACAGTATTTAACATTAGTACAGTATTTAAATAAACAAGGCTGAACATAATATAGTCTGAAGCAAGCTACGTCTCCTCCTCCTCCTCATTCCTTGCATTCTCATCGATGCACCATTCCTGGATGCTATTTAAACCTAATTGATCTAGCCCTCCTGCATTATCGCTAAAACAGTAATTATAATTAAAGCTAAATTTGCACATAAAAATGGCGAATTAGAAAAATAAAACGACATTTCGGCCCTTAGCATGGCATGCTTGACCAAATTTGGCCCTCTGGAAAAACTAATTGGGGAACCCTGATCTACAGGCGAGCACTCCTCTCTCTCTCTCTCTCTCACCCGTGATACATTTGATTGGTTTTGGGCGGATTGTTCCGGAATAAAGTGGCATGATTCAGTCTGATATCGGATATCCAATGAAACTACATTTAAATGTGGAGACATGTGGCTAGCTGTGAGATTGTGGCTAGCTGTGAGATTGATATGCAGAGGCGCCCGACATCATTGAAAGAAAATGACTGCTTTGTTCGGGGCGAGTCCTCCTTGTTTTGTGTTTTGATTGTGTTACTCTGAATGGGCCTGCAAACATTTTCACTCAACAGCGTGTCCCATTCTTGTCTTGACACACCAACGCATCAAGCATGTCTCAACAATTACAGAGAAGGGTTTCATCATAGTTGTTCCCTAATTGACGGTTTCTTTAAAAAATCAACTTAGGACGTGTGCTTTTGTGTGTGTGTGGTGTATTATGTGTGTGTGTGTGTGTGTTTGTGGGTGTGCGCTTATGGCCCATGAATACAAACTGCTTTTAATGAATATATTTAATTAACCCCATTTGGTTCAGGCAAAACTCAAAACTTGGTAAAATAAGAAAACTGCTTTATTATTCCCATGACAAAATTGTAGGTCTGGGGGATGAGACAAACTACCCAATGTGAAAAACGACGAAAAGTAGTCGTGTTTATATTCCTAAACCAAGCAACATGTTTAGCATGGGAGAGGGCACTGGGCATCCTGTTCTGCCAGGCCTTTAATGGTCCTTAATGTGTCAGCAGAACACTTATGAGAACACATGAATCAGCAGTAAATGGGCTCTTGATATCGTTATATAATATACATTTGTCTGTGTTATTCTAGCAGTTGAGCGGAAGGTGAAAAAAAAGTGAGGTGGGCATACCGGCCAATCTGACGGTCAGGAAGGTTCCAGAACGGCCATAGTTCGGGGCCAAATTGGACGAAAGTAGTCTGAGAGTTCTTTCAGGTAACTGCAGAATAAGATGTATCTTGTCATGCTACAATAAAGATACAGAGACACTTTTTATTCCCAGTCTGTGCCCAGAGGTGGTAGATTCTGTCTGCCACAGGTTCCCTCTCCGGGTAAAGAGACAGTTGGGCGGACTTCTCCTGGGGGGGGGGTTTAAACTACTTCAACAAGTTCCCTTCCTGTTCAAAAAGATGACATCACTTCAGACTAGTGGCTAGAGCTACGGTTCTTTCTTCTACAATGAATTTAAGTTTCAATGGTGTTTTAGTCATCCTCTTTTACGTACTATCGACTATGGTAACCTTGAGCGGTTAGAGTTAATGAATTATGGAATTAACAGAAATCCATATATTATTATTAAATGGAAGACTTGAAAGGATTTATCAAGGTTCTCGCCTACCTCTGAGTAAATTGGGGATTAACTGCTCAAATTATGATTTAACTGAAGCTAAACGGTAAGGCTGTTCTTTAATACTCTACAGCCTGATATCTTGCTGAACGGTATCAATAAATTCCAATTGAATCACTTGAATTGCTCATTTTCAAATTGAACCAGATATCCTACAAAACCGCACATTGTTACGGTTCCGGTTTCAGCAGAATGGTTGATTAGTTGTCCTTATTCATTGTGGTATCAGGACTTTAATTAATGAACAGCCGATGGAGAAATACTAAAACCAAATGATCAAAGACCATGTGTTTCCAAATGAATATCGGTCAGGCCTTGCTGGCCCTGCTGGGCTGCAAATTAGCTCCACAGATGTGTTCGGCCTTCCTTTGTTCAAATGACCCCATGAAGCCAATCAACTTAATTAATACCTCAGTTCGCTGTCTTTGGTCTAATCCAGTCAGAAGTAAAGCAAGAACACCTTCCTCCCAGGGAAAAGCTTTCAGTGCTAATATAATGAATGATTTTTCAATATTTTTCAGAGAACACACTTTGGATTTCTCTTTTGGATGCCAGGCCTTCCCCAGGCGCCACCATTGTTTTGCGAAATAGTCCAGAGAGGCTTTCAACCAGATGGAGGCCGGACTGAAGCGAACGTCGACCTGACATCAGGATAGTCAGATGGGGCTGACTTACACGGGGCTTGGGCAGCATTTTAGCATTAGTTATTTAGTATTAGGTAAGTTCACAGCTTGTCATCACGGCCACTCTAAATAATTGCTCCTGAAAGGGCCAGCTTTTCTTAGCATGGTGACACTTGATTATAGCTCGGGGCAATAGAAGGATGGCTGGATGTCCCGGAAGGGCGGGGGCTAGACGTGGGAATCACAGGAATGATCAATGGAGAACTATGCATTCATTCATACTTCGTAGTTATATTAACACTCATTCTGAAACTGTTTGGTTATGCGATGATGATAATAATATTCAACGTAAAATAGCATCTGATCAGTACGCTGATTAGTATATAGAATAATCCATATGATTGAAATCAAGACAAAATTAGATGTCATATATAGCTGTGTTTCCACTCCTATGAATACAATTCTGATTATTATTATGGAGTTAGGATCATGCCAAAACCCCTCAATGCCCTGTAGTGTGAATCACAGGACATTTCTTTGTCACATGACTTTTGGCACCAATTTTCCGCCTTGCTGATCCACGCACAAATGCATTCAGATCCACACGCAACTTTTCGTTCCGTACTTGTAGAATTGTTTTTTAATTAAAGGATTTTTTTTTGTACGCGCAACTTTTAGTTCCGTACTTGTAGAATTGTTTTGTCCTTGAAGGAATTTTTTTTGTTCTTGAAAGATTTTAGTTTGTACTTAAAAGATTTTAGTTTGTACTTGAAGAAATATGTTTGTGTGTGTGTGAATCACTGTGCGTGAGTAAAACACGTTTTGTGTGTGTGTGGATCATTGTGCGTGAGTAAAACACGTTTTGTGTGTGTGTGGGGTTTTGGCATGATTCTAACTCCATATATTATTCATTTAGATTTCCTTGATTAAAAACAGTTCATTTAAGATCAACCAGCAAGTACAAAACAATAATATCTTGATAAGAATGTTTCCTTTGAAACTGTCAAAGGAATTCTGTAGTGCCTAAAGTCTTTACCGTCACTGTTATTTTTTTGAGTAGTCTACTCAAAAAAAACCTGGCATGAAATATATTCAGGGTTGTGTTACAAAATATTCTCAGTTTAAATGACAGAAAAGGGAAATGTGTTATATTGTGTTACTCACCGGTAAGTCTCATCACGTGGAACTGGGACTGAAGGCTGAAGACAGTGTACATCCTGCCTACCAAAAACACGTACACATGGCTCCTACTTTAGAATAATATAGTTACCGTCTTGAAACTAACTTTTTATCATTTTCTCAAAATGTATACCGGTCATGAATAGGTTGGCTGGTTGCTTGAATATTATCTTGAATATGAATATGATTGTATTCTCTAAGAATACTATCATTATCTATAATATCTGAAAGTTGCTTTCATGCTTGAAAATTTGAAGCAAGCATAAAATTCCAAAGTTACCATTGACTACGGTCAATGGTAACTTTGGAATTAAAAACTTGATGATTTCCATTTGCTTTGTCTCTTATTTTAAGATGTGCTTTGTGATTGTACTGGGGCCACTTAACTGTGGTAAATTGAAATCTGTGAGGGAATCTTTAAAATCTTATCAGGGACACACCATTGAAAATTGTGCAAACTAAAAAGTACAATATAGTCACAACACTCTGAAAGTCTTTGCTAAACTTTTATTCATAGAAACACAAAAAACATTTATCTGTAATGCTGGAGCTGAACTAACTACATCTGCAACCTTGCAGACAAAGATCCCAAAATCCAAAAGAACACTTGTGGAGGCACACTGGAACCTGGCGCCATTACAACACTCAACATTGTATTTGCCTTACATAGCTGACCTTGAGTTTGCGCTACTGACTTGCACATAAAGTGCAATTGCGATGGTCTCAGGACCACTCAAACACAACAAAGAGCATTACGTAGGAAAAGCTCTGAATGTTTCGGATATTATCTTAGGACCTGGTTGCTTTGTTTTCCTACTATGCTGTTCCTCTCAACGAACTACAGATTGCTAGGCTGTGTAGTTCTCTGCATGTGCATGCATTAATAATCTCTGATCCTCAGACACCTGATCTTTATTCTCTCTCTCTCTCTCTCTCTCTCTCTCTCTCTCTCTCTCTCTCTCTCTCTCTCTCTCTCTCTCTCTCTCTCTCTCTCTCTCTCTCTCTCTCTCTCTCTCTCTCTCTCTCTCTCTCTCTCTCTCTCTCTCTCTCTCTCTCTCTCTCTCTCTCTGCACAAACACAAAAACGGTCTAGAAACTCTATTAAGATTAACCTTTAATTGAAAAAGTGAAATCTGGTCTTGCCCTCAGAGTACAATTGCGACATGCTCAAGGGCTTCTTAGAAACACCTCAAGCCGAAATAAGGTGACAGTTCTTGAAGTAAAGTCAGGCACAATCATAGCCTGGCTCCTGTCACCATTTGGACAGCTATACAAAATGACGCTAGATTACAGTTATATATTACAGTTATAGGAAAGTTATTATTATAGATTACAGTTAAAGGACACACTCATACAATATGATTATAGATTACAGTTATAGAATAGTTACATAATATCATTATAGATTACAGTTATAGAACATGTGTCACGGTTAGCGGGTGGCAGGCAGGCAGGTAGGACCCAATCGCAGACAGTTCAGGTAAAAGGATAATTTCTTAACTCAAAAGGCAAGGAACGCAGGGACACACAGGACACAACTAACCACAAACTAAAATGATCCGACAAGCAACAAAGGAAAGACATGGGCTTAAATACCAAACACACAGGGCACACAACGAGTAACAGCTGAAACACATGAGGGGAGAGAGCAGTTATCACACAGGAGGGAAACTTGAGCGGACATGGGGAGAAACAAGACAGATACCAAAGTAAAACCGGAAACACACCAAAACAAGACAAGGAAACAGACAGACCATGACAACATGTGTGGGGCCGGACCTTAATTGTATTAATGGCACCATACCCCTGTACAAGGAGTCCTGACAACAGACGACCTGTAGTGATAGATTAAAAAAAAACGAATCTAAACAACGGTATACCTTGCATTCTCTAAACACAATTATTGGTTTGTACACACACTCATAATAATCAAGCACACTTCAGCCTCAATCACCAATGACAACAAATAAGATACGTAGTAACGTATTTCAGTGTCAAGCCAATCGGAGACCCATGGTTGCGCAACGGTTTGAGAGGTTCAGTTGAGTTTAAACGCACATGACACGGGCGGGAAGTGATTATGCTAATGTGACCTTTTGTGCTTGAATGACCGATGCTCAAGAATACATTAACATGTTCATAATTTATGGCAGCACCAGCTGAACTTTGGAGACACAACCAGAGCTGGAAGAATGAGCTCACTGCTGAACGCCTCAAGTGAACTACGGACAACAAATACTAAAGACTTTGGGCTAAGGGAAGCAAAGACATGAACAGTTTGGGTATTTAGTAAGGCAAATTAGCTTAATTCCTCCCCCCCCCCCCCCCCCCCCCCCCCCCCACACACACAAAACACACCCTAAGGTTGTAAAATGTGTGTTCTGGTTCTCCAGGGGGCCTCCAGGAGGGCTCTTCCCAGAGAGAACTTGTTTAAATTGAATCAGTATTCTCGCCGGATTTAAATCCACGCAAGGTCTTGTTTCATGGTGAAGTAGGAGTGGAGCAGGTTGGATATTTCTACAGAGCTCAGAAGAATAGCTTGACATGAAGGGCTGCTGTCGGAGTGCTTTCAAGCTAAAGAAGGGTTTAATCGATGTGATCTGAGCAAAGTGTCGTAAAATAATATAGTGATCATTTTGCTCCGTCTTCATAAAGTAGAGTAGTTTAGATAAATGCTACTTAAAGTGTAATTCCGGCAAAATAATGGAACCCAGGGTCTTTTACGGCATGCAAACATAAAATAAGGCCTCCAGACGCTTGTTTTTGTTGATCTACCAGTATAGAGCTTGCCCGGACTAATGCTAAGAGCCCTAATGGCTCACATTGCATTGGCTAGGCGCATAGCGAACGCTTCCAAATCGGCCTTTTTTTAAACACTAATATTGCTCAAAATAGCACCAAACCTCTGCATAAATGGCTACCGTAAATAATGTAATAAGGGTCCAATAAATTGAACTTAAAAAATATTTTGTCTGTAACTTACATAATGTAATTCCTTTCATTTCCATGTCAACACTCGCTAAATACATTTACATTACATTTAGGGCATTTAGCAGACGCTTTTATCCAAAGCGACTTACAAAAAGTACATTTGTCATAAGATGTCATAAATATTGTCACAACAGCCAAGTATCAAGAGGAGAGATTTTTGGCGCCTCTATTACATTATTTATCGGAGCCATTTTGGGGAAAGTGCCCAGTGATTTGTTTTTCCAGCTGTTGCGGCGATGCTGGATTGTAATGCTGACGAGAGCTTGGAAAAAATGGAATAAACAAGTTTGTAAGAACAATATTGGAGTTTAACATGCATTTGCATGGAAATATAAATTCCAAAATGTTCCTCCTCCGGTAATTCAATTGTCTGAACTTTCTGTAAACATAGACCTACCGGTAAAGCACAGACTTGTATAACAGTCTTTTTTAATAAACTCCCGGTATGCTCACTAAGTTCTTGTGCTTGATGCTTCGTTTTATGTGTAGGAATCCTTGTCATTCTACTGCAGAGGTTTGGTGCTATTTTGAGCAATATTAGTGGTTAAAAAAAAATGCAGATTTGGAACTGTTCGCTATGCCCTTAGCCAATGCAATGTAAGCCATTTCGGTTGTTAGCGTTGCTCAGGGCAAGCTGGCCCTGGGTTCAATTTTCAAATCACTTAAACAAGATTTGAGTTCCAACCGAATCCAAACACCCTCACCTAATATCTTAACGGGAAAAAGTGTACAAGCTTAACACTAAAGTAAAATAGAAATATGGGATAGAAAACAATATAAATGGAATGAAATATATAAACTATTTATAATTAAATAGCAATAATGCTCTAATATGGATAATACCTAGAACTAATAAGCTAGCTAGTTCAATAGCATGCCTTTGATTTTCTTCAGGCATTCAGTAGTTTGACAAAGGTCCCTCAGTTCCTATCTTGTAAACAACAGGACAAAATAAACAATTTTACGTGTAGGATGTATCACCGCTCTTCTACTCTTAATGCTCACAAGAGATTAAAAGATCAAGAAGGAGCTGGGTGCTGAGCCGACAGAGGAGCTCTGAAATGGATCAGTTAATCTTTACAATGGATTTTATATTTTTCTACTGGCAACACGCACGGCCAGCTCGCCATTTAACGAGCTCGCTGCGATTTGTTCCAGCCGGCATCTGATCTGCAGGACTGCAGCATTTAGTCCCAGAGCACAGAATAGACGGAGCGATAGGAGGTCGGTGTGTGGAGGGAGCTGCAGTAATGAGATAAAAGCAGCGATTACTGTTTCCTTGTCCAATATTGTAGACTGCTTTATTAAAATGTCATGATCTTCAGCGTTCAAGGTTGTTGGGAAAAACATGTGCTTGCTGTTTGCAACCTGTTGTCGTGACTTTATTTGCAAACGCAAGAAGGCTCCGTTTCGTGATTGCACTGTGAAGTGGCCGTGAACTTGCCTGAAGTCTTTCAAAAGGGTTTTTTGTTGCTCAGACATCGTAAAAGACCAGTAACAACTCATCCTTACGACGACAGCACTGTGTTTGTTTGACGGCTCCAGCACTCTTGTCTGAGAGGCCTTTTGTGGCCGTTTCCCCAAACCTCACTATTAGGGATGACGCACTGCAGTTTCAGATGCTACATTGCAGTGCATATACTGACTCTTTTACATTTATATCAGCAAGCTTCCTGTTCAAACTGCTTTCCAAAGGACTATTTTACCAGCAGGTCTGGGTATAGGCAGCCACCAGCCTTGTAATGGCTAATCAACGTCACACCCGGTGGTACAATATCGGCCCTTTAACAAAGAATACATCAATACACTAACCATCACGATGAATGCCTACTAAATAGATAATACAAGCACAAACTTGAACTAATCCACTGAATCTTATTAATTATTCTAATCGAATTGAGTCATCATCATTAATTTTAAGTCATAATTATCCATTATTTTCAAAGAAAAATGTTTCCTAAGCTTTGGCTGAAAGTCTATTAGCAAATGATACTCAAGATTTATTCATCCAATCCAAAGACAAATCATGATATCTTGTGATTTAGCCAATATCCTTGCTATTAACCGCAATTTTTACTCTCACTTTTCCTTTCATTTCTCCACCTTTTCCCTATTATACCGCTATTTGGTCGGAGCTGCACTCCCAGCCACCTGGAAGGAGCTGTGTACTCCTGCTCTCAAGGTGTCCTCCCCCTTGAGATTAAGTGAGGCGCTCCGTTCCCCTTTCGAAGGTTTAGGGTTTCGTGGGGGGCATCATCCTACGTTGGCGGGCGATACCGCCTCTGAGGCCCTAACTGTGACAAAGCAGTTAGCCAAACAAAACTGGACGTGACAGAAATACAAACTAGAAATCCAATGAAAAAGAGGCCCACTCCATTATAACAAAGGGCTGCCGGTGAACCGTTTTCTCTCCCTCGCCCTGTGTGTGATGCAGGTGTGCGACCCATCCATCGAGTCCATCCAGTACACCTGTCCCGCTGATAACAGCAGAGATCATTGAGGAGCAAACACACAGCTCACACACATTTAGACATTTTATATGGATGAAGGAGCAGTGGGAGTAGGAATATATAAACACTACTCCTTGCAGAAGTAGTGGTGGTGCTTCACAGTAGGCTATAGCATTACTTATCCTATGGCCAGAGGTAGTATTTTTAGCATCAGTTTCAATATAGGAATACAAGAAGCACCTCTTGTAGTACCAGAAGTAGTAGTAGTAGTAGTAGTAGTAGTTGTAAAAGTAGCGAAGTAGTAAATGATTATTAATAGTAGAAATAGCATCAGGAGGGGAAACGGTATATCTCTGCCATGGCAACAGCCAGGCCTAATAAAACCGCTTCAAAATAACAACTTTGGACACTTACACCCTCCTTGAAAACAAGTACGCCTACAACCGACAAAAAAATCATTATCTGTCCATCTGCTTGTGGGACTGCAGTTTGGTGTGTGATAGTGTGGTGAATAATTCCTCTAGCCTGATTCGACGGCATCTATCTCAATAAGGGAAAACAGAGGACGAGAAAACTGTTCCGGCAACACTTTGCACACACAGGCTGTTACATGCACTTATTTAGGAACACAGCATATGTCCTGTTTGTAAATGTAGGCCTATTATAGGCCGTTTTTTGTTTTTGTTGGTTGCTTTGGCCCTCCTCTCCATATATCACCATTGTAGATTCAACTTTGTGGCCCAATATCCCCATGGAATACGAAATTATTTCCCTCTCTGTAAAATAATTGAGTCCATCGTCCGTCCATACGCTATATTTAGTCTGAAACATCTGGCCGTGCCTGGATTGAACAGTTAGAATATTAGCGTCTCTCTCGCTCTCTCCCCCGCCCCCCCCCACCCCCTCTCCCTTCCCTTTGAAACATCTGGCCCTGCCTGGAGGGAGGAAGCAGTGAGGAAATGAGAATCTCACTCTCTCTCTCTCTCTCTCTGGCGATGAGAAAGAGTTGGCTAAGCCCATCAGCCAATCTGCCGGCACGACTCCCGTCCTCCGCTGTACGGGGCTCTTTTTTTTTTAGACCGCCGCTCGCTGTAATCGCCACGAGGGGTTGGTGAGCGAACAGGCGTCCCCCTCCGCGCAGCGATAATGACGGCCGCACCTCCACACGCAGAATCGGAGCGGGCAGAGATCGTTGTGGGATTTGGCCAAGATGTGATGGTGCCAATGATACACGTTTGTTCACACTGAAAGGTGGACACACACACAAACACACACACACACACACACACACACACACACACACACACACACACACACACACACACACACACACACACACACACACACACACACACACACACACACACACACACACGCATGCTTTTGTATACCTGTGTTCTACAGAAAGACTACGTAGGCCTATGTGATGATGGGTAGTATATATATAAACTTAAATGAATATCTTATGTATAGGAAGGCTATGTATAAATAGAATATCAGCCAATAACGTAAATATACTGTATATATATATATATATAGGTCCATATACTCGTTAAAATACATGTGTTACGTAATTTTATGCTATTTTATGTTTGTAGGTCCATATATAAACCTACAATTATAAACATGTATACATTATCTATAGATTATAGGCTATAGATTATCAGCACATACTACTGCATAAATGTATATGTATACAAACAAATAGCAGCAAGCAAAACAGCAGCAAAAATCTATGGCATAAAAAACACATCGCATACATTCATGATCCTGCCAATATACACCACTGCCTGTCGTTCCCCATCTCCGCCAACAGCCCCTCTGACTGTCTCTCTCCCACACACACGCGCGCCCCCATAGCGTAGCAGTGTGCACACATCCCGCTTACAGACCCCCCCCCCCCCGCACACACACTCACACACACACACGCGCGAGCACACACACACACACACACTCACACACAAACAAACACACACTAGGGCTCACACACACACACACACACACACACACACACACACACACACACACACACACACACACACACACACACACACACACACACACACACACACACACACACACACACACACACACACAGTGTCTTCACATCACCAGCCTCCACTGGCTGCAAACCTCCCTCTTCTCTGCACAGATCCCATGCAGCCTTCTGTTCCTACTGGATGTTTGCACACCTTTTTGCACAGCCTTCCTTTCCGTAAAGAAGAAATTAAAAAAAGGCTGTCCACGCGCTACTTTTCTTTATGTCTGTTTGCCGCTTTATTTGACATTTCTTTGGGCATATATCCGATTTCTTGGGTTTCCAGGGAGAGCGCATAATTTCTGGATAACTCCCCATCTGCGTCTCAAGTTAGACGCTGCGTTTCTCTCGACGACGGGTCGCGTTTTAACACGCGTCCTTCTCCTTTTCCAAAAAGTTGTGCAGCTCTATGCGTGATAAGTGCGGTGTTGTGCAGCACCAGGACCGCGGACCCGCGCAGCGTGGCTCCGCGTCGCGTCCACACCGATCCCCCAGAGGGAGAAGAGCAGGTGAACCCGCTCCAGTGTGCGCGTCTGTCTGCAAAAGACGCCTGCTGCGCTGCGTCGCCACCGTCAGCGGTGAACGGCGAGACTTCTTGGGAGGAAACAACCGGGTGACCAAGTCTTGAGCTGTGCACCGGACGTCAGGGGGTTGTGAACCAGATGCATCGACATGGGTGAGTGGACATGCAAAGTCTGGTTAAAAAAACATGCCTGATTGTTATGTTTCGACAAAGTGGGAGCAACGATGGTCGGTGAGCCACAGTGGGCGACGTGATGATGGTGGTCCGTTGGCTGAATGGAGATTATTTTTCTCGCTCCCATATGATCACACATGCAGCAGATTTTGGATAGCTGGATCATAGACGTGCACGTTTATTGGATTTATTATTATTGTCCCTCCGGGCCAACATTGTGTCGTAATGATTGGCGTTTATATACTTGATGGGGATTTTTTAGTTTCTGGTTTGAAGCAAATGTTCATTAAAACATGCATTATGCGCATCGGAGGACAGACAAACTATCGCAGATGTATTCTACCTCTTTAGCGCACTGTGGGCTATCACATAACAGCCATTTCCTGCGATACAAATTTGCATCTTCCTTCTTTTCTTTACATAATCAAATGTATGGATTCATCGTAAAAAAAACTACTTGGATATCATGGCGCAAAAATCCCTCTCCCTCCAAAATCATAAAAAAGCATTAAAGTTGAAACTCTATCTCTGCGACGCCTACACTCGGTGTCCATTAAGCCCAACATGCACACAGCATAGCCTGCATACCTCTCACCCACTCCATTTCACCAACAAGCAACAACACACATACACACACATTTGATGTACCAACCTGTGACACAGAATGCAACAACAAAGTCTGAAGGGGCCTCGATCCCAAAATCCATTACCCACTTATTAGAAGTAGCCTATGTTTAGCTCTTTGAAAGGGTTTGTATTGTATACATTACCGACTGCAGAGGTGAAAACCAATTTGTCGTCATTAATTGAGTGGGTATAATTTGCTGTTATGGAACATAAGATCAAGCTGACAGCACATCAGGTTGAGGAATTAGGTGAAGCACTTAGTCGCAGAACAAAAGGGCCATCGCACCACCTGCCATCTCCGTTGTTTAATAAAGCAACCATCGCTCACCCATAGCCTTCACTGGCTTATTTAGCCCCCCACCAATTATCTCAAACTCACCCTGACACTATCTGATTCATGCCGTGATTTATGCCCCCACCCTTTCATCTAAAACAATCCTACTGCATAATGGACACGGGAGAATGTGGAAAGTTGTCGCTCTAAAATAAATGGCTTGATTGTTTAGCTGCAAAAGGGATGGTGGATGGCCAAAAGGGGGAGTAAAAGGGTGTTGAATACAATATCCCCCGAGCGCAGCGCTGGGTCAGCCTTCACCCGGAGCAATCTTGAACGTTACTCCAACGTTTAGTCTGAAACACGTCAAACAAAAAATTCTGAGCGAAAAGGAGAAGAGCGTGAGGGCACAGGAGTACGCAGCAGCCTCCACCTCAAGGAGGTCGGGGTGGGGGGGGGTGAACACAATCCTTCAATTTGTTGCAGTCAGCTGTTTTACCTCAAAACACCAAACAAGGTGAAGGGTTACTGGCGGGAAAGTCTAGGGGCGAGGGTGTTTTGAATCCCAGTTAGTTTGGGGTTTGATCCCCCAATGTTGCCCTGGCCCCTATACTCTACCTGTGGCCATCCTGGAGCAAGATGCTCCCTCCTACCCACTCTTTAGGGGCTTGGACACGGCCACTAGTACCAACACCGACCATAAGTACACTGATTCAACATCGGAAACAAGAAACTGCCATCAACCGCCAAGGGGATTGGCAGTCTGCTGCCATTGTTGGTGTTTGTTGGGGCATTGTGTAAACACCATAAGGGGCTGTGGATAAAAGCTTCTGCTACATCAGTGTTTCTCAATTAGGGGTACATTGAAGGATTGCAGGAGGGAGGGGTGTGTTGAGAAACACAGAGAAAGAATGAAAATAATGAAAAATGAAACAGTGGTTGCATGAAGCCTGAAGGGTTAAGTACATTTTTTTTCTAGGACAAAGCTTTCTCATTTCAGGTCAGGCCAGCTTCAGCAACACAAGAAGTATGGCTGAATGCATTTTTTACCTTTAGAAAAAAGTTTTGTGCCACTGAAAGGGGTACTTTGCTTAAAGAAATATCTCCATGGTAGTGGCATTGGTGAAGAAAAGTCTGAGAACCACTGCGCTCAGTGACTAATAGCATAGGACCGTGATTTTTTTAATGTCTGCTCATTAGATAACCTTGTGGTCCTTAGCAGTAAGGTGGAGGGGGTTCCGGATGACTCTGCATTGTGTATCAACTCGTGCTCCCTTCCCTCCTCCAAACACATTTATCTGTAAACAGTGAACAATGCTGAAAGATTTGAATGTGTAAAGTAAAGTAAAGTGCCTGTCCTGTGTCGGACTACTGATCTAGTACACGTACTAGTACGAGTGTGCTATTAGTCACTGAGCGCAGTGGTCCTCAGACTTTTCTTCACTAATGTCCTACCGTGGAGATATTTCTTTCAACAAAGTACCCCTTTCAGTGGCACAAAACATTTTCTAGAGGTAAAAAACCTGAGGTGAGAAAGCTTTGTCCAAAAAAAAAAAGATAAAAAATAGAATTTGGCTTCATGCAACCACTGTTAGGTCATTTCTCCTTCGTACATTTTGGTGTTTCTATATTAGCATTCATTTTCGCAGATTTGACTGCTGGTATACTGATCTAGAAGTATACCAGCAGGGGTGTTACTTCATTTTACAAGTACGGTAAAATTAGTAGTATTAAATATTAATACTGCTGTTCTATTAACGCTTTAGTTCTGCAGTTCTAGTTCTACTGAAATAATACCGACACTACGGTTCTTGAACTGAACTATTACTGCTCTAGTACTTCTTCACAAGTACTACCACTCTCGTCTAATACTACAGCACTAGGAAACTGCCTTTAGCAATGCGGAGAGTACTCTTACTGTTTTTGTGGTACCACTGCATCTCCTAAAACGACTCCTTTCCCAACCAATACTGATCTAGTACGACTAACTCTATGTGCTGCTACCATTCGTTAAGTACTACTGAGGTGCTGCAGTCTACAGCCCAACAGTCAAACCAGAAGGGCAATAAACCAGTAAAGAATCAGTACACACGTCCCACTCCACCATGGAGATGATGGGATCTCACAGCACTAGTGGGTGCTAGTACTCTACTCATTCCCCCCGCATGAATAAAACCTCAGCTCAGGCAAACATATACAATACGGTGAGTGGTAATTCACGCCGTTAATGGAACGCTCTCCATGTGTGCTTGGCTCTCTTCAACCACCAGCATCGCGCGCCTACTCTGCAGCGTACGTAACTGCCACGAGGGCTGCCCTTTGATTGACACAGAGCCACGTGGAACACGGCGTGGGGAACATGACCTCTTTGCACCCATCGTAACGGGCTGATGATGACTCATTTGGGGGCGGGTGTGTGTGTGTGTGTGCGCATTCCAACACCTGTTCGCCGCAATCCGGCAGGGTTCGATTAAAGCAGGGCTAATTAGCGGTTTAGTGGAGACAGCGTTTGGAATGCACACGTTATACAGATATTAGATGAGGCAGTCGTGCTGTCAGGCAGATGGGTGATTTGTTGGTTTGTGTTTTTACTGTGTCATGGAGACAGTATGTAATTTGCGACCAGTTTTACTTTTAATGAATATTCACGGGGAGATTCGGAATAAGCAAGGGCGACTTTATTTTCCATGCTAATAAAGCTCTTTTGAATTGATAAGAGAGTGGGAGAGAGGAAGAGAGTGAGTGTGAGGGGGGGGGAGAGAGAGAGAGAGAGAGAGAGAGAGAGAGAGAGAGAGAGAGAGAGAGAGAGAGAGAGAGAGAGAGAGAGAGAGAGAGAGAGAGAGAGAGAGAGAGAGAGAGAGAGAGAGAGAGAGAGAGAGAGAGAGAGAGAGAGAGACAGAGGGAGCGAGCGGAAAGAAAGACAGAGGGAGACAAAGAGTTTATTGTCAATGTGGCAGAGAGTGATAGACATAGAAAATGAGAAAAAATATCTCAAACTTAGAATTTTAAAACACGTTGGCTTGAATAGCAGACGGTGGAAATATTAGAAAAGGGGAAATAATAAATGAGTTGATTTTCTCTATGGCTTCACTTCAAAGTTAAACCTGCAGGGAATAGGGAACGTAAAATGTATAGAAAAAAAATCTTAAGTAATAAACTAATTTTTTGAATGTACTGTATACTAGAACTTTATACACAAACAATACACATTTTAGAATGATTTTTATTTTAACTATAAAAAACAACAATATGATGCTTTTCCTCAGCATACAGACATTTTCTTTATATTTTTACAGGGAGATCATAATCAGATAAAGCAGGCAATAAATAATAATAAATTCATACTATCATTCACGGACATAACTCTATTACTGTCATGGTCACCGTGCAGAGTGAGTTATTGCTATTCAGATGATAAGGAGGTGTGTGTGTGTGTGTGTGTGTGTGTGTGTGTGTGTGTGTGTGTGTGTGTGTGTGTGTGTGTGTGTGTGTGTGTGTGTGTGTGTGTGTGTGTGTGTGTGTGTGTGTGTGTGTGTGTGTTAAAAGTGTTTGTGTCTCTGGTGTGTGCAGCGCACTCTATTTTGTGCAGGCTTCTACATTGCGATACGATCAGCGAATATTCACTTCAACCATGTGTGTGCTTAGCATATTTTAGCTTCCTTCCTGACTGTTAACTTTGTTATTTTGCCACAGAGGTTATTTACATATTAATGCTCAACACTCAACATTAGTTACATACTTACACTGAACACATCAGTTTTATACTTATACTAAACACATTAGTTATACACTTATAATAAACACATTAATTATATGCTAAGAATGTAAACTGTAACTAAGTAAGTAAAGTAGAACAAAGTAAGGACATTTATACAAAGTAAGTAAAGTAAAACAAATGACATGCCATCAGTACAGCACAATACCTACGTAAGGCCCAACACCCTCACTTGCTCCCTACGATAACATTGAATATACGTCGCTGTTTTACAGAGGAAACGGTTCGTACAGAACTCTGTAATCCCTGAGATCATAAATCCTAGTATTAGATTAGCAGCATTAGCATGGTATCAGGTCTTAAGGGAACTCTTAATGTGAGTGGAGAGGAATCCTCAACCAGTCATCAATCTCTCCTTCTCCTCTGATTATAGAACGCATACAAAGTCGCCGCCCAAGCCAATGGCTCGGATGAAGCAAATTCGGCAAATTTGCGGGTTCACTCGCGGTAAAATATTGGAAAAATAGGTGGTTACTAACATCTAAAGAGTAATCCAGTTTGTATATCTCCAAGTGAATTTTTACAGCTTGCCAGCCATCCATTCATTCCTTTTTCCATCCTTTCCGTTGATTCACCCTTTGCTCTGTAGGCTGATCGGAATATAAACACAAACACACCTTTAAGTGGTACCTTAATGCCCCTCCAAGTGCACTTCTCCAGCCTAGCCTCCATACACTGAGGGGCTGTCCTCATCCAATCCTCTCCCTCTCCTCTACCTTGACCAGACCTTCATTCCTTCATTGTTGCACAATCAGAAAACGGATTAATTGAGGTCACAAAATGTGTAATGATTTAATTTTGGCATTTACTACATGATGTCTAATCCTGGCAGTATCTCACTGACAATGACAGGTGCGGGGGGTTTAAAGTGTTTAGATGTAGGCCTACCGCTCGTCCCCATACACACGCCCCAGCTCAGCCGTATTCACCCCAGCTGCATATCAAGTGCAACAGATGTTGTAAAATAAGCTTTTACCGTAACTCACTAGGATGCTTTTTCTTCCACTGCTCCCTGCGTTGGCCAAGAGTCAAAAATGACTGCCCTGTTCGACTGTTTAATTAATGAGAGTTAAATCATCAGGTTATAAGTGCATAAAAAAAGGAAATAAAAGTACCTCATTTCAATATCACCACGCCAGCGTGTGCAATAACTCAGCGTTGCATGATGGGAAACCTCAACCCGATAGTATGTCATATCTGTCCTGAGAATATTTTTTAATCTCATGCGCCTTAAATCTGTGCGAACACACACTCAATGATGTAATACATCATGCATGCACACACAGACCCCCCCCCCCCCACGCACACACACACACTGACATGAAACACCACACACACACACACACACACACACACACACACACACACACACACACACACACACACACACACACACACACACACACGGTGTAGCAGCCGGGAGGTTTTATGTTTTTTTGCTTGCATCAGCTCTAATTCCACACCGCCACGCTATAAAGCGCCAGGCTGCTGTTACCGTGAGCGACTGTGTTTGGGCGGGCGAGGGTTGGGGATGGTGGAGCGGGGAGAGGTGGTGGTGGTGGTGGTGGTGGTGGTGGAGGAAGGGAGGGAGGTGATGGTCGTTTAGGAGCAGTGGCTGGTGGTTTAGAGGGGGGAGGTGGTAGGTGGTGGTGGAGGGGCTGGCAGTTGTGGTGGTGGAGGATGGGTGGGAGGTGGTGGTGGAGTGGTGGTGGAGCGGTGGGAGGTGGAGGGGTGGTGGAGCGGTGGGAGGTGGTGGTGGTGGTGGAGTGGAGTGGCGGTGGAGCGGTGGGAGGTTGAGGAGTGGGAGGTGGTGGTGGTGGTGGTTGGAGTGGTGGGAGGAGGTGGTGGAGCAGTGGTGGGAAGAGTGGTGGGAGGAGGTGGTGGTGGTGGAGTGGTGGGAGGAGGTGGTGGAGCAGTGGTGGGAGGTGGGGGTGGTGGTGGTGGTGGTTGGAGTGGTGGGAGGACGTGGTGGTGGAGCAGTGATGGGAGGTTGTGGTTGGAGTGGTGGGAGGTGGTGGTGGTGGAGGTGGTGGTGGTGGAGCAGTGGTGGCGGTAGCAGCTTAAGGTTAAGAGCTCCGTTTGGGGGAGGCGTAAGGCGAAACAAAGAGAGTGCTGCCCCTGTTCATACATGTGGAGCCCCCTCCCTCCAGACCAACACACCCCCGTCCCATGACCCATCCCTCCTCCCCGCCCCACCCGTCTCCGGGGCTGGTGTTCCCTGTCTTGCTTGCGGGAGACGCTCCCTGTTAAATGCAGCGTAATGATCGTTTCTATTGCGTGGTAGCCCCCTTTTTTCCGCCCGCAAGTCAGGCTTCAGGCTTTGTACAGTTTGGATTAGTGCCTGTACCGGTGCACATGTGAGTGGTCCTGATATCAACCATCCCCGGTATCACAAAGGGTTAGATCGTTGTACTGTCTCTCAGTACCGAGAGCGCCGAGCCAAACCTTCGAAAAACTGTAACGTTTTGGCTTGGATTTTTCTTTTTTTTTTCCCTTTTCAGTATTAAGACAAACTGAAAGGCTTTTCTTAAAACATATCTACACGCGTGTACATTTGTTTGCCCATAGCCTGTACATGTTTGGACGTTGTACGTTTTATGTACTGAGGGCTGGGAGGTGTATGTGTGGGCCGCACTTTTCTTCATATCAGTGTTCTTAGAATAGCTTGCTATATCTTCATATTTAAAAATAATCTAAAAACATCTCAAACCAAAAAATGTCACTGTACATGCACGATACTTTTAACTCTGATGTCTTATTTGTTGTGTGTTTTAGTTCATTGTTGTGTGTTAGCTTTTTGCCTTATGTTTTCTCTGTGCTGAAATATCATACCGCTCATCTTGACCAGGACCCTCTGGAAGAGGAGATATTGTATCTCGATGGGACCTTCCTGGTTAAATAAAGGATATATAAAAAAAGAATCCTATATATTGTATATCAGCAATTTGATATATTGCTTTTATTCCCCCTGCCTGTAAGACTTCCTCTTGCTAAATAAAGCTTCTCTTGATATTAAGGTTACCAAAGTTACTATACAAAATAATGTAAATATTTGGGCTGTTTTGCTTCAAACCAAATCTCTCCTCCGCTCTCTCGCTCAAAAACTCTCATCTTACCAACAGCCGCTTTAAGCAGCAGGAAAACAATAAGGGATATTATTATACATACAGAACGATGCGTATTCCCGTCGCATATATGTCACGGATACAGTGCTCATTCCCACGACATCTCCCGGCACCCCTGATATGAAGAGAAGGCTCCATATTCATAAACCTCCTCCAGCTTCAATAAACTATATTGAAACAGCCTAATATGGACACGTAGCACATTCCCTGAGCTTATCTGTGATTTTTTCCGTGACAATCTCCAACCGCAGAGAGAGAATGAGAGAAGCCTCTGGAAGCAACGCGCGCTTCTGCCGTTGCGTAACTTCACCTGTGGTACAAAGCCTGCGCGGTTCTCCTGAAAACACCGGGCTATATTTGTGTTGACTTTGGGGAGTCATTTGATTTCTTTGAAGTGCTTCACTGCTTCGGGGGTGCTAGCCCTGCTTGGCCACCACAGCTCGGCACTCTGGGTAATAGTCTTTGCGTCAGTGCGCCGTGAATTCAAATGAAATATCAACTTGTCGCACGGCCAAGCACGGGCGACAGCCGAGTCCACTGTGTCGAGAGGAAAGGGGGAGAAGGGGGAGAAGGGGGGATGGAGAGAGAGAGAGAGAGAGAGAGAGAGAGAGAGAGAGAGAGAGAGAGAGAGAGAGAGCGAGAGAGTGGGAGAGAGAGAGAGAGAGAGAGAGTGGGAGGAAAGGAGCGAGAGAGTGAAAGAGGGGGAGAGAAGGAGAGAGGGGAAAGAGAGGGAAAGGGGAGGGTGGGAGAGAGAGTTGGGGCGAGAGAGAGAGAGAGATGGGGGGCGGCAGAGAGGGTTGGGGGGGATAGAGAGGTGGAGGGTGGGAGAGAGAGTTGGGGGGGAGAGAGAGGGTTGGGGGGGAGGGAGAGGGGAGGGGTGGGAGAGAGAGTGGGGGGGGTGGGAGAGAGGGGTTGGGGGGGAGAGAGCAGGGGAGGGTGGGAGAGAGGAGTTGGGGGAGAGAGAGAGGGAGGGTGGGAGAGAGAGTGGGGGGGAGAGAGAGGGGATGGTGGGAGAGAGAGTTGGGGGGGGAGAAGAGAGGGGAGGGATGGGGAGAGAGAGTTGGGGGGGGAGAGAGGAGGAGGGTGGGAAAGAGGGTTGGGGGGAGAGAGCGAGGGGGAGGTGTGGGAGAGAGGGATGGTGGGGGAGACGCGAGGGGAGGGGTGGGGATAGAGAGAGTTGGGGCGGAGAGAGGGGAGGGGGGAGGTGAGAGAGGGTTGTGGGTAGAAGAGAGGGGAGGGGTGAGAGAGAGTGGTGGGGGAAGAGAGAGGGGAGGGTGGGAGAGAGAGTTGGGGGAGAGAGTGGTGGGGGTGGGAAGAAGAGGGTTGGGGGAGAGAGAGAGGAGGGGAGGGTGGGAGAGAGAGAGTTGGGGTGAGAGAGAGAGAGAGGGAGGAGGAGAGAGAGAGTTGGGGGGAGAGAGCGGAGAGCTATGGGAGAGAGTTGGGTGGTGGAGAGAGAGAGGGGAGGATGGGAGAGAGAGTTGGGGGGAGAGAGAGAGGGGAGAGGGTGGGGAGAGAGAGAGTTGGGAGAGAGAGAGTTGGGGGGGAGAGAGAGGGAGGGAGGGAGAGAGAGTTGGGGGGGAGAGAGAGGGGAGGGTGGGAGAGAGAGTTGGGGGGGAGAGAGAGGGGAGGGTGGGAGAGAGAGTTGGGGGGGAGAGAGAGGGGAGGGTGGGAGAGAGAGTTGGGGGGGAGAGAGATGGAGTGAATGAGCTGCCACAGTCCCACTTCTGGAAGACTCCAGAACAAGCCCAAAGAACCGTGGGACATTTGGAAAGGGAAAATAGTTAGAGCAGATTTCTTAATGAGGTTCTTGTCATACGGATCATTGAACATATATATTCAGCTTTTTTCATTGGCCAAAATAAAACCCAAAATATAATATCAAATAGGGTTACAATGTGATTCATTTTGGAGAATACATTGGAAGGATCTGTGTGTGTATGTGTCTGTGTGTGTGTGTGTGTGTGTGTGTGTGTGTGTTGTGTGTTTGTGTTTTTTTTAGTGCGGAGCCCTAATATTTAGGTTTCCAGGTATTCAAAGCTCAATCTAAGATTGAAATGCAATCTCTTCCTTATTTTTTTATAAGACAATAATAATCAATGCAAGATATATTTGCGAGCGGCACGTAGAAGGTTAGGCTAAACTACACTGATATCCCAAGGATAAAATACGATTATACATATATGCAAGAGAAGTCCTTCAGTCACGGAATGCTCCATGCTGGGGAACCAATCAGCACGGCATGAAAAAATAAGCCATAAGGCATCTAAATCCAACACAAATCATTAGTAACTCAGGCTAGGCTCTACATGCTAATCAACACATGGCAGTGATCTTCTATCTTAGCTTTAAAAACAAGATAGTACTTTATTAATCACAGAAAGGGATTTCTGAAACTGAAAATATAGCTTTTTAAGCGAAATGATTCCTTGTTTTTCCCTTTTTGCATAATTAAAATAACAGTGTAGGAAGGAAAAGTGATAAATTGATAAAAAATATTCTTCAGCAGTTGCGCCCACCGGCTCTGATTCAGGCCTGAGAAAGATACGGAGAGTGAAGGGACATTCTTTTTCTATGAATATTCAAACATTCATTCTGAGCCTTAACGTTAATCCAAATCTTGAAATGATGTATTGGAGCCAGCCCTACTGCGCAGGCACGTCGTGCATATGAATGTTATGAGTGCAACTCATGCGAGGATAGCAATTTGTGGGGATATTTATAGAATAAGTCTACACCCGAGCAATTCAATTCAGACATGCGGCCGGCATTGGCCTGTCTTTGAACCTCATTGGCCTGAAACATCATTCTCTCAGAGACTACCCAGGTGTCTTTATCGACTTTACCTAATACACTGCGGACAAAAGGCAGGCTAATGCTGGGGGCAGGACGGTGTACAGGCGAGGGTGTTAGACTCCCTGGATCGATCTCCAAGGTTCAAAGCCGACCCTGTGAGCAAGCCGTGCTAACCCCCCCCCCCCCCCCCCCCCCCTAGCTGCACCTTAATCACATGTATCTGAATCCACCACTCCAAGTAAAAGAAAAAAGATGCCGAACGGCGAAATAAATCAGTCGATAAGCAAATAAGTCATGTTCACCGACTGCAAGGCTACAGTGCCAGATTAAGCGGCCTGGTAAAGATCCGACGTGCCGCAGTGCATTAGCTGTGTCTCTCTGCCGTGCCGCCAACATGACCGGTAATGACCCTGTGATGGATCCGAGAGACCGCCCTCCCTCTCTCAGTCTCCCCCTCCTCCCTCTCTCTGTGCTGTAAAAAGACCCCCATGGGTGCCCCCCCTGATACAGTCCTGTCCAATGAGTTTCTATCACTCTCCGCGCGGAAATCCATGCGGCGCCGCGGCACACTAATTAAAGTGGTTGTCCTGCGAAGGCGACGATGAGCTCCAGCAGTGAGGAAACAGCAATAGGCCCTTACGGACAGGCCGAGGGATTTCTTTCAGTTTTTAATGCGCCAAAGTATTTCTCCATCTCTGCCCGCCCATTGCCCCCCACGACCCCCCCCCCCCCCACCTTCTATTTGAAATATTTAGCGGCGGAGGACTTTAAAATGGAGCAGGCGTGTGTGAAGCAGGCCGGCAGATGCTGTGTGGCTCTGTTATGGCTGGTTGATTGGCCCTCGCGCTGCCCTACCAGAGTCAATCTAATCGCTCCAAAGGGATTATCATTAATGGGGGGGGGGGGAGGACGAGGAGGACTACTGATGACTCTGTAGATTGCGGTTGATGTTTGGCAAGGGAGGAAGATGGTGGAGCACTAATGGAGGTGAGGGAGGAGGCAGGGTTCCCACGTCTTGTTCTTAGGAGCTCACAGCCTTATTTATAACCTTTCTGCTGCACCTTCTCCCTCCAATACTCACTTTTCCCTTCCACTTCACAATTTTCTCGAAGTTTATCCAATTCATGGCTCTTATAGACGATTGTATTACACTCTTTTCATAAAATAAGTTCAAGCTTTTTTTTATTTATCGCCCAAAATAGTTTTTTCCCTGAATGCTTTATTCTGGTTCACATACAAATGTGACTTCCAGCACCAGAAATGTTCTGCTGTTCTCTGTGCCTTTGTGCGCAGAGTTATGGATGAGCAATCCACTAGAGCTCATCATCCTTGCCCTCTGACACGCCAACATTTCTCTGCCATATGTGTCAAGTTCACACTCAGGCCGAGGCCGAGGTTGTTTATAGCAGTTAGCCACGGTAAATGCTGTACAGTAGCTCAGAATGTGCTGTTTCCTTCCAACCATTCCACTACAAAGACTTTGTAGATGTGAGTTATACGTGTGTGCCACCAATGGTTGTTAGGTACATCACGTTAACGTGCGGAGGACAAGACTTGGTATGGTTTGTTGATAGCTTTAGCCAAGAGACTCAAGACTTTCTTGAGTCTATATGTTGTCCGTCCGCACCCTTAATGCACACAATTATTGTATGTTGGACGCCTAGCACCTAATGTACGCACTTATGTATGTTGTACGTCCTAACTTAATGTACATACTTTGTACATACTGTTGTATGTTGGGGCACTTATAACAGTAATTAGAACTGTGTAGCAACGCATCCTAGCTGCCTTTGTTGTACACGGGGAATGTGTTAACCCAGCAATTATTAGTGCTTGCCAACTTGTTTCTATGAGCATCCTTACTGTACCAACAGCAATGTATTGAGAGGAATGACATATTTATAGGAAATATAAAATATTAAATGAATAACATTATCATAAATGATGAAGAGGTGTATTTTTGGTAATCTCTGTTATTTATTTGATTCATCCATTCAACTCTATCTTTTTAATGAGTCATTTTGTGAGGTAGGGAATGGTAAGAGAGCTAGAGCAAGACGAGGAAAGAGAAAATGGGGGCATCATGGCTCAAATTGGTTTCCCCCTGTTCCAGTTTCGTGCCATAATGAAACAAAGAGTTTTCCCCAGAATTTGACCATGAAAGTGTGTGTCGTCTGGTCATGCCAAGGTTAGCTGCAGCTCCTTCGCAAACAAGAAATCATTTGTAGCTCAGAAGGCTACATTTTCAAACACAGGTTATTGTTTTAAAAAAACTACAAAAACAGAGCCTTTTAAAGGAGTCACGATTTCCTTTCTGTGATTGATGATAAAGTAAGATCTTATCTAAACCTAGGAGAAGACACTGTTTTACGTTAAGTAGGACTAAATTTGGATTTGGCTTTTTTTCTACTAGCCCTTGTGGCCTTGTCGAATTTGGCCACCACCGGTTTAAACCCACCGCGCCGCGCCCGTGATGGACTGTAGGCCTGGGCCGAGGTGAGCCCGCCACGCATCCAAGTGGGCAGCGGAGACCTCAGCACGGATTGCTCTTTCAAACGAGAAGTTGTCCCAAAAAGTGTAGGCGGATAAAAAAAAAAATACAATACACTGTATGTTCTTTCGTATGAGACGCATCACCATGCACGCAGAATGGTCAGAGTTCTCGACAGCCTAATTATTTATTATTTGTTTGTTGCTATAAGCTAAATTAAAAAGTATTAGTTTGATTATATTCGGTTCTAAAACAAAATAGCTTGTTGGAATAGTACTGATTTATTATTATTCGTTTTGGTCTGAAGACTGGACATCAGTCCACTTCACACTATTATATGGTGTCTCAACGGGGGCGGTAACGCTCCGTGGGGGGCGTTCGCACAACCTAGGGTGGCGCTGGGAACGTGATTCCATCTTTTGGGGGGGATTTTAAACTTTCATGGTTTTCAATTTTTCTGGGTGAAAAAATAGTCTACCTGAAATAAATAGCCTATTTTAATTTATTGGTTTCTATCCCCTCTACCGTCTCAGCTACTTTTTACTGTCTATGCGCAGTGTAACAGTGGTCACACAGCGCGGTTCGGTCCTGCACACGCCCGGACTCCCGTTACATCCGCTATCGTCATGATCTCTATCGCTGATAAACATAACCCAAGTTTGCGGGTTAACAGTTCAATAACCAACACAACACGATCAAACATGGCCGATAGCAAAAAAAAAATATCAAATTTTGTTTCATAGCCCGTTTTCCTCCTTCCTCTTGCTGTTGTTCAGTTCCAGCTGCTCTGAGCGTAGTCTCCACGAAAAGAGCGTTGCATTTACAAAATATAAAAGGCCTAATTAGGCCTCTGCGTGGTTGCGGTGCGCAAGGTCACGGTGCCCGGGCCGCGGGGTGCTGCGGCCGGTTCACCTGCCCGACTACCACACCAGCCGCCACGGAGACGTGGCGGCTGGGAGTCGCGGGAGTGCTTATACTTATACTCCTTTCACGTATTTATATAAAGCTAAAACAAAATACACTGCCAGAATGTCACAAGGAAAGCATGCGTCCCAATGATATTCAGAATACCTTTTTGTGAGGTCTGTTTTATATTCTAGCCGACAGTTGATGCTGTCAAGAATCTTCACCTGGCACATAACACAGCTGGTGGCAGAGCGCTTCAATTAACTCTTTATCTGGGGGATTTTCTCTCTTCTAAGAAACCGTGGAACACACTTCAGTGCCAGGGAGACATTGGGCATATGGCAGCCCTCACTAGAAGAACAAAGCCCGAAAGGAGTGGAGTCATTGTGGTAGACGGGCCGGTGAACCGATCTGTTACAGTGTACAAAAGGTTGATTGCATCGCGTTTTTTTTTCCCCTTTAACGATCACTCAAGCATTCCTCTGGACTCAAGGTCTCTTTAAATCAAGAAGAAAATACTACTCGGTTTTGTCTATTGACAAAAATGGCGTTGACATTTGGTTGGTATTTCAGGGCTGGAGTGTCCTCAATGTGTTTTTCAAAACACTGCGTTCGTGGGGCGGTCACTCAGTCATAGCGTGGCCATTCATTCCGTTGCAGTGCTAGTGAACAGGTGCTTAGTTGGGTGTGCACTCGCTGTTATGATTCACGGTTAGCGGGTACACTCACAGCGGGGCGACGGGGCGCATCGATCAAACCACTGTTCCTCCTACCCTCAACCGCTGTGCTATTGCTCCTATTCCCGACATCAAACTAATCCTCAAAGAGTGTGTGTGTGTGTGTGTGTGTGTGTGTGTGTGTGTGTGTGTGTGTGTGTGTGTGTGTGTGTGTGTGTGTGTGTGTGTGTGTGTGTGTGTGTGTGTAAGTGTAAGTGTGTAAGTGTTGTTTGTAGATCTGATGTGTAAGCCATGAGTAGAGCTAATCTCTAGCAAATTGCAGTCTTTGTCAACCACTTGGGTAGCCTGTGGCTGTGCACAAAGTGACAATGAGACATGATGAAATACACTTTACCATTTACATTTGAAAAGGTTACGCATTGAACACATTGAAACGTTGAAACTATAACTACCTCCGACTCGCAGCCTTCGTGAACAGTGACATTTAGCTTTGAGCTTAATGGACGGCTCACCCCCCCCCCACCTGACTTTAGATGTGGTTTGGATGGTAGCACCTCACAGTAGCCCGTAACATCGCTGGGCCAGACGCCCCCACCTACCCATTAAGGGCAACTGAATGGCTTTGGAATTAATGGCTGAATGAAGTAGGGCTGTGCGAATAAATCGATCACAATATGGGTCGTTTCATATCTCGATAACGATGTATATCCCGATATTTTTTTTCTTTGAATTCTATGAAAATAATGTTTACCCAAAATAACCACATGCCTCGTGACTACTACTTGATATTCCTATAAACTAAATGCTAATGAATTTTGAATGGACAAAAATGTTGAAAGGACAATTTTTGAAGGGACAAAATAAATATTAAAACTACCTCTAGTGTGGACACACTAAACCTTGTTCAAATGTATGTAAAGAAGCTTGTTGTATGTGGTTCTCCACCCCGCATGACCTTGTGTTCAGATGTCATTACTCTGCACTCTGTTCACTGTCTTTTAAACTAGGTACTTTTGTACCTAGTTTAAAAAGGTACTAGGACAAATATTTTGTTGCCATTAAATGCAGTTTGACTAAAAGAAGGCTACTAAATAACTCAATTAAAATACTTGTCCCAATTAGTCAACATATCAACATCTGGACTCACTCATAAAAATACACTAAGAAAGTTGTTTTTCTCAGTTCATGTTGTTAATGAAGTCTAAATTTGACTAAATCGAATCTGACGCGGCGTGAATATACGTTTGTCGACTTTTCATTTCTTTCATTAACCAATTACATTTCCATTATGTGGCTGTTTCAGCTCATTTGCGGCATTTAAATCAAGCCGAGTTTCCTTGGAGATTTTCTTCCTCAGCATTCCGTCTGTGAAAAAAATGTGTTCCTTTGGTAGCGCTGTGAAAATAGGTTTGCGGGACGCTTAAGGAAAAGAAACCACTAACCACTTAAGTATAGAACTCCTATTCTCTCCCTTAGCTGGAACGTGAATGGCTGCAGCCAGCTGTGCAACATATACCGTAGAGAAAGGATTGAAAACCACATATTTGATAAGTGTGAGTGGAATTAATTCAGACAAATAAATGAATTGGAGCAAATAACCGCTGGGTGAAATAATGTATTTTTAATCAAGTGAATGTACTACTATATCACTATATAATCATATCGTCTTATTAGATTACTGAAATGTGCAATCATCTTTGTATGCTAATTTATACCAATATTTCTTGTTGAAGTCTGGGTAAAAAAGGATGGTATTATTCAATGTAGATTTAATATTCATTCATCTTAAAACGAGACCAACCTGGCTATTGAAGGACAATTCACAATACAAAATAAATATAGATACAAAAACATATTGCTAGTAAAGACAAGACAAGGGTTGATATGTACAGGAAAGATATGAGTTGCACAAGACCCTAATGCAAGATAAGAAGCCAAGATATCTGATCTTTTACCATTTTTATTTGAGGAACAAAGCGTTATCTATGTCTTTCAGGGCTGATCATAGGCTTAGATAGGGACGCCGTTTTAACACCGGACATAATCCGTTTCATCTAATCAGGGCCATCAGCATGACTTTTGTGTATAAATAATGTTTTATTGCCTTTTTGTGCCTTCAAGGACAGATCAGCGCAGAAGGACAGTGAAGTGGGTTGAACGAGAGAGGAAATAACATCTTGCATAGGATTACAGGACATAATTGGTGTATTCCCTAAATGGTTAGCATACTAGCAGTTAGCCCAACATGCCAGCATCAGTTTGAATCGAATTTAAAAGCCAGAACACAAATCCAAATGACTTGATATTACATCAGAGATTAATTTCACCACTAACAGCTCATACAAAACAAATAAATCCTGTACAACACTTAACAACAATGTATCCTAGCCAAATACTTACAATATACTTCACATTGTCTCACACTGGGAAACCCTTGCAGTGCCACATTTGCAATTCAAAACCCCAGAAAAGTGTGAATTGCACCTTCTGACAGAAACACCATGTGGTGCTAATTAGCATTCCGTTCATTAAACCTGCTCACTATCACACTGACTCCTTGTCCTGTTGGATTTATTATCCTTTGTTTCATCAGCATTACTTGGCCTCTTCGGTCTATCTATGCGAACCTCTGGCCGGTCCCGAATGTTCAGACCTTTGAATATTCTCTGGGCTACTTGCGGTTAAGATATTTATTATTTGAATGCCTCCGATGTCGCTTGTCATTTTCCCCAGTCAAATCTGAGGAGGGGAAATGGAGGAGGCACAACAGAGAGCTGTGCTTGTGTCTTGTATTCATGTATATAAATAGGAGAGGAGCTGGATAAGATGAAGATGAAAAATCATCCTTTTGATCTGCCAACCGGCGACACGTTTGTCAATATGGGCGCCAATTATGAACCAACAGAAATGATCAGCAGATTAGCGTTAACAAAGGCTTAATATGTCTTGCATCCTTATTACACCATTCTGTTTATTGGGCTATTAGATTCAGAATTAATATTATGTTATCTGTTGGGAATATACACGATTATCTGAAGCTGGCGCTACAATCTGTCGTACTACATGTTGGTATACAATCTGCTCATTACAAATTTAATGTTGGCGTATCTGACAAAAATCTCAACACAGTGGTTTAAAGCGCAAAGATAATGGGGCGTGAGTGACTGTATTTTTTTGTGTCTTCATAAATATAAAATACTCAATGACAATACAAATATTACAGACCACAATAATGATTTGCTATCACTTATCTTCATATTTTCTAAACGTTTGCCCACCACAATCATTAATTCCAGTTAGGAAGTGGGCAGCGGTACAAATATTCATTTTCGATTAGGTCATGGCTCTATTTGGGTAAATTAATGTTCCTACGGCTAGGACGTGGCCGTAGGAACGAAAATGAAAAACATTCAATTTGGTAAATATTCAACAAACCTAGTTCTTTTCTGATATGGCCGAATAAAATGAAGGGAATGTTTACCGTGTGTCTTGAGCAGGTTGAGGGTTGTTGTGCGGTGGGGTGAGGGAGCGATTGGAGGCTGAGGGTATGTGTCTGTGTGAGTGTGTTACTTTGTCAATCTGTTACCAGAAGGGGACGTGATTGAGAGCTTATAGCAGCGCCTGTGACCGTCTGGGCTCCAAGCGAGGGGCTGACCCCGGGGATCCCTGGGAGCTGATGCCGACATTTTACGTTTAGTGTATTTAGCGGCGACACTCGTATCCTCGGCGACTTAAAACTGAGCACGAGCAAAGCTTACCATCCAGGCCAGATATGATAACAGAACCAGGAGTCGCTATAGGAATCAGAGATATGGTATGGTATCATGAAAATTATTAAATAACAAGCACTCTGAAAGTAATGGAGGGGGGGGGGAGATGCATTCATTTAATCTTAAAATCCTGCATATGTATCAGGAGCGGGGACGTAGGAGCAGGGTGACTTGTCGGAAGGCTGCGTGGTAAAGAGAGACCATCTGGGTTCTCTGGAGACCTGAGGGCAGTATTCATTCTGTTAGCGAGGTCAGGCCTGTGGAGGAGAAACGGGGAACTCGGGAAAGAGCCATAAAAGTTTAATCATGGGAGTGGTTTAGCGAGAGAGGGGAAGTGAGATCTTCTCTGGAGGAGAAGCAGCATGGATTTGCCAAAGCTCTGCAGTGGAGGCTGTGTTTGTTTGGGGCATTACTGGAAGCAATGTGTTTTTCGGTGGCTTGCCGGGAAGCATGTCAGCTCTCGTGTTTAGCACATTTTCAGCTCTAGTTGTAGGGGGGGCAGGGTGTTCGGAACATAAGGATGCATATTTATGATAGCAGTTAGTGGCAAAGCCCCTTTATAAAAGATAGAGCAAGACAGATAGAGACATTGATCGACTTTGACTCATTGAGAGCTGGAGGGATGTATATGAGTAGAGCAGAGAGGGAGGAAAGAAACAGAAAGTGAGATAGATAGAGGGTAGAGAAGGTGAAAATTAAAGATCTGAATATGTTGCTGGGCTAATCGTTATTTATTTCCCTCCATGAGCTCATACCAACCCGACCCCGGTCTCTGTTTACCCTGTAATCTCGAGAAAATAACAAAACCATTAAATGGAGAACACGTTTTCACAGGACAGGGGGACGTGGTGGCATTTCGCGGGCCTTTCATATTGACCGTTTTATCTTGCAACCAAAGAACGAGGGTTCCCAGCGTAACCTAATTTCTAATCTCCCTCTGTCTCTGCTTATCTCCGCCTCCCCCTCCTCCTCCCCTGCAACAGGTCCCTGGCTGCCTGATGAGCGGTTGGCACACCTCCCCCTCCCTCTGCTCCTTCTCCTCCTGCAAGCCCCCCTGCTGCTGTGCTTCGGGGAGCGCACCTGTCCCAACAGCTGTCGCTGCGAGGGGAAGATTGTCCACTGCGACTCGGCCGGCTTCCTGGACGTGCCGGAGAACATCACCGTGGGGTGCCAGGGCCTCTCCCTGCGCTACAACGAGCTGCACACCCTTCTGCCCTACCAGTTCGCCCACCTCAACCAGCTCCTCTGGATCTACCTGGACCACAACCACATCTCCGCCCTGGACAGCCGCACCTTCCAGGGGGTGCGGCGTCTCAAAGAGCTCATCCTGAGCTCCAACCGGATCACCTCGCTGCACAACGCCACCTTCCACGGGATCCCCAACCTACGCAGCCTGGACCTGTCCTACAACAAGCTGGAGGTGCTACAGCCGGGGCAGTTCCACGGTATGCGGAAGCTGCAGAACCTCCACCTGCGCTCCAACGGCCTCACCAACATCCCCATCCGGGCCTTCCTGGAGTGCCGGAGTCTGGAGTTTCTGGATCTGAGCTACAACCGCATCAAGGCGCTGACGCGGACCACCTTCCTGGGACTGCAGAGGCTGATGGAGCTGCATCTGGAGCACAACCAGTTCTCCCGGATCAACTTCTTCCTCTTCCCTCGGCTGGCCAACCTGCGATCGCTCTACCTGCAGTGGAACCGCATCCGGGTGGTGAACCAGGGCCTCCCGTGGACCTGGTACACCCTGCAGAAGCTTGACCTCTCCGGAAACGAGATCCAGACCCTGGATCCGGCCGTGTTCCACTGCCTGCCCAACCTGCAGATCCTCAACCTTGAATCCAACAAGCTGTCCAATGTGTCCCAGGAGGCAGTCTCGGCGTGGATCTCGCTGACCGCCATCAGCTTGGCGGGGAACATGTGGGACTGCGGGGCTGGCATCTGCCCCCTAGTGGCCTGGCTGAGGAACTTCAGGGGGAACAAGGACACCACGATGATATGCAGCAGCCCGAAGACCCTGCAGGGAGAGAAGATCATGGAGGCCACGCGCAGCCACGGCATCTGCGAGGAGAGCGACTACTACCAAACGGAGACGCCGTCCCCCACGCTGGAGCTCCTGTCGGAGACCGTCTCCGACGCCATGTTCGCCCTGACCAGCGCCTCCACGCCACTGCACACCACCACGGTCGCTGCGCCCGTAACCCAACCCCCATCGAGACCGGAGCCCATCCCCTACCCCATCCCCTACCCCATCTTTCCCGGTCACGTGAGCAAGGGTCCTCGAGAACGCCTCCTGCCCCGCGGACGCCCCACTCCCCCCATCCGGCTCGCCACGCCTCCGCCCCCGCCACCACCGCACCCCCCGGAGACGCACATGACTCTGCACAAGGTGGTGGTGGGAAGCGTGGCCATGTTCTTCACCCTGTCGCTCGTGATGACCATTATCTACGTGCTGTGGCGCCGCTACCCGGAGGCTCCGCGCCAGCTGCTGCACCAGCAGCGCTCCATGGTGACGCGGAAGCACCGCAAGAAGAGCCCCGAGCCAGAGCAGAACCTCAGCTCCCAGCTGCAGGAGTACTACATGAGCTACAATCCGGCCGCCGCGCCCGAGGCGTTGGAGGTGATGGGCAACGGCTCCGGATCCTGCACTTGCACAATCTCTGGTTCCAGGGAGTGCGAGGTATGATCCCCACCGGTAACACCACCACTGCCACCTCCAACTCCACCGCTGCCATTGTCTTAGAACATGACACGCAAAAACAAAACCTAAACAAACTACATAAAAACACAGAGGCTCAAGACACTGAGGTAAATCCTTTAAAACTAAGCATGTGCCGAGAGAGAGAGAGAGAGAGAGAGAGAGAGAGAGAGAGAGAGAGAGAGAGAGAGAGAGAGAGAGAGAGAGAGAGAGAGAGAGAATACCGATTTTGGATTAGAGTTAAGCACCATTGTCTTCGGGTTCATGACACGCTTGGGTGCCAATTGTAAGACATCTCCCCATTTGCTGTTGTATTGTTTGCGTTTTCATTCCAAATAATTCTCCTGTTTTAGACAATTAGCGCATGGACCGGAGGGGCAGTGGTCCGTAACTTATGTTCAAAGAACTTCATTATTACACTGACAACACACAACGTGGATTTGCTGTCTGCCGCTAATGACAATGGCTTTGTTTACGGACCCTCTCCCCGAGAATAATTAAGACAACAACAAACATTTAAGCATTCGCCGATGATATATTGTTTATCCATTACTCTTGTTTTGCAAAAGAATCATAACTACTCATATCACTTTAAGCTGCCCTTTCACCAGCGCCTGTGCAAGGGAAGAGTTTCCCCGGAGGAGGCCGACTATACACAGAGATGTTTGTTGACGCACCGCACGACAAGTCAACCCTCCGCATCGCGCACGCCACGGCCCGCTGTGCGTATGCCATTGCCCTGTCTGACCGCTGTTTCATCTAGTCTCTCAGGACGCCCTGCGCTCATTTTGTCACGAGTTCTTGGAAGTACAGGAGAGGCACAGTTTGTGTTTGAACTCATGCTTGGATTGTTTTTATTATTCAACCATCCGGCGTTCTCGAGGATGGGGCCGTTTTATTTTGTGTGCGTGTTTGTGTGTATGTGAGTGTGTGTGTTTGTATAACTTTGTGTGTATACCTCTGTGTATACCTCTCCATTGTATGTGTATGTGTAAAGCTCTTTGAAGGTCTGAAGACAATCCTTTTGTGTGTGTGTGTGTGTGTGTGTCTGTGTGGGTTCACTCACTCATGTCACTCACATTATCTCACCTAATGTGCGTATCCTGATGAACACAGCCTTACCTGCCTCCCCTGGTAAATGACACACTGAAGCTTCCGTTGGCCTTCGAACACGACATCCTCACCCATTACTTCCCCATGGTTGATTTCTCTTCCACACTCCAGCTCACCCGGTTTCCATCGCAGACGGATGAGGCCGGTATTGATCCACGGCAGCTGGACACCGTTGAGCAAAGAGCTTGTTTTCACAAAGATTGTTTCGAGGCATTTAAGGCGCCCGGTAGAAGGAAAAGCGTCAGGTATTGATATTAGTTAGCATTCAATACTTGTGTCTGTAGCGTGTCCACACCTTGTCAGACGGCACAAGGCCCCAGTCTTAGCCCTTCATACTCACACTGCGCACACAAGATACTGGAATGTTTTTGGGGGGTTTTGTCTCCATGGAATTTGAGATAAGATAGTGGTTTACTAATCCCACATGGGGAATTCTCATTCCAAAAAGGACAAGCCAGGTAGAATAAAGAAGAGGTACGAATGAAAGAGAAAATATGTCTCACTGGGAGTAGTAAAAATGCAGATACTTTTTTCTAGGACGTAGAATATTGAAGCTATACTGCACTATTAATGACCCTTATAAGTGCTAAAGCGTCAAGTGTACATTATATGCTTTTAAACTATACATAACATGATAACATTACACAGATCCAAGATGCCCGGTACAGGCTTTAGGATATGGGGATTTAACGTGGAGTCCTACAGGGAGTAGAAGTCTTGTCATGCCAGAGCAGTTCAAATCAAATGGCCCAAAAGCATGTCCTTGATTCGGTGGTTAGCGTGCTTCTTTATGTCGGGTAGAGATGGGTTCTCTTCAGAGGGATTTAGATTGCAGTAGCGGGGTGTGTGTGTGTGTGTGTGTGTGTGTGTGTGTGTGTGTGTGTGTGTGTGTGTGTGTGTGTGTGTGTGTGTGTGTGTGTGTGTGTGTGTGTGTGTGTGTGTGTGTGTGTTTGTTTGTGAGTGTGTGTGTGTTTGTGAGTGTGGCTGTGGATGTATTTTTATGAGAGTTTAAAGAAGGGAAGGAGATGTGTGTGATTCTGTGTGCGGATACGTTGACATGTGTCAGTCATTGTATACATCCGTGCCTCCAAAGGCTTCTGATTGGGTCGGCGCGAGTATGTGTGTGTATCTCTTTGTGAAGGTGTGTGCTGATTTTTATCATTGAATGTGCATTTGTTTACATTTGTGTGGTTTGTGCGTCTGTCTGTGAAGGTGTGTGCGTGTGGGTGTTTGTTCCCAGCTGGTGTAAGTGATGTGTGATGTAATCAGCCTGGGTTATGGGTTTTGAAACGCTTCACTAGAGGGAATAGGAGATCAGAGAAGCCAGCAGGGAATATAAAGTATGGTTTATGCTGCATGACAACAAAAAGAACCCAAAACATCTGGGAAGGACGCGCTCTATTCACAGGTCACCGGTCAAGTGTTTTAGAGCCAAAATATTTTGGTTTATTGCATTTGCTAGTAACCGTTAATATCAAAGATGGAAATATTGAGCATCGGGTCGTTATTCCACTCGGCTCCTGCTATGAAGAAATTAAGCAAATGTTGGAGAAAAAAATGGTTTATTGACCTGTGTCTCAAACATTAAGTCTGCCCTGTTTACAGGTAATTACATTATCGACCTATCATACGATTTATGGATATGAGCTCGGATTGTTTTAGCAGAGATCGATATTACCCATTGTGCTAACATGTTGTGTTAATGTGTGCGTCGATTCACATAAAAGGTAATTTAACATTGAACGTGATTGTTCATTGCGATTTCTTAAAGATTTTGAAGATTTCTTCCCATGTCAATAAAAAAAAAACATGACGCTGAAGAATGGGATCGTACACAAACGGAAATGCTATTTTTCCTTTATTGCGATAATGCTACATTCATTCTGAAGTCCCCAAGGTTGACTTAAGAAGAGAGAGCCCGTGCATAAATCAGTTCAAACAATCCCAATCAGGTGTCTTTGTCGTTGGCACCAGGGACTCTGTACATGTTGTAGGACATGGCGAGATAGGTCTACATAATAGCCTATAGTCACGATTCACAAACTACATACACTGATTTACAATTACAATTAGAAGTAAGTGCTACAAGCCATTCTCAACCTGCAGCGTGGAACGTGAAGACAGGTGGCTTTTGATAACATGGGTTGTATAGCAATAATTTTGTTTTGGATACCAACTTTCTCGAAAAGAGTGATAATCTACTTTTAATTATTGAACAGGGAAACTATAAGGAATAAATTTACAGCCAATAACTTACAGTATATAAAAAACAACACATGTAAACAAAGTTTTTGGATGTGAAAAGATTGAGGACACACTTAAGATTTGTGAACAGCAAATCATATTCACATGAAAATATATTCACAACTGACAATGTTAGTGCCTATCAAATTGTTGGGAGTTGTTTATCTGCATGCGTACATTTGTCTACCTTAATGTGGATACAAACTGCTACCGATACACAAATCGTTCTGGCCCTAGTTTTCCGCAACTACGGAGAAACAAATCCACCAATTGATCCACAAATGAGAACCCCGGTTTCGTATAGTCAATCAGAACATACGTTTGTGAGATCCAATCAGCAAGGCCCATGGATTTAACAACTCGATGAAGCTGCAGCACAAACGACAGTTTGCGATGCCCTTTTAAAAGGTAACGGTAAGATGTTTAAGTATTCAAATTGTATATTATCAGAGCATCTGGATAAAATGAACATGTGCATTAAAGCATGGTAGTGGATTAACCCCACTTAATAACTCAAACGTCTTTATTTAGTAAACGTTTTAAATTAATAGATTAGGTTAGCATAGTATAGCAGTGAATCAAATGAAATAATATATAAATTAATCATATATGCTTAATGGGAATCATACAAAAGACTTCAAATATTATACTATTTTATTCGATATGTAATCATATTAAACGTATATTCTATTACTGTTTTAGGTTGGTCATCTTGCTAGTGTATATAAGTAACAACTTCATGCAACTTCATATCTCATCAGTTACTGTTCCCTGACTTACGTTTGGGAGCAATGACCATAATTTACGCTCCAAGCATATATAGGTGTTCCCCTTTTGCCTCTACCTTTTTCTCACTTTCTCTCTTTTAGCAGACAGACACACATTCAATGGAGCCAGAGAAATGCAATGAGACAGCCCCCTCAGCCTGCACCTAAGGAGTCTGAACTCCCTGGAGTCCTCAAGCCCTTTCCTCCAACTCATTTTTAATAAACCAAACATTTAGCCTCTCAACGGTGTGGTCTTTTCAGTGAAAAAAATGCCTGTTTGAATGTGATTACCTCACATATGTTTTTGTCCAAGTAATTTGGATCATAGTCAGATTACCCCTGCTGTGTTTCAGCCAACCATTTGTTTACCTTACGCCGGTGTCCGTGGGGCAACTGATCATTCGTTACTCCTTTTCTCAGGGCGATTGAAGCCTCCCCATAGTCTGGCTATTGCCAGACCAAGCTCAACTCACATTTTCTTCAGCACAAGAGGCCTGATCAACGGGCCTAGTTCAACTGACTGTGTACGCGATTGGCTGCTTGAAGTTAACGGAGTCGTGCACTAGGCCCTCTCGAATGCCGGGCCGAAACAACATTTGTTTCACTACGACTCATTTCAGCTGCACACCCGTCCTTCTCCAGCAAAAAATAATAACATAAAACGGCTAATAAAACGTCTTCAGGTGGCGTTTTGAAAAGAGAAAACTTACATTTTATTAGCACATGGCTTAAAGATAATTATGAGCCTTTGATTGATATCCAGTCATTTTTTGCGGAGACACATTCTTTTTCCACACTTGGTATTGGAGTGAATGGAGATATCTACCTCTGGGCCCCTTTAATTCAACTACATCCAACTGCAGCCACAAATGGGCGTTCTTGCGCTGGTGGGCGTTCCCGTTTTCGCCAACGGGAACGCCTCCTTCATCGAACTAGATCAATATCATCCCACTGCAGACACAAATGGGCGTTGCCCCCTTCTTATTCTTCGTCGCCTTACTCGCTGAACTGTACTAAAATGTCAAATTTTTACAATTTATTCGTTACCAGCATTCGTAGTGTTGATCAGCAGTGAAAAAGTCCGCCAAAGACGTTGACGTCGCTTAGCAACCGAAGACGCTGGAGTTGACAAGTTACCGGAGTACTACCCATGAAGTGAACGGGCCTTGCGAAACCCAGTATGCCTATGCCTTTCGAAACCTTGTGATTGGTTGATGAAACGCTACCAGGAACGCCTAAAGGGCGTTCTTGTGTCAACACGGAAACGCCCAAGCCTGCAGATGGACCCATATGGACCCTTCTCCTTTAATCGAGGGACCCGTCCACAGCCTGCTTAAACAGCTGCAATACCAGGCTTGGCCACTGAGCACTGGTGGATTGCGGAAGTATGCACGGTTCCTGGGGGCTTGCTCCAGACCCTTGTGCAGGTCGAACTCAAATCACCGGCAGAATGGGCGTGGCTATACCCAGTCCAGCCTCCCCATGCACCACGGAGAACTGTGGTGGATACTTTACACACGGAAACATGGAGTAGAGGGCACAGACACTGTTTGACATGCTATTCATGTTCACAAGTTTATTAGATATGTATTTAATTAATACATTGCAGTCACAAAGTGCATAGTAAAAGAGACCTTTAAAAAATAAATAAATAAATATATGGTTTAATGTGTCCTTTTTGGGTGTGATTAAATTTAACCTTTTCAATTGCAGTCTTCACATGCAAATCAAAGATTAATGTCTGCCTTTGGCAGTATATATATGATATATGTACGATATATACTAATAAAGGCAGAGTGCATAAGAATCGTAATCAGAGTAATTATTTTAATTCCATTTGTTTACATTGGATTGCCAAACGTAACCCACTTAACGTCCTCATGTTGCGGCTGGTGCAAGTCTCTAAATGCTCTGGCTGATTGGAATTCGCAGATGTATGTTCTGATTGGCTTTAAGAAACCTTGTTGGTGGATACATTTGGGGAGTCTTTATAGTGCCAAAAAGATGTGTGTCTCAACAGCAGTTTGTATCCATAAGATGAGATTGACAATGCAAGAAGCAGATCTGCAACTCACCGCAAAGGTTTCACAGTCGTAAGACACGGCAATGCACATTTGTGGATACATATTTACAGATGTGCTATGATTTACTGTTCCCAACTTAAGTGTCGAGTTCATGTTTTCACGTCACTCAACTTTATTTATATGTGTGGATATTTTAAATACGGGTAGGCCTAAGTAATATTGGCACTAAATTCAGTAAATCCATAAAACTCCCTCTATAACCAACGTCTCCGCACATGGATGAATTAAACAGCACTCCAAGTTCACACAAGACACACATAATAAAAGACCCCCTTGGCTATAATTGATTCCTCTACCTCAGTGTTCCCAATATTTCACTTTAAGTATACCACTTTATTGTCTTCCAGACCTTTGAAAAATAGCTTTCTGTGTTTTATTGGTGCGATTCTTATTGGATACTGTCACATATATTTACATTATTAATTTCAATAGTTGATGCAATGCAATGTCTGTTTTTTGATTTCTGTGCCGTTTATTTTGCCAGGACTGTAGGAATAAACGTCATCGACATCTTAGCCCAGCGTCTGCCCTCACGTCTGCTCTCTGTGTCAGAGTAGACAGAGCAAAGAGCAACAGGGGAAGAAAACGTATTACTCATGACCAAAAGTTGGTTTTTGATTGGTATTTTTGCAAAGGACTGCATAATTCCAGCCAAAAGTTTTAATATCTGGCAATAAATAAGAAAAAACTATCGACATTCATTCCAACTTAATTGCTCTTTGAAAAGGTGTACTTCCTTTATTCCGCCATTATAATATATCAGTGGCAAAACATGTTCTTAAAATGACAATGACATTGATTATCACAATTGTTTCTAGGACATATCGTCCTACAAAAGCAGTGAGTAGGACGTTGATTAAAATATTTTATTCAACAGTAAAACATATAATGGTTCCAGTGGCTTTAAGTTTTGTTTGATGAGGTGATAAAATGGGGAATTGGTTTCAGAAAAAAGTCAGTTTGAGCTTTCAGGACCTGACTGGAGGCTGTTTAATTGACACAACATGCCAGCCAGCTGTCTAGCTCGTTGCCAGGATTTAAATGGGGCCGTGGGAATACGACGTTATGATATGATTGGTTGTAAATGGTTCCTTTGTTGCATATCTTTTTCAGCTCTAGAGGAAGTTACCCTAGTTCGATTTTGATGTACAATAACTAGCACAATACTAATACAAAGAATTGAGACTTACGGTTTATTCAGGGTAGGATTTGTTTTAATAATTCTAACAATATTATAATGAAAAAAGAGCAATGCTCACAAAGTTTTGTCGATAACACTGAATCCTTGGAAGGGAAAAGATTTGACTGTGTTTTATTAGTTTAAATCTTATTCTAACTTATTCGAGTCAAGTGTTGTTTATTAACATTTTCGGGACACGAGACTTGATCCAATTTATGTCGATTATGAACCCGAACTCCCATCCAATACGATGTTTATGTAGTCAAGACATTAGTTTAAACATAGAACGCTTTCGAAGAGTTAACAAAGTGCCAGTAATCATCTAACGGAGGCACCAGGAGATTCCAACATATGTCATCACAAGTATTGAGGGAGTCCTTTGAAGACAAAGACGGTTAGTCTTTATTTCTAATCAGTTTTAACGACTTGAATGTTAATGGTCTTTTCTTTTTGCCAGGCGAGAGATTTAACACTGATAACGAGAATAACCCTCGACTTCCGATCCACAATCTGGAGGATCTGAGCCTGCACATATAACAAAAACACAAACCCCCTTCTGCGGCAGGTCATGAATAAGCCATTATTTGTGGCTTCCTTGCTATGCTACGTGGGCTGGCGTGCTACATGACAAGCGACATGAGGAGCTGCATTGTTTCTGAGTGGTAGCATGCAGTGGCTACTATAAGTCCCTGGATGTAGGAAGTAAAATAGGTCAGCCTATTATGGGTTGTGAGGGTATGATCTGTTAGCAACAGGGTTAACATACCTACACAAATTTGTTCGATGATTGATGAATGGGGGGGAGAGAGACAGATATATATATATATATATATAAATCATATTTTATACATCCCTGGGGCTCAAAATGTCACTTTTATAAACTTTTTAATAGCTTCTATCTTTATAACTTACTTTTTACGATGTAATATTTAACGTTTTATATTTTACCAGGCCGACATTGTTATTTTTCCTTTGTTTAATATTTAAACTGCATTGCCAATGAATTAGGTTGGGAGAGCTAGATAGATAGAGATATATAGACAGAAGCACGCTGGATAGTTGTCTCTTCAGCCCCCCACGCCACAAACCAGTCGCAGGACACGGGATGCGAGTGCACATCGACACAAGATAAAAAGATGAAGCAAGATGAAACGTACACATTGGACAGCAAAGCCCAGCTGCGACCAAACCGCCGTCCGAACCAGAAACGATGGAAATACTTCACCAGATCTAATACTTCCTCAGATCTAAACCAGATCTAAACGCCTCACCCTATCTAAACCAGATCTAACCGTCAACAAGGTTTAAAACCAAGTCCCATCTTTAAAACTCGAATAACACCAGATCAAAACGCTTCACCGGATCAATTCAACAACACTTCGTAATTATAGCACCAAATGTTACACATAAATGTGTGTTCTGTCTGTATGTATTAAATATAATATATTAAGTAGGCCTATACCAAATATATGAAACGCCTCTCAAACTGATGTCTCTCAAATTGTAGCAAACATAGGCCTTATACTAAATACAATAACTGTGTTCTTGTGTCTAAGAAGCATCCCCATGGTTGCTGTAAAGTTCTCAACAGCCTGAAGCGTTAGTATTCGTTGTTCCTGTAGCGACGTAATTAAAGAGGTTAATGAAGGAATTTAGGTTGACGATTTTGGCTTGCAATGAATTAAAAGCTTTTTGGAAAGGGACACATTCATTTCAATACTTAGTCCAATACTAAATATTGACCACACTATAAAATTGCTGATATTGATTTTCAATGTCTTTTTCTCCTCATATTTAGACAATCCACAGAAACTAGGTGTGGAACGGTGTTCTACATCTGAAATAAAAATATAAATCGTCTCACTGCACTTTTGAGATTAGGCTGCAAAAAAGAGAACAACAAACAACAAGATGCTGGCATGATTGGGATATCAGTGTGTCTCAGTTCTTTTCTCCAGGCATATTAAACGTGGTCTCAGAAAGAAGAAATCAAATTTTTTTTGGATAGGCTGTTGTGTTGGACACACATTGCCCTTCACGTAGATAGAGTTCTCAGCTGCCTAATGTGTAATTATCCGTCCTTCATTACAATTTTTTCAAAAATTATACAACTAAAAAGATAAATGTCATAGTTCGAATTTTTATTATTATTATATCCATCCCTTTTCTTCTACTGAACAATGAAGGCCTTTACTTGTGTAGCAGCTCAAACAAACAACTACACAGCCATTTCTTTCTGGGGCCTAATATATACCGAACTAGTAAGCCTCTCTCACGTGCAGGCGTGTGCGTGTGTGTTTACCAAACTCTTGCCCATTTTAGCTCTCACAGGGATAGGTGCACACAAGATATTGAGAGAGATGGTTGAACGAACCACATAATGCATAATCACAGCCCAGTACGTGTGCAGAGGAGACAAGCAGACTGGGAACATTTGGGGTGAGTTGGAGCGATGCTGAGATGAAATGTCTCTGGCATGACGCGGTGTAATATGTAATAATCTACAGCCACCTCACTCTCTGGGCCACATGCAGAGTGGATCATTTGGATGTCATCAGCCGCAGCGTTCCCATTTTAAACCCTGTCACCATGTGACCCCCGCTGACACACCACATGGAACGAGTCGGCACTTTGACGAGCAGTCAAACTTTAAATGTGCACGGAATGTGTTTTACAATCCATGACTCAGCGCTGAGATCCACGGGTATTACAGTCGACGTATGGAATAATTTCTGTCCGTCATCGTAATATTATGGATCTTTTTACATAACAAAAGCTGCTTCGAATCCAGGCGGACGCTGTGGATGTTCTACGTGTACTCTGAAGGGGAGATAGAGGGAGCGTGGTGGAGGCTGGGGGTTCTGCCGAGTTCGGTGGGGGGGGGGGGGGTCGGGGTCTGTCTTTGTCTTGATTTGGACCGGTAGAAGCACCATGGCTGCTTTGGGTGACAAAACTGTTCCCTGAGGCATGTGTCTCTATCTTTCCACTGAGCTGCTTCACGGCACCAGGCACAACTAACGCCTCTAAACTTGATTCATTCCATAATGGCCATCATCAAGAAGGAAAAAAGGAGAAAAGAATCCATAAACTAATTATGATTTGCGGTATTAGTTGAAGGCATTATGGAAGTGCTTGATTCCGTGCCAACAAGAAAACCCCATTTCCTCTTCCCGCGAGCCGTGTTTCTTGGCTGGGTTGTAAAAGATCAGGAAACATAAAATTGAGTTCATATTTTAAACTTTGTGCATGGTCATCGTATATCCGAGCCTCTGATGGGGCTTTTGTCCCTAAATCAGCAATGTAGCCATGACGTTTTGGAAGACCTGCTGCTGACTAAACAATAGATTTAATATCTGAATAATATAAGTTACACTTAGGCTTCAGACGAATTAAACCAACGCAACACAATTTACAAGCTAAGGTTCATGATTACAAACGCTGAGCTACGACTGCATGCAAAACCCCTTGACATGCAAACTAAGTGAATTAAGCTATAAAACACCCCTCACAGGAGACCGAGGCATTCCATTCACATTTATGGTTCACACCTATAAATATGGTTTGCATAGAAAAGACTAGTTGCCATCAGCCTAGTGTGTGTGTGTGTGTGTGTGTGTGTGTGTGTGTGTGTGTGTGTGTGTGTGTGTGTGTGTGTGTGTGTGTGTGTGTGTTGAGGGGTGTGTGAAGGAGTGGGCACATGCATGAGTTTATGTACCTGTATGTTTGAGGTGGTGTGTATCATGCCTTGATTCTTGGGAGTGCGCATCTGTGTCTGCACATGCATGTGGTTGTGTATCTGTGTTTGTGAGTGCATGTGTGTGCGTGCGTGTACCTGCATGGGTGTCTGTCGGGTTGTGTGTGTGTGTATGTGTGCGCACGCCGCACATGCATTGCGTCAGAGGATTTCAATGTTGTGTGTATGTGCGTATGTGTGTGTGGAGCACCGTTGGAGATTCCTCTCTGCTGATCCCAGCAGCGGCATCGCTCTGTAGTTTAATAACCACTGGAGGAACCCTGACCTGGGCTAAGCAAGATCAGACACCCTCACACATCCCCAACGCTGTCACCCCGCCAGCCGGCCAAATCCCCCCGCCGCCTTCTTTTGGCACCGCCGGAAAACGATACAGCTGGACAGAGCGCGGAGGACTCTGTTGAACACTCAGATGTCGATGAATGCTCAAATGATCGTGCACACAGGGCGGCATGTGGCTCAGAAGGTAGAGCGGGTTGGCTGGGAACCGGAAGGTTGCTGGTTTGAGTGTCGAGGTGTCCCTGAGCAAGTGTACCTCACCCTGAACGCTGCCGAAGAGCTGGCTGGCTGTCGTCTTGCACCACCGTCGGTGTGCGAACGTGTGAATGTTTGCGTGAATGTTAGGGAATATTGTAAAGCGCTTTGAGTGGCCGCTGGTTAAAAAAGCGCTGTAGAAACTGTCCATTTACCATTCACACCTTTCAGTCTAAACAAACGTATATATACACCAACAGATCTTGGCCAGGTCTGGCACCGATCTCTGCCCGCTCCGGGTCTGCGTGTGCAGGTGCGGCCGTCTTTATCGCGGCACCGAGGGGGACTCCTGTTCGCTCACCACCTCCTCGCGGCGATTACAGCGAGCGGTGGTCTAAATAAGAGACCCCCGACGAGCAGGGCTGATGGGCCAACTCTTCCTCATCGCCAGAGAGAGAGAGATAAAGAGGAGAAAGAGATAAATGCAAGACTGAGAGAGAGCGAGCGAGAGCGAGAGCGAGAGCGAGAGAGAGAGAGAGAGAGAGATGTTCTTGCTGAGCATCAGACATCCGTCCCAGGAAGCTGGCAGCGTGGCGCCCCTGATTGGGAATGAGCAACGAGGAGGGGGGCGCTTATCAGAGTGAAACCGCTTGAGCTTAAATAAATGAATCTGTTGCCCGCTGGATCCAGGGCTTCTTGGCCACACACACACACACAGACTTCATATTATTGTGGAAATTGTGTTCCTTCTGTTTTTGCCAAAATTGCTCTCTCGGTTAATGGTGAACATCATTTTTTGTTATTGGTTCATTATATTTTTCCACCTTCTTAACTACACCTGCCCTTGTTAAAATGTGTTTTTAGCTAGCTCCTCTTTGCTTACTTTTACCCCTAGTCATCATCCTGGGCCTGCCTCTCTCTCTCTCTCTCTCTCTCTCTCTCTCTCTCTCTCTCTCTCTCTCTCTCTCTCTCTCTCTCTCTCTCTCTCTCTCTCTCTCTCTCTCTCTCTCTCTCTCTCCTCTCTCTCTCTCTCTCTCTCTCTCTCTCTCTCTCTCTCTCTCTCTCTCTCCTCTCTCTCTCTCTCTCTCTCCTCTCTCACTCTCACACACACACACACACACACACACACACACACACACACACACACACACACACACACACACACACACACACACACCCGTTACATACCTGGCTGCGTACAAACATCAAAATGTGCAGCGGTTTGTCATAAAGCTTAGGAAAGCGTGTTGGACTGACCTTCAGCGTGTTTGTTGTGTTTCAGCGGGAGCGTCAGCGACGTGTTAACTCCCAGGCTGACGCTCCCGACACAGGTTTGTGGGGGAGGAGGACATGTTGTAATGAGGAGGGGTGGATACAGAGAGAGGGCAGGACAGAGAACCCGAGAAGGGAGAGGAGGAATTTCCTCAATACGGTTTAGGCTGTGGACAGTAGAAGCAAACGAGTGAAGTGAACTGCCATGTTTCCTGTTTATGTATTCTATTCTATCTGCCTCTCTCTCTCTCCCTCTCTCTGTCTCTCCCCCTGCCTCTCTCCCTCTCTCCCTGCCCCTCACCCTCTCTCCCTCATTGTTTGTGCAGTCAATGAGTCACTTAGAGAATATTTGTGTGCAATTTGTTTCAGGCTCCAGCTAAATATAAATCTGTCTGGCTGGCAAACAGGTCGGGGCGTCCAGATGGTGGCCATCTAGCCCGTATATCCAGTGCTTGTGTAGTATGGAAGCTATACTATACAAGCACTGGATATGCATATGGGTTGGATGGCCACCATCTGGACTCCCCGACCCTACTTTATATAGTAAGCATATGTATATATATACAGACTAGTATATATACTATCGATACTAGTCTGTATATATATATACATATGCTTACTATATAAAGTACAGAATACAGTTGATATGTACACTACAGTCTATAAACAGTCTATAAAGTATATATTTAGAGTGGGTTTACACTATGCTGTGGATAGGTAACCCTATGAGCCTGTGTGATAGTTTACATATACATTCTATTCATGATATATATACATAGAGTGGGTATACACTATGTAACCATATTGAGCCTGACTATGTGTTAACTGCCTGGACCAGTGAGGCTACACACTATCGGTTGATCCTAAAACCAACCAGCTTCCAGTGTTGCCGTGGATTTTCCTTAGAACGTTAGTGTTTCATTCCATGTTAGATAAAGTTATCTTGATTGTGAAAGATTTTCCACCAACAAGCCATTTCAAAGTCGACCCTATTGCGACATCCCACGGGGAAGTATCCTGCCCGATGCAGGGCATGAAATGAACTGGGACCACCGGTGCTCCCAGTTTAAACATGTCAGGAGCTCCAGCAAACATTGTAACGGGCGCCAACTATATATGTTGATTTTTTACTGATATTGATACCAAAATCGTAAGCGTGCCATTTTAAAATCACACTTGAGATTTACACAAACATTCTGGTTAATTAAATAAATCAAATCCAACAGTCTAAAAATAACATCCAACGTTGCTGGGTGAATTTGGCAAGTAAGCCCTCTGACTGGGAAATATAATTACAGAAATCCCTCAATACTTAGCTAAAGAACGTTAAACTTAATCCTATGAAACTTGTATTTTCATAACAAACCCATTCAGAGCTCCCAATGTAATTCTGCATGTTTAATATATTCACCAATAATCCTTCCCATCAAAGTGGTACCTTCCCCCGGGAACCCCCATGCATAATGACAATGGTAGCGCCATCCGTTGCTTGCAGTTAGGAATAATTAGGAAGTTCCCGGCTGTCACAAACAGAGTTTGGGTTTACTTTGTACAGGTCTCATTGAATGCATTGATTAATGCACCAACCAAGAAATGCATATAAAGCCACATTATCCTAACAAGGCACATAGTAAACTAACTAGCCAATGCACAGAGAAGTGGAAATTGGCCTGACAAAAACATGAAAGGAAGTTAACCAGAACAATAATTTGGACTCACACAAATCCCCCAAATTATATTCCAAATTTGCACAGATTACATCCGAGATGGGACTGAAATGTACCTTATATGCGTGTGTCATGGACAGGTCAACACAGACTACTGCTAGACTGGGTAGGGCACAAGATTGATCCATCTCCTTCAACTTGTGATGTCACAGTATTGAGAACACACACACACACACACACACACACACACACACACACACACACACACACACACACACACACACACACACACACACACACACACACACACACACACACACACACACACACACACACACACACACACACACAGTCCCAGGACCAGGGGGGATGCTGTAGCCTTGTATTAAGCGCTTGGACATAATCACCTCATTAAGCCATTAGCCAGCCTTATCCAGAGAGTGCTAAGAGGGAGATGGGGGCACGCACACCAGCGGAGGCCTGTGATTTAGTAAAGTAACAACAGCTCCCCTCCGCTCCCATTTCCTCCCAGAGTACTTCCCTCCCAGACGACCATTATGCAAATCACACAATCATGTCCAATTTGGAAACCTCTTCACACCCTGCCTTTTTTATTCTTTTTTTTTTGCGTTTTTATCCCCCTTTTCCCTTCATGGGCGCCGAGGCAGGCCGTGTTAAGTAATAATTAAAGGCCAGCCCTCTCTCCTTGTTGTAAGTGCGATGAAAGCAGAGCGTTGCTGTTTGGCGCGGCCGGCTGGGGATTTGATTCTAGCTTCAGAGGGAGGGGGGGGCTCACACCTCTTCTACAGGAAGGGGGGGGGGGGGGGGGGGCGACTTTAGCAATAAAATAAGGTAATGGTGGGTTGCAGGGTCGATAGCAGCCTGGAGGGGCTCTGGTGTCTCCTCTCTGTTCACACATCGGCCATGTTATTAGAATAGGGTGACAAGCTTGAAATTAAAAAGCCCTGCGTATTTGGACAGGAAGGACAGGAAGTGGCCTTTAATAATGATGGGACCAAATCCAACACGGGCCGAAATTTAACTTTGAATGAATTTACCTTCGACGTTTGACTGACTGAGCTTTATCAGCCTCTGTGCGGTGGTGTGACATTACAGTTGGTGTCAATGTGTTTCGAGTCAGGGAGGGGTTGTTGCCGGCTAGTGATTTTCCATTCTGTCCGTGAGAGTGTTTTACACCTCTTAACGAGGCGCCTGCTGCACTGATGTGAAAGGCACTTCTCCGGCCCGGGAGAAGGAGAAGCACTGGAAACGCCCGGGCTCCATTATGGTGCTTAGCGCTCTGTGTTTAAGAGGCAATGGAGTCTCATGAGGGGAGATAGAGTACTTCAAAACTACAAGGTTTACACTCCTACTGCACTTGTTTTTCATTTAAATTTGAGCCTGCCGGTTGAACACGGGTAAATCCATTAGAGTACTCTGCAGAAATGTAGCTTTTCGCGCTGAGTGGATTTTTGCATTCAGTCGAGATTAAAAGTGACATTTATCGGGCGTAAGTAAAATCCTTTGGTTGGTTAAATAATTATTAAAACATATTAGGGCATTTTGTTTGAAATGGATTAGAGTTTGATGAATGATCCATTCAATTATGATGAATAGAATTCAGATGTGTAAACAGCTTTGCAAAGTAACTGATATTATAATCAACACTTTTTATATCCATCGGCTTCATTTGTTCACGACCAATCCTCACTTCCTGCCGTAAAAGTAAAACAGTTTTTCAACAGAGAAGCTTGATTCTCTGTCAAAACAGGTCACCCCCAGCCCCATTAGCAGACCCGTCTCCAGTCTTGCCGCGGCATGAAGTACATTTAATTACATGCGACATGGGCGGGAATGATGGCAGGTGTTTTGAAAGGCTTGTGATTAGATGAGGAAGAGGCAACGTATCTCTCTAGATGGAGTGAGTTAGAATAGATTGTATGTCTCACAGGTTACACAGCGCACCACTTTAGTTGATTTGTTTGGCCCTCTATGATTTTTATGAACGTCCGCATCCAAAATAGACCAGCGTGGAGTCCCATTTGAAAACAGAGGAATGGTACATTCACAATCTTTCTCTGTTGCCTCGTGAAAACAATATCGAGTGTTTGTTTATTTTGGACCACAGAGATTAGGATTAGGGAGTATATACTTTGGGTTTAACGAAAAAAAAAACGCATTCTGGCAGTGGCCTTTGTGTGAGGGAGACAGAAAACAGAAGAGGACATGATGAGGTCCAACCAAACACTTCCATCATTTCAGATCACGAGTTTATTAGAACAGCACGGATAACATTTGCCACAACAACAATATACAATTATTAGTTTGGCCATTAGTTTGGCGTAGGATATAGCTGCAAAGATTTTGGACAGCCAATAGGACCTTTCTACCGTATTCTGGTAGTGAACACCTGCAAGGTGTTGGCAAATCGGATTAATTGACTATACGCTCATTCTACCGGCTGCTTGATCGACAAGGAACACAGACTAATTGTGATATGTGTTTATATGCCTGTGTTGTTTGCCACATGTGGTGTGGAGGAGGTATGTGTTTCTGTGTAGGTGATATGTGCTGTGGAGGGGGTTGTGTCGTGTGTGTGTGTGTGTGTGTGTGTGTGTGTGTGTGTGTGTGTGTGTGTGTGTGTGTGTGTGTGTGTGTGTGTGTGTGTGTGTGTGTGTGTGGTGCGTGTGTGGTGCAGAGGGTTGTGTGTGTGTGTGTGTGTGTGGTGCGTGTGTGGTGCAGAGGGTTGTGTGTGTGTGTGTGTGTGTGTGTGTGTGTGTGTGTGTGTGTGTGTGTGTGTGTGTGTGTGTGTGTGTGGTGCAGAGGGGTTGTGTGTGTGTCTGTGTATGTGTTATGGGGTGCAGAGGGGTTGTGTGTTTGTGTGTGTCTCTGGTCTCCTAAACCCTCACTTGTTACCCCTGGATAATTCCCCCCCCCCCACCCAACCTCGTCTGTTCCACTTGACACTCCTCCAAACCGTTTAGAGAAAACCCTTTCGCTGCTCGCTCTCCCCTCCCTGCACCTCATCACAGTCCGATATGAGCTGCCGTGCCTGCACACGTATATAGACACACACACACATTTGCTAGGCACATACACACACAAAATGCAAGCATAACATGCACACACAGGCGCGCACACACACACACATACACAGACGGGCATACACATGCATGCACATTCACTGTCTGAACACACATTGATATTCAGGCTTGCAATCTCTCATGCACAGAAAAACATAAATGCATGCACACAATATTGCACACACATACACACACAAGCATGAAGTCCTGCTCGCAAAAACAGATGAAGGCACACAAATACAGAGGCACAAACACACACTGGCAGACTGCAGTATATCTCACTACCATTACATATTGTTCAGTAATTGGGCAACTGTTAATAGTTTTTCAGAAAAGCCAATTAATTCTGGGGAACGATGCGCAGAGGAAGCAGCACTTCCCGGCTGTATATCATGACATGGCTGAAGTGATGAAATGTTTCTGGGGAGCGTGACTCCCTGTTGCTTCATAGCCCCTCGGTGATAAACGGTCATGTCTTCTTTCATTCAACCACATTCAATTTTCAATTTCATGCCTTTTTGTTCAAGTGTTCAAATGTCAAGAACGCAAAAATAATGGCAATCCGCAATATTAAACAAAAGATATTTTAATCATTTTTAATCCAAAGACAGCAATGAATTTTAGTTGTGAGTGGGGATCAGGTAGTGGGGTACGGGGACAAAGGGGATTTAAAGTAGCAGAACCTTTAGGCTGGGAGTCAAACACCCCAAATCACCATCCCCATCAGCAGCAGAACCAGCCCCCCCCCAACTACCACTACCACTACCACTACCAATGCCCACGCAGCGGGAGAGATTTAGCGCACCAAAGCTCATTCATTCACAAGGCGGGTTTTACCTCCAGTCAGCGGCTGAAATTGCAGCCTCATAATGGACCCCCGGCTGTGATGTCATGCTGGAGTTATTCTGATGATGTCATGTTGGAGCAGTTATGATCGTGAGGTCGTCCTCAAATTAGATCTCCGCCACACACACGCAAGAATATACACACACACACACACACTCACAATATACACACACACACACACACACAAGAATACACACACACACACACACACACACACACAGTGTGTGTTTTTCACTCATTCATGAGGTATATATTTTTGTGTTTAACTGGAGATCACAGCAGTAGGCCAAGAAGAAAGATTCGAGAGCAGATTTGGTAAACATTGCATGTGTGTGTGTGTTTGTGTGTCTGACACCCCTCGGCTTGTGTTTTTGTGCTGCATTATGGACAAATGCCGTACCATGGTTATCATGAAGATGCTGCGGTGTTGCATCAGACTTACACCAGCGCTTTCTTCGTCTGCTGGTCCTAAACCCATGTGTTGTCACTTCAATTCTCCTTCCCTTCCGTCAAGTCCAGGTTGTTTTAAAATGACTTCATGATCACCACTCTTTGACGAGAAAAGATAGTCCAGGACAAAATCAAACAATTAATTATTGCCCTTCCCTAATGTGTGTGTGTGTGTGTGTGTGTGTGTGTGTGTGTGTGTGTGTGTGTGTGTGTGTGTGTGTGTGTGTGTGTGTGTGTGTGTGTGTGTGTGTGTGTGTGTGTGTGTGTGTGTGTGTTTAATGCATGCAAGTAAGTAAGTACATAAACATGTTCTGATCCCAGATGACGTGCTTGTTTGGCTCTGCGTGTGTGTGCTGTCACTGGCGTATCCCCTTGTGGATCCTCCTTGCACACGACAAATATAAAATAGGCAATAAAATATAACCTCTCCTGCTTCAGTGAACTCACTGATGGTTCACCCACGCAATCCTCTCCGTACAGATACTGTAGCTTCTGGAGCCCCCCTGCCGTCCATCCCAATCCACAAAAACACATCCATAATTCACCCTCTTATATGCTTTTATTCCGCCTCCTTTTAAACTGCAGCTCTGACGCAAAAACTCCAGCCTGTCCGTTGCCATTTAGGCCCAAGCTGTAGGTAACAGTTGGTTCAATTAGATTGCAGCAGAAAAGCCTAGCTGTGTCAGAGTATGGGAGACCCTGGGGTTCAATCCCTGATGTCTGCGGTCTAATGATCTTATGATCTATAGAGGTCACAAGGTGGACCGTCCAAACAGATGTATGATAAATAGATCAAACTACCACCCTGCCCAGTGGACTGTTCTAACTGGTAGGCTGTGCTACACATCATTGTCTTCTTGGTCCATTGTCCCACTTATGATGTCACCAGGGGGTGGATTTTGACATTCTTGTAAGCTAAACATCAAACTATAAATTAGGTACCCTTTAATGCAGATGAATTTCATGCAAGTCTTTTTGGATAAAAGCATCTGTTCACATCTGGGACAAAATAGGAAAAAAAACAGCACATTTGTCATTCTGATGTAAAAATCCGACCTAAACCTTTCCATCAATTGTGTATTCTGTACCGACAAGAAGAGAGGGAGAGAGAATTTGTGAGGTCGTAAAGCAGACACGATTCTTTAATATCGGCGAAAAAGCACATGGAGCCTGGCATGACTGTGGAGAAAGCAATATGTTTTATTAAACCTTGAGGCTTTTTTTCCACCTCACTCAATACGTCTTCTTTTAGCTGTTGGTCGGCAGCCCGTTTTATCTCAGCAGGGAATGGGCCAAACGAGATCGGAAATGATATGTGGAGGGAAACCTCCAACAGAGAAAAGGCACAGAATTAGGGATGAGAAGCCGCGACTACAGCACCTTGCTGATGATCGATGTGAAATGTGCAATTAGACCCACAGTGAGAAGGAAATCAACAGCACTTCCAAAATGTCTGCTTCCAATTTGCGCACGGAGAAAACAAGTAAAATATAAATATAATTTGACTCACAATGATTGAAGATTTAAGAGTTTGAAAAGTTCCAGAACCCGTCACTGTTGTGTGAGCTTTTAGTTCAAAGTGTTAGTGACGCTGGCTATGCTAGCAGCGGGGGCTTTAGCTAGTTATATTCGAGAGCGGGAATCATTTCTGAGGTATTCAGAGGAAATGTTTTCCATGGTTTAGATTTGTTGTTTGTTGAAACGAGGAACCACTAACAAAAACTTTTTATTTTGAACGATGCTTTAAATGACCTTTTGGATCTGAAACGCGTCTCTGACTGTGATTTATATTCGGTCAGTACTTAAATCCGGGGGTGGCAGGATCCAGTGATGTTAGGGTGTCCCAGCAGGAGGGTCCTGAGTTTGAACGCCTATCCAACCAGATAGATGTCATACAATCTGGAATTCAGGTGTCTGGGATTAAATCAGATAAAAAAGCAATACTACAATACTACAAGTTACCAGTTAAATATTTTGTACATGCTGCCTTGGGCTCGAGTTACACATCTATTAGAAAACGTATCCCTGTACTTGTACAGCAGGAGTGCAGTCAATTATTACATTTCATGGATCTGATACGTTCTCAGCTCAAGGGAAAAACCCATGAGAAACATTGTCTGGTCTTGCTCCCTGAACCTGCACTATTTTCCTTCCTGTGCTATTCCTTTAAAATGTCTGAGAAGACTCTGGGCCGTATTCTGTCTGCGCTTGAATTATCCAAAGGGAGGCTTTCATAGGAGTTGGTGCCTTTTAATGGTGCCCGGCAGGCACACTGTTTATTGCAAGCAGAGAGTGACAAGGCGGGGCCACTTAACAAAAGCCCCCCCGATCAGAGGGCGGAAGGAGAGAAAGGCTGCCTGAGGTGGGCTTGCTGCCATGGCTGACCCTCCTCTCTACCGCTCACCAAGGTTTAGATTTGGGCGCTTTCAAAAAACAAAACAAAAGTCTTTCTGTTCCTCCAATTTTTCTTCTATCTCAAAACGTCAAAAGCATAACATCGTCAAAAGAAGAAACTGGTTTTGCCGCTTTGTAACCTATCCTTGAATAACTTTTCTGGACATGAAGTGTCCTCCATCGAAGGTGAGCTGAAGGTAGTGCTTAATCTACATTAGGCCGTGGTGAGCAGCTGACAGAGTTAACCTTTACAAAGAGTTTGGAATAGGAAATTAAAGCATGTGCACACACACACACACACACACACACACACACACACACACACACACACACACACACACCGTGATAGACCATGTGAATATGTGAGAATGTCAAATGAAACAATATGTTTCAGGCATTAGGATTAGCATTAGTTAAGGAAGAAAGAAAGAACCAATGAACGTACAGAAATAACCAATGAGAGAAGGACGGAACCATCAAAGTGAACCACTTACAGAAGGACGGAGAAAGGTAGACCATACAATGAAACCGAGGAAGAAAGTACAGAAAAGGACTGAACACAGGGGCTTCCCTAATGTGGTCGTCCATCACCGGCATAAATAAAGATCTTCATAAATCATACATATGCATACACACACACACACACACTCAAACACATATTCACATACACATGTACACACACACACACACGCATGTACACGCACGCAACACACACACACACACTCCAAGATTTCCCAAGGGACGCCCCCCCAGCTCCACCTTGACATCAGGGATTCAGGTTATTTTCTGCTCGCGAACACCCCCTCCCCCCTCCTCAGCACACACACACACACACACACACACACACACACACACACACACACACACACACACACACACACACACACACACACACACACACACACACACACACACACACACACACACACACACACACACACCACCTGCAGCTATTTTACATCAACTGCACAAAGACAGTCTGAAGGGGTCTGTTAGCTACGCTATGCTACACGTCAGCTGTGCTGGATATGCATGGGTCCTTAACTCGCTGTTGCATAAAGGCAAACTGTAGGTAGGCCTGCACGATAGATTGCATTATGTGAATTACCATAACCCTATAGTGTTTATGGTTTTTATTGCCCCCGTTTTGGAGATGTGAATTGTAAGACAGTTGCCAGAGGCCCAAATGTCGCACAAATATAAGCAGGCGTACGCGTAGATGACAGGTTTGGTATTATTCAGGCCATGCATTTACAATAGATTAACACCAGCGTATTGCTATTGTCAAAGCGTTACTCAAAGAATTATTCCTAATCTGTTAAATATATATTTGTGTCAAAGACTTCACAGAACAACCAAGATTCCCTATCAGCCAATAGTATTCTTCTGCCTTTGCTTTGCCGTGGTATCATTGCCTTCTACCGAACACTAGTTTCAGGGTGTATGCATCCCCACGTCAATAAACAAACACGTCAAACAATACAGCGTCACATGTGCTTCAAGAATAACGTGAGTACAACTCCCTGGGTTGTAATTTAGTCGCCTAGCGGCCATCTTAATTCTTGTGTTAGCTGGGGGCCGGATTACGCATTCACTGTTTAAGAACCAAGAACCAAGATTGAACCCGCGTGGCCCTGAGTCAATAACAGCCAGTTCTCTCGGCCGTGTTGAATGTCTCAAATCTGTCTCCAATCTACTCTGTTTAATGGACTTGAGGCCAGGGTCTCTTTTGTTCTTCAACTATAATTATTCACTTGTTCAGCTTCGCGTATTCTGGCAGGTCCTCATTGCTGCGTGCACAAAGGCACCCGCCATGGCTAGGTACAAAAAGCACATGTGCAATTGTTTCCTGCCAGGTTTCAGGCGATGCGAGAGTGGGCCTGTTCTTTCGGGGACAAAACATTGTATAGATAGTGTTGCAGTGTTTTCACAAAGCAAGAAACCTCTAGGAAAACGTTGGTCCTTCATTCGGTGAATTCGATGAATAAATGTGTGGTTATTTGTTTTAAAGAAAACCAAGGAAACGTACAAAACTGTCTGAGTTCAGAGAAGGGTAGAAACAGCAGAGGGCTGATAATTGCCTCGTAGAAAACTGCGGGAACTTCGAGGTGTTTCTCTTACCGTAGTCACACTTTTCTGTTGTCAAGGTTGGAATCGTTTGTGACTTTCAACATCAGGCAGTATATGTTCAGCGAGATACATGAAGTAATCAAATACAAAGAAAAAGCAACAGTTTTTCAGGTCAGAATAATACACTGAAGTTTATTATTTGAGAGGTTTCCTCCTTCCTCATTAACTTTAAGATCCTTTAAAAAAATTGTTTGCATGAATATTATCGGTGTAGAAAGAATACTGTGGAATGACTGAAACTGTCCTTTCTTCTGTGTCATTAACTAATGGCATAACATTTCAGGAGCGACTTATGTTTTGCTCAAAGATAGATATGACCTCTGTGGAAATTACATGAAAGCAGTAACAAGACAAGTAAAAATAGTGATTTGTTGCATCATGCGTTTAACTCTGATGAAAAGCCTAGTGTTAAAACTAATGTTGTGCTGTTTAATAACAGGATTTTAACGTCATGGTCTCTGGACAGATAATTAGTCACAACCCTCTTTATTTCAAAGAACACATTTTTGCCTCCAAATTCCAGACACCAAATGCGATTTTTATATCAAACCAAAACACAGACCTCTCCGTAGAGATTGAGTGCTGATGAAACAAAAATGATTGACAGGAAGGTGCTCTCGCATGTGCGAGTGCGTGTGTGCAGAGAGTAGGCCTATGTGTGTGTGTGCAGAGAGTGTGTTTGCAGATCATGTGGGTGTATGAGCAGAGTGTGTACGTTTGTATTTGCAAAGAGCATTCGTGTGTGTGTGTGCGTATTGCAGTGCAGGATCATCTGTGTTGCTAAGCAGAGCTATCAGACTGCACTAACACACACACACACACACACACACACACACACACACACACACACACACACACACACACACACACACACACACACACACACACACACACACACACACACACACACACACACCATGTATCACATTAATGACAATAACAATCTATATACCTCCATCTCCTTCTATTTTGTACTGGTACAAATATTTACCTTATTTTATTAATTTAAATGTTGTTGCGTTTAATTTGACAACGTCTGTCAAAATGGCTTTCTAATCAGACACATAGATGTACTTATGTACATAAGATCGCACACACTTACAAACAACATCACCCTGTTACACACAGTCGCAAAAAAACAAGAAGCAAAACCAATGTGGGTGTGTGTAATACACACAAACATATACCAACCCACACAAACACACACACAGCAAGCCTCACATGTGTGAGCCCAAACAGATGAGCCCAGCATTCCACCTCCCGTCCTCCTCCACTCTGCACACACGTTGATCAGCGCTGAACTCAGACTCGTGACCCTGTGACACGTGGGCGTGTGTGTGATGCGTGTGCGCGTGTGTGTGGGAGCGCAGTGCCAAGTGGAACCGATCTGTGACGAGAACAGGCCCCCTCCCCATCCCCTGCCTGACAAAGAGCCAACTAATTACATTGTGTTTGCCTGATGCTAATTAGTATCTTAATTAAAATCCCCACTGAGATTGGTTAAGTGATGGAGGCAGGAGGGGTGTGTGTGTGTGTGTGTGTGTGTGTGTGTGTGTGTGTGTGTGTGTGTGTGTGTGTGTGTGTGTGTGTGTGTGTGTGTGTGTGTGTGTGTGTGTGTGTGTGTGTGTGTGTGTGTGTGTGCAGCCTGTTGTCTCATATAAAGGCTCTCTTCATGCCCAATGTCTTTGATTTCTCCTCTAGATGCTGGTCACCTTCATATATACTGTATATACATTAGTTTTTGCCCTGCACATATATAAATGTACTTTCGTCTGCCTTTCCTGGGCTCTGCTGCCTTTTATTTCAAACAGCTACAGAATGTCAAGCCTTCTGTACCACAGTGACATTGTACCCCCTCATATACTCATCGCATAACGCCGGATCCTCGGCCCCGAGATGTTGATGATTGCAGCGTGACCTCGCTGAGGGAAACCGCACGGGGGGTATTTACTTATTCGTACATGGATAATGATCTAATATAATGAAGCGCCACGGATCGAAGGTGTTAATGATTCAGCCCTGTGAAAGGCCGGGCCTTCGGACCGTTGCCACCGACAGCCCCGACATGGTTTTACCCCCGAGAGCAAGCGGGGGCTTAGTGATATCGCCCCCTTGTTTGTTCAGCCCGCCGTCGCACAGTGACATTTTCACTCCCACTTTTTCCCCGGCGATCTTTTATGGTGTCTGATGTTTCTTGTTGAGACTGTCGAAAAGGTTTTGCCGTCGCTCATAGTCGTACCCCTCCTCACTCCGTCTGAAGGACAGACCCCCGTCGGAACGAGAAGCGTGGCGGTGCATTTGATTCGTCTCTCAGGGGCCCCGTTGGACGAGTCCGATATTAAAGAATGCGCGGCTGCCAATCAACCAGGAGCCATCCTGAAAAAATAAAAAGATAGCTTTATTTATTTTTTTAAGGCTGTGAATTCAAAAGACTAGGAAAACTGCTGATACTAGCATGCCGTCAGCGGCCAGGCCTGATTTTGTAAGTAGAACCTTTTAAAAAGTGAAATGTGGATTTACCCCAAGCATAGCCCAGGGTCCTTTTTGAAAGGTTAAATCAGAGGGCCTGAAGGGGAAGTTGTAGTTTTGGTGTGTGGGGGTGAAGGATAAAGAAACGTGCGTTCATAAACTGTTTGGCTTGCCAGCACTCCTCAACCTTCCTGTCAGGAATTTCCATCAAAGCCCATCTGGACTGGAGGACGTTTCCAGACGTTAAATATGTCTAGCTTTTTCTTTTTTTTTTCTTAACTGAAAATGAGGGGGCCATCTCTGAAGATGCCTCAACATGGACAGCAATTGATTTGAAACACTATTTCCTGCTTTTCAGAAATGTGTGATAGAAAGGTCTGAACTCATGTTGCTCGAAGCTGATATCTGACGTTTATTTGTACTTAAACTAAGTGATTCACGCGACAGGTACAAAATGGGTTTTGCAACAGCGTTTCAGGTTCCGAATAAACTGATGCTTTATATAAGCCACATCGGCTTAATTTAGATCGGCTACATGTCATTATTGAATTTGTACAGCAAAGTAGATCCATTCAATAAAAAACAATGTCTATTTAACAATAAATAAATTACCACCTTTGAAAGGGCAAAGTGAAACAGCCATTTTATAAACTACATAGTAATATTTCAATATACCACCACTCCATTTGCCATATTACAGACTGAGGTGTATTTCCCCAGTCATTTTTCAAATAGTTGTTTGCATGGCAATTTTCGAGGAATCGTGTGGCTGCCTCTCTAGTTGCTGCTTGAGTTTCCAACATGTTCCGATGGAAAACCAGAAGTCCAACTCAATGTGCCAAAATTAGAAGTTGGCCTAATACAAAGTATGTGCTCCTGCTGCTGAAACAGATAGTTCTCCTGATATTCTCAGTATGCATCCTTGGATCAGGAAGAGCTTAAACTGCGTAGTGCTTTTGTGAGGCCATTAGGGGAGGAAGGTGCGTCAATTCAGAACGAAACCCCCAAACACAGGAACAACTTTGCAGTGCTTGCAGGGACTTGTAGTTCTAGGTGTTGTGGGAGCTAGAGATGTTGGCCAATTTATAAATTGAAAACTCAAATTTGGCAGAACGCCTGAATTGGCACCCGGGCCATTTGTTTGACAAATGGCTGAGGGGAATCTTGCTCAAGAAGGCCTATGAGTTAGACCGCAAGACATTGGGGTTTGAACCCAAAACCATTCGTCTGGGACTAGCACAACACTAAGTAATGGACCTGTCCGCCTCTTCTGCCCATCCTTCTGTTCTGGCTCATCCTTTAAAACACTGCTGCAGTCCCAGGACAGACTGCAGTGAACGGGAGGACCTGGAGGGATCTGAGGAGCTCTGGATCAATATTAAAGGGAGGCTGCTCTGCTGAGAGAGTTTGAGCAGTGGATTCTGCTGCCTCTAGAACAACATGGAGAAGAAAAAACGTTTTTATTTCAACCCCATCTGGGATTTTTTGTCTTACAGAAAAAGTTTTAAATAGTTAGCCTAGGGAGTGAAGTAAAACAGCAGCTGTAAACTTTTCTTATTTGAAAAATGCTTTGAATTACTAGTGACTAGCTCGTCGCTTAGTAGATGCTGTAATCCAGAGAGGCTTGCAATGAATTCAGATACTCTCAATGGTGCTGGTAGGTGCATGGAGCTCTAGTATGCCCGCCACACGCGTTAGTGATCAAACCCAAAACTTTCTGGCTGGGTGTCGAGCACCCCAACCACGACTCCACTCCCTTACCAAGTATTGCATTAGTACTTTAAGATGCTACTAATCTGTATGTGTTGGACAGTAAACCAACATCATCCCACGCTTCTTTGCATTACCCAAATCCCCGGTTTACCAACCTAAAGTAGCGACGTCTGATTGTCTTTCTGTGTCTGGCTACCCACGGATCCTCTTTTTAACCGCATTACAATAAGTCACGCAGTCTCCTTGCTCACCAAAACCCATCCGTTTGCGATTAAATTCGGGTGGTGTATTTCTCTTCCTGAAACCTATGCGACGCCTGTCAACTTGGCAGGGGAACGAGACAAGGCCCCGGTGCGCAGGTGCAGATCCTTCGATGCGGCCGGGAACCACTTTTGCATTCAACTTCCAATTGTTTCATGAAAAAATATGACAGTTGGATAAATGGTGAAAGGAAGGATTGCGCTGACCAATCCGACAGGACTGCTCTGCGGCTGCTTTTCATGTTTTTCCGACAACAATGGAAGTGTTCTGGCAGCGGAAGTGAAGCCCCATCTGCCGTTTGTTACCCAAACAATACCCGGGAGGAGCAGGGGGAGGGAACAGCTATGTTTTAGGCTTCAGGGAATACGGGGGAGATGGGGGATGCGGCAGTAGGAACAGATGAATCAAGATTACATTGCATTCCTCATTCAAACCCACGTCTTTTCAGAGCTTGTCGATTGGCCTCCCGGTGAAGGCTGTTAGTCAACTTGGATGATGAGTCAAATGATGAGCAAGACATGGATAGACAATTATTTGGGGTTCGGCCAACAAATGGGGCTAGATCTGTTTTTGTTTTTTATACTGGAGCTTGGTTGTATATTATTGCTAAAACCCTGGTCCTTCTATCTTGAAAGAGGACAATGTGACATGGTTTCTTGTAACACGGTCCAACACATTTACTAATAATAGCGAGTAATTGGCACCGGAAACCTCTTGGTGGAATGGGTTTTGATTAGACTGTGGAAAAGTGACAAAACAGGCTAGCTGTGTGGTCGCTCATGGCCGCCTTGATCTGAGCCAGAGGGAAAAACATGCTGGGATGTCAGCCGTTGAAATGCTAGCCCTGTGCAGACAAGTTGTCACATCCACAAAAAGGCAGGCTGAGCTGTGGCCACATTAATTGGGTCTGAATGTAGAACTTATTTTCATATTTGAACCATCTTCAGACATACTTTATGGTGCATGTTATTACTATTTCTGGAAATTTGCTATAAATTTTTCAAATTGCAGGTTTAAATGTATGCAGAAACATCTACATTATGAATAATAACAATATATTTAATATTATTAATAATACTCATCATTTCCATCATTATTATGTATTATTTTTATTTGTGTACTCTCAACGCGCTCAGAGGTGAACCTGTCCTCGTCTTTTAAGGAACGTTTAATGGGGCTTCTTGGCAGGAGCTTTATATTATTTCTCCGGGTTTCTACCATGAATGTGACGGTTAAGATAACATCACTGCTGACTACTGTCATCGCTCAACATAATTACCACCGCCGGCAAATTATGGCATTCTTGCAAATGAAGAATTCTTGCAAACTATTTCAATCCCATGTTGTTTGAATGGCATTTTGAATGAAGCATCCTAACCTGTTGATTGGTAGGCAGCCTACGTGTTTGGTTTTTCATTTCCCTTGTCGCCAACACCACTGATCCTAAACTCATGAAGCCTTCGAACGGAATAAGGCTGCTCTGCATGTTAAATTGTTCTGCTTCATTTGCTTTGTGCATGTTGTCACGTCCCACACTGGTCTGTGATCCGATCGCACCCCCTTTTTTACCACCGGGTGTATGAGATTGACAAGACATCCCGAGAGCCCTTTCAAAATCGACCCGTTACTGAAATAACTGAAATAACTGGGATCTGATATATAGGACAGACAGATCATTCAACCTAAAAATTTGAATTTACCTCTCAAATTGGACAGTCACATTTGTGATGTGTCGTCACAAATGGATAGACTTTCGAAATGGCTTGTAAACGGCTACTAAACATGACACATCTGGGTAGAATCCGGGCCGTTCAGCGTTTTCCTAATGTAACTTCACCCAGCCATACTGGACAATCTGACCTCTGCTCATACTGTCACCTTACCCTCTTCCCCCTCTCCGCTCTTGCAGAACGAGTACACCTGCCCACGCCCGCTGCCTGGCTCATGGATGGGAGATGTGCCTTCCCTGATCCACTAACCAGAAGAGGAACAGACGTTCCTGATGGGACAGGGCGGGGAGTACCGGGCGACACACGGGCAGCACAGGGAACCAGGATTCCCTGGATCCACCATCTGCCCCTTTTTCACAGGAACACAAAACCAGAAGGACACACTTGTGTGAATAACTGCGCACCTCTAGGGATAAGCCAGCGACCATAAGGACCGTTAAAAAAAAAAATTAAAAAAAAGGGTTTCTCGTCTCACATTTTCGCCCTAGTTCTGTGGATCTCTGATGTTGTTTCCCAAGTGTCGGTCGTTATCGCAAAACACAGCGCCTCAGTGACAAAGTAATGGAAAAAACCAATAGAAAATAAGGTAGACTAGAAGAGCGCAAGACCAGGGGGTTCTGGGTGCAATCGACAAACACTCTGTCGCACACACTTCGGGCTAAGAACGAAAGTGACATCTGTGTTTTGTTTGTCATAAAACCGGTAGCTCGGGTGGCTTTGTTTAACCGCAAACGTTAACGAGGCCGTAATTGGTGCCAATGAATCACGGATGAGTACGTGGCTCCAATAAAGTCCAGCGCAATTGAGAAAAACAGAGTTGACACATTTTAATTCCCCGGGAGGAGTTAACCTTTCCCTCCTTCTCCCACCTCATCTATTTTGTAACGGAGGACACATCGAAGGGCACAGAGGCGGTTAACGTCACCCTGTGTAACTTCTGAGGAGCTACGTTTTTTCCCGAAGGGATCGAGTTCATAAGCTGGAGGATCAGCGAGGTCTGAGAAACAATCGTCTGAAGATCACAAAGACATTGCATCTGAAGGAGGACGCATCTTCTGTTGTTACCGTCAAACATCTACTACCTATCTTGAGTTGGAACGGGGGAAACGGACATGATTTAAAATTATTGGGGGAGGGCGGGGGAGAGGGAGGGCGGTTCGGGTTTCTTCATGAATTGTGATTCTTTGGGGAAATTATAAAGTTGTTAATATCTTAGTATGTTATGACCATGTTTTACCATTGCCAAAAGTGAATACAAAGAAAGCCTGTGCAGGCCCTGGCTGTCGCAGCTGCTCTCTGATGCAACCGCTCCATGGAGAATGATTCGAGGCGTCACCATTCTCACCACATTGAGACACTTTCGTAACAAAAAAAAGAAAAAAATGCGTTGGGGATCAAAGGATCCCCCCCAGTGTCTCTTGTGGGTCAGACACAGGGATGTTGTTAAGTAAGACTTCATGCGTTTGTGTATATTGTGTGTAAACAGGGTCTGGGTGATGACAAGCAGACGATAACCGGGAACAGATTTTTATCGGTGAGAATGTGACAAGGGGCCGCTCAGATCTTCTTAACTTATGTTTTATACATGTTTTAGACTCTGACGTCATTCCATCTGCGTGCGTGCGTCTCTGCTGTAGCAACAGGTGTTGATTGGCCATTACAAGCCATTTAAAAATTGACCCATTTGTGACACAAAAGTGAGGGGATTGTCTGCAGTGAGAGGTATGATGGACGGATAGATAAACCTTCCAAACTACCCAGTGGACTGTGTCAAATGGTAGGATAATCGGGGGGTAACTCCATCATACATCTGGGTGGACACTTCCAAGTTGCTATTTCAAGATTGGGTTGATTTTATGATGCGTTAGTTCACACCTGTTGGTAAAACGGGGGTCCGATAAACAGGGAAACTGATTCTCTCCATGGACTGGTGTGTTTTGTCATCCAATTTCTTATTATCGAATGTTGAATTATTTCTCTCATCCTCTCCATCACTGCTATTGGATTTCTACACTTAACAAGGGTAATTTTCTATTGTAAATCTCTTGCCTTTTCTCCCCTTAAAACAAATTGGTGTTTAATAATCATCTGTATCATTTGGTCACTTTAAATGGTCTGTTTTATAACGCAAATAATGACTTTATTGGTGAGCAATATGAAAGAAATCAATCAAATTAAAAAGTATTCCATCGATCACTTCTCCTGTCTGTCTCTCTCTCTCTCTCTACCTCTCTCTCTCGCTCTCAATCTCTCTCTCTCTCTCTCTCTCCCTCTCTCTCTCTCTGCTGCCCGCCCACGGACAGGACCTGAAGCATCAGCGTCCCATCGCTCTGGTGTCAATCCTCACACTAGGGGGGTGGGGCTCTGGGTGACAGCCCGCTGCCATCGCCGCTAATTTAATAAGCGTGAACACTCCTCGCTGGCGCCGTCAAAGTCCGTGTTATTCCCCACAGATCGCCCGTGACCAAGCTGTCACATCAACATTAGCCTCATTAGCTCAGAGCCCAGAGCATCGATCTCTTCCACTCCGTTTCCCATCCACCTCCACCTCCTTCGCCGCGAGGCCCCCCCCCCCTGAAGCGTTCTTCCTGCGTGTGAAAGCCCTCACACATCCAAGCAGTCAGGGGGCCGGCCTGGGGGCCACACGCCGCTCGCTCCCGACGCATCGAGCTGCCGGCTGAGGCAGAGGTCCAGATGGCCCAGGATACCCCCCGCGGTGCACTGCTCACATCACCTCCTCCTACCCGCTCCCTCCATGCCTCCGTCCGTCTCCTCTCTCCCGTGTTCCTCTAGCCTTTGAACGCATCCCTGACATCCCTCCGCCCACTCCTGCCAACACGGGGTCCTGGTTGGTTTGATGTCGACATCATTCGCTCCATTACTTCCCCTGTCCCTGCGCGGCAGCCCTGTGAACATATCTGGGCGTTCTCAGAGGGGCCCCAACCCGCCAGTGCTTTAACCACATAGCAACCATTATGCCCTGTTGCATAACGCCGGTTTCATTTCAGATCCCTGCGGTTTGCGGCGCTATGCGTCTCTCGCTCCCTCTTTTCAGCCATCGCTGTCCGGTTCCATATCTGTGTCGTTAGCACATTCACCGAGCTCCCTCGGGGCCCCACTTCACACACGGCCATTGCGGTTATGGCCCATTCATGTTATGATATTATAATATATTATATTGGAGACCCACTGGTTTTGTGGTGGTCAGCTGAAAGGAGCCAGTAGGGAAATAATTTGGGGAATACAAATATTTTTTCTATATCTGATCACTATTTTGAAAGGAGGATGACTTGTCACTCTCAAACACACAACCTCCTCCGGGCTGTCTGCTCGGACCGCTGGAGAATGGAGCAGGATGGTATATCTCTGAACCCAGACATTGCAGCCCTCCCAACCTATACTTCCCTGACTACAGTGAAAAGTGAAGTCGACTGAGTTAATGCCATTTACTGTACATGATATGTTTGTATTACTGATTACATACATACTGAAAGGTTTTACTGACAATCATAGGTACTTACAGTCCCTTCTTTACCAACGACAACAGCAACAGTTTCCTAATCGCTTTGTGAACAGCATGGCAAGTACAGAGTCAACTGCGGTCCCTAACTGTGCTAGATGCTGTGATCTGGTATATTACACGTCTATGATCCTGCCCCCAAAACATGAGTTTTTTTAACGTTTAAGACTTTCATCTTCGTCAACACTGGCGTTTCCTGCTCACAAATGCAGCTTTTATCTTCAAAAGCCTTTAAGCATTTTTCTTCTCCCTCACTGATAATAGCTAGTCCGGATTTAGCAGACGGTTTCTGACAGCTCTTGACAGCGTTCCCGCATTTCTCCTCATTAGTGAGCTTCCGATGGATGGAGCCTTTCACCGATCGCAGGCAAGACACCGCGTTGGCTTCCATTAAAAGGTGCCCTGTGCCCCCCCCCCCCCCCCATAGGGGATAGCAGTGGGCTGGGAACAAAGACACACATTTATAATCGGTACATCGGGAATGTCAGCAATACCGAAGATAATACATTTCATCCTACAACCAGTTTAATTTAAAAAACAGACATGCACGGTTCCAGAAGTAAGGTTGGCCGCACAAAAGGCTGCAGGCCACCGTATACTCCTATACATACACAGAAGGCAGTGTAGTTTTTAAACACATTAATATGAAGTGAAGGTTGTCTTGGAAGGAGGCAGGAGGGAACAGAGGGAGGTGAGGAGTGGAGGAACTAAGGTGTAAAATGATTTGTTCTCATCATCTCCGCAAAGAGGCGCGTATGTCAGCAGTAATAACACAGGTCGAAACAAGGTGTTAGTTTGTTACCAACCATAATCTAATCTGCCTCATAGATAGACGTAAACACACACAAAAGAGTGAGTCAGCTTCAGAGGTCATAAAAGCAAGGCAGGCACAAGTTGATAAGAAAACCACCCTCTGTTCAACAATGTTGAACAATCAATAATCAATTACGTGTACGGCCAATCTAAGGATCGGAGCTCAACGGATTCCAGAAACACTCTCTGCTCTGTTTTTAACAGAACTTCCCGTAGCCCATGATCGCCTGTCTTGATCACCATGTATGAATAAGAGAGCAGTATTAGCAGCCCCTGCTAGCTGTCACCCGGCGTCTTGTCTCGGTGTAATGGCTGCCGTTATTGCAGTGAGGGATATCTAATTGACGACAGCTGTCTTACACCCCCCCCCCCCCCCCCCAGGTGCTCCCTCCCTCTCGGCAGTGAGCACATGAGCTTAGCGTTCACAATTTGGAATCCCTCCCTTATCAGTTGCCAGGCAACGGTGCTCAATTAATTCTGCCAACTTGCGGGAGCATACGACAAGCAAGGCCACTGTGAAATAACCGTCTTGGTGGCTTTGTGTTTGGGGGAATTTAAAGTACAAGTCTGTAACTTCAGGTCTCTAGGATTCGTAAACATGGTACATCTGACATGTCAGGCTCCCACTACACAGTATTATGACATCCCAGGTAAAGGCGGCAGCAGAGAAAAAGATTTCTGCCATTATTTGATTTAGATAGCAAATATTATTCATAACAAAATAATGGGACTAATTAAGGATTTTGGTGCCAGCTATCATGTCTAAGAAGTCTTATCCTAGCTTGGCATCAACTAGCCAAATTAACCTTTGTGCTTGATGCACTTTATGTTTTAATTGTTCAAACAACACAAATACCATATTGAGTGCAACAGCTGTCCACATCAACCTGAACACTCAGGCGTCACCGAGCGACCACTATTCAATCATCCATTTGTATTATTCACATCCATATGAAATCGCTTTCCACTGCTGGACTTAAGATAACCACACCAAGGTCAACTGCCTTCTGAATGTTAACATAAATGTAATTTTCCCCCTCTGTAAAGCAGGATTTATATTTAGCTGCTTTTTGACAGGCTACTGTGAGCCTTCACAATATTATATTCCCGTGTAGGTTTATGCCCTGAGGAGGTTTATGCATACTAAATCGTTGTTGTCAAACATCAACTGATAATTGATGTACATTATTCCACCTCCACTCTCTCTCAAAACGTTCAGACAGCTTGGACACTTTTTCTGAAGAGCTCTTGACATTATGCGTACTGTCACTCAACCCGGGAGGATCTGTAGACTTTGAGGAGTTCATTTAGCCGTCCTGGCAGCATTAACTCAATCTGAACAAGACACATACAGCGCTCTTGTCATACATTTAAATTGCAAAAAAAACATCACAAACACACAAAACTAGCGGATTAAAATCCCTATTTATTTATTGTTTTCAGCCATCCTTGAAAAACAGCTTGTTTGCAAACAAAAGATGCCGTGTTGATATTGTTATCGGATGACCCGAAAATCATTGACAGCTAATCAGATAATACATCGACAGTGGTGGCTGATGTATTCAAACCCTTCACGGTCCTCTTCAAGCATCGTGACAGCCTTTATGTGTTCAGTGATGAGGAAATATTACTTGGTCTTGAGCAGGCAAATTGCCTCCTCAGATTTCCCTCAAATATCCATCCCCGTTTCCATTCACACATGACCATGCAGCAAATCCTCTGAGGCATTGCAGGGAAAGACTGCATGTGTGAGAGGGGCCACACTCACTAATTGCCTGCAACAAAATACATCCAACGACCCCCATGGGTCCTCTCAGGCATGGGGACGCTGAAAGAGCAGGATGGGCTACGCACCTATCATGGCACTGTTGCCACTCAAGGGCCTGATTATACACCAATAAGCAGACAGGCACTGTGTGGGGTAATGGGTTCCATAGGCCGAGACGTACCCTACGAAGAAGGATGGCACAATGGGAATCAAGGAGGGCCACGTGCACCCTGGTCACAATAACACCATACAAGAGGAGAGCCAGGTACACCCTGATCACAACACCATACAGGAGGATGATAAACAGGCTTCAGAATGAGGAGGGCAATCTGGTTGGCAATATTTGTGTTTATCTTTTTAAAACTTTTTAACTGTTCTGCGTTATCTTATTTCTTTAATTATTATAATTACTTTATAATTTATGCTATAAGCCAATATCTGTTTGTTTCATCTATAGTCTACATTCTATCTCATTAAAAAAAATACTTGTAATATAATTATATCTAATATCTATTTCACCTAATTGTTTTTATTGTGCATGTTACATCACTTCTCCAGACTTTGTTTTCACAAATAAAGTTGACTTTAAGCAGCTGTATTTAAAGTGCATGCTAAAATACTTTGTCAACTTTGTATTTCCGGACGCAGAACACGAAAAGTTTATAATATGTATTATTATTTTTGTTAAGGAAAATAATGTTCTTAGTCAGCATCTCCCTCCGGCGTGATAAGGCAGACAGGATGGCAGGAGGATATGTCACGAGGGGGATCCGGGGCCAACAGACTCAGGGGCCTACCCTGTGTCAAGTGTCCCATGACTTTCCCCGACAACTGACTTCTAAACGTTTCCAACTGAGTCCTGGCTTCAGAGCAACCAGGCCATCGTGGGCACGTCAACCCTGACAGGGAACTGGCCGGAGACAGGCAGAATATGGGCTGTTATTCATCCCAGGGCATTCTGGGATTTTTCTATGCCATCTGTAAATACTTCGGTGGGGCCTTAAAAATACAAACTCTGGGACTTGAGATGTCGATGACAACAAAATGTGCGTTTAGAAATTGGTCTAAGCACCGAGCGACGGTCAGTAAATGTGTGGTGGAAATCCTTAAAAGTACTGCTCCGTGATGATGCCCCTCACTGACAACCAAATGTTTTAATGGTTGGAAATTGCTCCAAGGTATCTAAGACTGAAAATAATGACCATGTCAACACAGAGGGTCAAAGGTTACAAACAAAAGGACTAAAGAGTGAGTACAATATACATAATAAATATAATGGTCTGGAAATATACACACTTAATCATTTGAAATTTGTTTCTCAATTGCTATACAAGTAACGTCTATTATATTTAAAGATCCTAATATGCAAAGAGGACAGGCCATCAAATGGAAATTCTACCAAAAACAAATTAAGCCCAATTTGTCATTTGTCAAGTCCCTATGCCAACCATGGGAGACCAAAATACACGTTTATCTTGTGATTGCTTTCTATTTGCAATTTGGGATGAATGCGTACATGTATAAATGTGATGTTGATCTCGTTCCATCTGCAACAAAACAGTCTATAGCCTACAAACATAACATATCACTTATATCACAATCTGCAAAATTGGGCCATATTATTCAACCTCACAATTACAAGGTAAAACAATCAGTATATAATCTATAATCTATAATGTACCGGCAGTTTGCTCAAGTGCATTTTTAGAATAGAAGCCCTTTTTCAATATCAGTAAGTGCCCAATGAACAATAAACAGCATACACGCGTGTGATGTGTAGGGTAAGAACCCCATGGGGGGTACCAGAATTAAGTGTGCACCGTTTAGTCTGGGAGGGGAGGTTAAAGGAGATCTGTATTGTCCGACGTGGCTATTATTCATCCATATTTTAGTATGTATAAGACACTACATACAAGCACCATGATGGCCCAGGTGTCTGGCTTTCCAGAAGACTCTGCGTCACCCGCATAATCATAGTCCAACACTTGGTGAAATCGATTTGATGAGTTGCAATTATATCCATGCATTTCTTCAGACCATAGAATCTCTATTTGTTCACAATGGGTGCGACTATGACAGAATATTCTAAAGATAGCACTTGTGTTTCTAAGTGCTCAAATCACTGCTTTTGTATGCCACCGAGTGCCAGGGCTTGTGTCATTTCTTAAGGCATAGCAACAGTCAACAGAAAGAAAAAAAATACCACAAGTCGAAATTCCTTCCTTTTTCATTTTATGGCAAACTGAGTTTCGATATTTGTCAGCTTTGGCAGGAGAAACATTGGCAGGAGTGTGTCAAAATGGCACACATATGGGATAAAAATACAAGAAGTGGGTTAGCCTTTTTGCTTGCTAGCATATAGCACTGCAGAGACAGCTGTGGGCTTCAGTATCAATCAAACTTTTTATATATGTATAAATAAGGCGCTATTTGTGCGAATCTGCAACACAAACTGTTAAGTGAAACAACACAACAAGAATAAGAACTACATGGAGTTAAATAGATGGTAAACTTATAACTTTTAGTTTAACGACAGTACACACATTTTGATTAGGAAAAAGCTTGACTAAAAATATATGTTTTAGGATATAGTGTAGAAAGTATGACCTTTAGTAGGTTGTAATGGTTAGTACATCCGGAATGCAGAGTTTGGCCAATATAAACGCTATAAACGTTAAACGTTAGTTTTTGCCCAGTGTAAGTGGACACCAATGGATTTACAACAGAAAAGTGTAATATTTTGTTTTTATGTATGACACCTTGTTTATTTATTAGACGTTTTGCTCTATTAAAAAAATCTGTATTTTTGGATTACGGAAATGTTAAATAAACTGATATAGACAGATCAAATGAAAATTCCAATGTAGGCTATCAGTTAATCTCTAACGTAAATTAAGTAAAAATAAGAATACAGATACCCTCATCATGACAACATGTCAAGATAATGTAGAGAACTAAAACCAGTAAAAGAGAGTTAGAGTTAGAGTTTTGGAATGCCCAATACCTTCTAAATTCCCCCACTGTTAACGTCCATGAATGCGTTAGTAAGACATCAATTTTGTAATACTGGCCCTGCTCAGAATAAACATTTTGTATTCAACAGCTTGCCCCCCCATGAACCCAGCAACCGCTGACGCTTGCTCAACCAAGACAACTTCCATTCGCCGCAAAACCATTTAAAAAATTAATATTCTTCACTTGTAAAGTGACATCCAGATTCCAACATTAAAACCTTTCAAGATACAAAATGTTTGCCTTTCTGCAGAGCAGCCAGAACACTGTAGGCCTATGAGAATAATTTGCCAAGTGCTAACATTTCACATACGCTTATAGTGATACCTTACTAGTCTCTCCAGAAGATTTATTTCACGCCACAAAAGCCATATCAATGACTACCCTCGTCTTCACCCTTTTCATTTCAAGTCAAGCTTTTCACCAAAGAAGTGGCTTTTCATATCCAGTCAGGCTTGTCATTAAAACAAAGGGAAGGGTTGATAGCTGTCGGCAGAACACATGAAAAGCTCAAATATTAGCGCACCTAAAAAAAGCTCAGTTTTGGAATGCCCAATACTTTCTAAATTCCCCCGCTGTTAATGGCCATGAATTAGTTAGTATGACATCAATTGCGCCACCATATCAGATGCTCTTTAGTAGGCTTTCCTCATATTCCCCCCGCTCGCTAGCCTCACCACGACCCCAGCCGCCACCGACGTTGGCTCCACCTTGACAACATCCTGATGAAATCACTACACAGGCAAACCTTTCAGAAAAAACGTTTACATGAAAAGACTAATCGCACGACAAGCGGCGCTCGTCTTCACCCAGAACATTGAGCGTAGTGGCGGTTTTAGGTACGGGCGAACCAGGCAGCCGCCCGGAGCGCCATATTTGTGGGGGGCGCCAAATCACATGGGGGGGCGCCACAAGCAGAAAAAAGAACCGCGCTGCGTAGCGGTTTTCAATGAAGTACATAACATTGTGTGAGGAATTTGTGTTTTGGCGCTCCCCCATCTGAGGGCTGAACTCCTCCACGTATGAAACGTGGGAAATGATCCATGGAGAAACAGAAATACATTGAAACAGATTCATAAGGTGGTACGTGGTTCATCTTCTGTTTCACCATGTGTGCCGAGTATGAATACATGGCAAAGATGCCATGTATGATTTGAAAATACATTTATCAAAATTGCCTAGGACCAATATAGTCAGTTACATGAAAATACAACAAAGAATATACAATACAACAAAGACTGCATGTTTACCACGTCTGAATCCATGGGAATGTATTTTTATCGTGCAACAGCATGGTCAATAAAAAAACAATACTACAGTTCAAGATACAAATCTGTCTTTTCTGAATTCATTTTAGAACCCAACCGGCCAAATCAGAGACCAAGCTCTGGCCCTGTAAAAAACACCAGAAACAACCCAGATATCCAGGAGGACCGGTCTTGTGTTCAACCTGCCGTGGTTTTAATGAACCCAGGGAGAGAGAGAAAGAGGAGGGGGAGGCTGTTCCAGGCTGGACACCTGTGATAACAAAGACAAACAGCCCAGCAGGGAATCAGGGGTGGTAATGACCAGCGGCCAGCGGGTTGGTGGGTGAGGGAGGAGGAGGGGAGCAGGTGTGGGAGTACGTCCTCCCTCAACCCTTACAGTCTGAGTCCGATGCAGTGCGTTTGCGTCCAGGGTGCGCTGGAGTGATAGCGATTGAAACAACAGGCTCTCTGGGATGTCATCGTCGCATGAGCGCTTCATCCATCTCTACCACCTGATCCCTCGGTGCGCGTGCGCTTGACTGCCGGTGCATGTTTGTGTGTGTACGTACGTGTGTGTACTTGCTAGTGTATGTGCGTGTGTGTGTCTGTGTGTGGGTGAGTGTTTGATACGATGGCACTGGCTGGGCTGCAGTCCAAGATTCTCAAGCTCGATTTTGCCTTGCTTTTAGAAAAATAGGCCATGTATACATGCATTATGTATAAATATAGATTTATATATAATTATATACTGTATATACACGTACATGAATTTAAATGTGTGTTTAAGTATGTGTGAATTTTTGCATTCTTGCTGTCGATGATTTGATGAGTGACATAGTGGCAGGCTGGCATGGAGGTGATAAATATGGAAAACGATAACATCTCTTCCCTGGTGAAGATCCATATGATGGAGACTTCTTGAATCATTAATCATCATTTAAATAATCTACTCCCAGGATGCAGGGTGATGCTAGCTGTTAAACGCTCACGGGAGAGCAGACAAAGGATTTCAGCTCTTGCTCACCTCAAACTAGATTGGATTTATTGTTTCTCTACCTATTATTACCTTTTTTCGCGATCTTGTAATGATACTGCTGCGTATTTTTATTCATTACTACCTCCTTTGTTATCGTGTTCTTGTATTGCTGCTGCTGTGTGATGTGACTCAAGAATTGTTATCAATTGTACTCTGAATCTTTTCGTAGACTTAAGGCAACGGCACAACAAAAACATACTACTTTGGCCTATCGCCCCTCTCAACTGCATGGGGGATCAGCGACACAAAGCTTTTATCCAAGGCAACCACTTATTTTTACAGAAACATAAACACGAGTGTAGAAAAAAAAACAGTGTGAAAAACAACACTCAATGGAGGTGCTACAGTTCTACACCAGGCCTTCCAAACAGCATCACCATAACAATATAACAGTATGATGACGTTGATTAGAAGACCAGGAGACGTGCTCCCTCCTGCCTCCTGTGTATCAATCAGGATGTAGTGCATCAATTACAAGGGGCAGAGAGTGCAGTGGCTAGCGGTTTGTTTCCCAGCTGAAAGGTTCTGGGCTGAAGAGGCCAGTGTCCACAGTCTGGCTGAAAACATCCCTGAGCAGAACGGCCTAACACCCTTACCTGCTCTCTGAGGAACGCATCTAAAATTCACTGCAAATGGCTTCAGATAAATCGTCTTCCCAACGACAAAACATAAATCTTTGAAGAAAAATGGATTCCCCACACAGAGTGAGCTTGGTGCATTCGCATTCTCCTGAATCGTACCTTGAACAGGGATCATTTTATACACAAGCCTGACAGAGACAGGCTGTCACTGTGGCACGGAGACGACCCAAAAGACTGTGATATGCAGGGACCTTGGAACAAGCCCGCCGTCCTTGTCGTGTGCGGTACCACTCATGTAAGCCATTACGCAGAGCTCGTCCTAGCATCCCCCCCGGCATGCGTCAAACCCACGGACAGCCGTCCCAATGACATCACCTTCCACATGAAGATATCCGGCGCTTTCATTATCCAGAACCGCCTGCAGGTGAGGACGGGAACAATCCCAGCATGCAATCAACGGCCGCGTGGCTTCCAACGAATCCTCAGCGCAATGTGAAGCCTGGAAGGAACAAAGCACTTATAGGAATCACAAGATCAGTGGGTTTTGGAATGAAGCGACGTCAAAAAATGACTGAACAAAGTGCACGAGTCAGTTCAGGAGATGTTTCACTGCGATCTACAAGGTAATAACAATCCCAAAATGCATAGAAACATCTAAATTCTCCCTCCTGAAACAAGATGATGAGTTGCTTTGCGTTTTGCCATCCCTTGGTGAATTCCACCTTGAGATGGGCTTTATCGAGACACCAACAAGGCACGACAGAAAACACGATTGCCATCCGCCACTATCGGTGGTTACTTGGGGAACACAGATGAACACAGGAGGGACCAGGTATAACAAATTACAAGCGGGCCACGCTTGTCACTTGAGTAAAAACACAACTTGATCATCCGTGTGCGCCAGTACTTTTCCCTCTACTGTTGTATCTTCTGGTGACGCGTGCTTTATTCAAGGCAAGGTCACACCTGCGCCCTTCACCATTTAATTCCCGAGATGGAGGGAGGGGGTGCGAGAGGCCGCTTCTCTCGTCTCCCTTCTGTTCTAGTCATGTTACGAGCTCCCTCCATCCACTCCCCACAGACGTAATGTCATTATGGAAATGCATTACCACCACCACCAGCACCCAGGCCCGAGCCGCATCCCCCACCTCCACCCCAACATCGCCTGCCAACTACTTTACTTCCTCCCCACATCCACTGGCCCCATGCTCCCTTTTGTTCCCTCTCCCTTGCCCCCTCCTTCTCCCTTTCTTCTGACGTCCCTCCCGCTCTTTCCCCCCCCCCGGCTCTCCCTCCCCTTCCTGCTCTCTCTTACCCTCTCTTCCTCCAGTCTCCTAGCCTCTCTTCCTCCTCTCTTACCAACTCTCCTTCCTTGTCTTCCTCCTCTATCCTACCCTCTTCCCTGTCATACCCTCTCTTACCCTCTTCTTCCCACTCCTTTTCCTTATTCCCTCTCTCTGGTTTATTTTCCTCTGCCTTTCTGACTGTCTTTCCCTTTTATTTTCCTCTCTCCCTCCAAACTCATCCCTTATTCTCTCCCACTCCCACTCACTCTCTTACCCTCTTTCTCCCCTCTCTTCCTACTCTGTTCCCTCCTTTTTCACTTTCCCTTTTTCTCTTTCTCTCTCTCCCCATCTGTCTCCCTCTCTCTCTCTCACCCCCCCCCCCCCCCCCCCCTCCTCCTCTCTCCATTTTTATTCTTACAGATGTGTGCGATCATCTCTCAGGCATTAAAGCAGGATTAGATGAAAGGTTTCCCCCAGAGGGAGAGAGGCGTTCCCGTTGACCATCCGCACGGTTTCCCATCCACAAAGGACCAACACACAGAATTCCCCCTCCACGCGGGCGGCACTCTGTCTGGTCCGCTCCTCTCTCATGGTGGCTGCCTACCCGTCGCACTACATCGACCGACGGAGAACAGCAGCACAGAAAGAGCCTATAAAACCCCGGATCATCTTATTTTCATTTCGCTTGTTGAAACTGCCTGTTGGAGCAAGCGGTGTGGAACTGTCCTATTAGGCACCGGGGGTGCCTGAGCTCTTCAAATTGCCAGCCGAATTTGACAGGGTATTGGTTTTCAATCCAGCTAATCTCTGCAAATAACAATCGCAAGTCACCCGGTTCATGGCCAGCAGGCCGTACCGGCTCCCCACGCAGGGGCCGCAGTGTTTTCATACTTCATAGCTGGTTTGTTCATCAGGACAATCAGTAGCGTCTTGTCAGGGACCACATTGAGATTTTATACCGCCATTGCTTCCATTCAGTATGCATGCAAGCATGCATGCACACACACACACACACACACACACATTACAATGACAGGCTTGGAAAAAAAACAACCCTGAAAAAAGGCTTTACCCGTGTAAAGGGTACGGTGACAAAAGGCCAATTTAAAGTATTAACGTGTTGATGAAAGAAGAGACTCAGAAAGGCACTGTTGATTTAGACTTTATTCAAAGTGTTTTGCTTTATAAAGCTGCAGCATAACAAATCAATGAATCTGTGAAAAGCCTTTGAAATTCTGTGATGTTTATATCTAAGGATTTTTGTGCGATTGGCAGGATAGTATGAAAGGATTACATGTTGGGCTCATTTATCATGTGGGTGTGAGGTAATTTTTTTCCTAGATTGAATCGGTGCCAGTAAAAAAATGATAATAGGTTGGTTCACACAAAACAATGTAGTCTTGCAGTGGCCTCCTCCACCTTACAAATAGGGCTGTCGCAACAAGGACTTGAATTCTGAAACGGTGAAATTGGTTAAAATACAAGTTTTATTGAGACAAAGCTTCAAAAAGTCAAACTGCAAAATCACTTATGGCGCATTTCCACTAGCACGGCTCGGCTCCATACGGCTCGGCACGGCTCGGCTGGGTTTGGTTGTGTTTCCATTACAACTGGTGCCTCCTCGACGTGGGCGGGGTCGTCACAACACGGCTGCGCGAAACCGCTGTGACGTCATTTACACAGCGCCGAGCAACGTACAAATCCGGAAGACCAGAACAACAACAAGGCGTGGTGCCGTCGAGCTCCCTCTGAATCCGTTCTTCGGCAACCAGAGTCAGGAACGTCTGGACCTCCTCCACCGACCAAGGAGTGGAATTTTTTTCTGAGAAGCCATCCTCCGTTTCAAGTCAAAAAGCAGTAAAAAGTGGTGTCTTGTCTCGCGTCTTGTTTTTATTTACATTCTAGGCGGTCGTCGCGCGGTTATGACGCTTCCAGTGACGACACTCATCGGCCAATCAGTGGAAGGCAGTCGGCTGACGTCACGTTTTAGTAACGCTTCGGCTCGCTTGGAACCAGGGCTGAGGTGATACCAAAAATGTACCCGGTTGCAGGTACTGCGTGCTAGTGGAAACACGCAAATAGCGCGCCGAGCCGAGCCGTACCGAGCCGAGCCGTGCTAGTGGAAATGCGCCATTAGTTGCTGTGAGGAGTCTGTCTTTCGGATCCCTGAGTTCCAATGAAGACACACTACTGTGAAAAGTATTTTTTTTGTTTTGTTTCAGGCACTATTCTAGGTTATCTATTCACGGATCACCAGAAAATAAAATAAATCTGAATTTACCCCAATTTACCCCAGTTAGTTATTATTAGTAGGTAACTTGTAGTGTCAGTAGGAGATTACCATGAAGCGAATATTGACTGTCACAAATGTTTCGAAAGGTATTTGTATAGAATACAGGAGATAATCAAGCGGAGCGAAATCGCCGCACGGCAAGAACGACTTCAGAGAGACCAATTCCTTTTTTCAGAAGATTGTTTTTAAAGGCACATATGTAGACACTCTTTATAAAGCCAAATCATTTTTCTAATGTCAAAGTTCGATCAACATTTAGACCTACAGTTTAAAGAGTTTCATATGAGCAACCAACTCTCAGCTTGACTAGGCTAGCCTCGTTGCGTGGTTAACTTTGGATGAGAGTTAGCACTCAAGCTAAATGAGTGGCTTCTCACCTCTACTGCTAAACAAAGTTAAAGAGATGCATTGCATAATCAGATAATGGTATGAGATGTGTGTGTGGGTGTTTCTTTACTGTCATTTTGACAGGGAGTGTAGGATGACAGGCAGAGATTGAGGGCACCAGCGCACACAGTACACACTGCGGTTGCTAGGCAGACGGGTTGTCAACTGGTGATCAGATTAAAGTTCTGATTCTTACTTTATTTGTACAGTATGCAAAATAGATATATTTTTAATTTTGGTTGAGATCTAGACCTTGCTGACCTCATAGCTTGATACAGCCATGGGCAATGCGTACAAGAGCGAAAATAGAAAGACAGCAAGAGAGATAGAAGGGAGAGAGAGATTACAGGGAGTGCAACACTTTAATTATATTCCAAGGGAGGGCGTGACAAGAACTATTAAGGCGGGCTACATAGTTCCCTGAGCGTAGAGTGGACATTAAGGCCTGCTAACCAACAGCAGGTATGACAGAGTGCTCCCATTCGCTTACTTTATCGCCTTGCTGTGGGCGGGCGGGTGGTTGCTCCCTAATATGTTAGCATACATCACGCGATGACACACACCATGCGCTAGCTAGGGCTCTGATAGTGGCAGACTAGCAATATTATATCTACAGCGGTAGGGTCTTTGAAAAACGAATTTGTCTCTTTGTAATAACATTTTGATTATTGTTGGCTGGTATCCTTGGCTTCCCATGCATCAGCGATATTGTTTATATTCTATTCCTGAGAAGATTTTTATCGTAGTGACTCCGTATTAGTTAGCAGACTTTAATTGAACTGCTGCTATGAAAAAGAATGTATTGCAAACATAATGACAATGCTTAATGTTCTAAAGAAAGCGAAAAAATCATAAAACATTTGAAGACATCACAATTTGAGTCCATGTATGAAACTACATAAAATAATGCATGTTATAAAACGTGTAATGTCCATAATTTGCAGCCAAAGCTCCAACCCAGACATTAAAATCTGATTCCTCCCCCGAATCAGGCCAACAATGTTTGATCAGCCGCACGTAGATCGCGCCGTCATAATATTTTCCGGAGGGGATAATCCCTTTCTCGGGTGGGCTGACTGTTATTACTATGAGCCGTCCTGGTCATCACCATTAGGTCCTCATAAATCAGGGTACAGCCCTCCCAGATCGCTGGTCCCTTGTGCAGGGTAAAGCGTCTCCTATCCGGTCTGCCGCCTCCTCTCTCCCTGTAGCCACTAAGCAACTGCGTGTTCATAACGCCCTGTAATGTTAATACCCCCTGGGGTCTCATTCATAGGCCGTCTAGGAAGCAAACACCCTCTTCCCCCTGCTCCCACCCCCGGGACGGTGTGATTCAACGGGCTATTCCACCCAACACCTACATTATGCATGTGTGCGTGTAAGTGTGAATGCGTCCCTCTACAGCAATATCTCTCTTCATCTCCATTTAACTCTTATTGTAATGTCCCTTTACATGGTAACACTTATAGCAACAACTATGGATGTGTGTGTGTGTGTGTGTGTGTGTGCGCGCGCGCGCGTGCGTGTGTGTGTGTGTGTGTGTGTGTGTGTGTGTGTGTGTGTGTGTGTGTGTGTGTGTGATCTATTCATCTCTTATCTATCCAAACCTATCTATTTTATTTTATTAATGCGTCATGTGCATGACTGCATCTGACTAGCGACAAGAACATTTTTTAATTAGAGTTGAACACAGCTTTGGGAACTTCATAACATATGATAAAAAATCTACAAAGCGCGCTCTAGGTCCCCACAAAACGTTCCTTCTTCCATTTAGAGATCAAAAGGGTTTCCAAGCGTTGAATCACGGGCCTGTGAAACACTTTGTCTCGGTTCCCAAGCAGCAGAAGTCGCTGACTCGACAATAGAATCGTTTTTACCAAACTAACCATCACAACTTCTCCGGGCTAAACAAAATACTTCCTTTACTGTCACATCCGCTCATCAATATTATAAATATAGCAACAGGATCCGGAAATGTGAATAAATAAAAAACAACAAGCTAGACGCAGGCAGGGATGAATCAATGATTGTAACTCCTAGCTGGATGGCTGTGGTTCATTGCTGAAGTGATTTTGATGCTAGTGTCTCAGCAGTAAAGTCTACAGCACTTCTCACCGCTGAAGGCTACAGGGTGACTGTCAGCCACTATGCTAATATGAACTGTTTTTACCCCACCGTGCGCAATCCAATTTCTTTTTTCTCTTTATAAATGCAATCATCTAATAGAATAAACATAGCAACCGTAGGACCATGACTATGAGGGAAAAAGGTCATTAACTTCTTCTAAATAGCCGCTTTAACTTTACAATCTCACAGTTCTCAAATGCTAGCAAACATACAATTATTGCGAAAAGTCAAACTCTAAATAATCAAACAAATCTATCAAACTATCAGAGTCTGTTTCATTGCTTTTTTTTAAACCGTAGTTATGTATGACGCATCTATCCACATTAACAAAGAGCGCCAATTACGTTGCCTGATCTCTGATCCCTACAAGGGCCTGGCCATATATGGTGTTGGGACATGCACCTCATTCAACAAAACCAACTGCAGAGTAATAGGCATTAAATGATCAACCGCGGCCCGTTGGTTGAGAACCATGTGTTTACAGTAGCCATAGCTTGCTTCAATGCTTCCTTCTTAGCATGGCTACTGGGCTTTCCTGGAGAACATCAGCATAGACTGCCATGATATCTTGGAGCAGATAAGCAGTGTGCTTACCTGGATCACATTAGCCTTTGCATGCTCCTTTCAAACAATGGCATGAAATCGTATATTGCAGGTATTACTTCTGAATTTGGTTCAAAGTAGGCCTTTTAAAACATAGTCCTACTAAAGAAATTAGTCCTTCTGAGACATTAAGCTTAAAATAAATTAAGCTAGCCCTAATGTCAGATTGCCTTCGTCCACGAGTTCATAAAGAGCCAAGGACCAGTGCTTGCAGAAGTATTTACTGCTTTTGTCATTTTATTATATCAAATTAAATATTCCATGAAATGTAAAACCATGTGAAAGTCATTAGTAAATAACACACCATGACCACACTATGATCAGACTTCCAAATGCATCGCCTTTCAATACTTTGTATAGGAATTGAATTTAGGAATTTAAATGGACCTCCAAGCTTCACAAAATCATTCACAGACGAGCTCCAAACAAGAAATATGTAAATAACAGCGTAAATTAAAATCATTACAGTTGTCAACTTACATCATTGGATGAATTGGTAATTAGCAATGGAAAATATATATTTACATAGATCAAAGTAAAGTAGACTTTCAATCAAGTCAGACTAATGCTTTAGATGCCTCATAAAAAGGTTTTAAACCTCTTCATACAGAAACATGAATAAATATTTTTTACTACACAATGATAGAAACTGAAGGCTTTCAAATGTATTAAATACAGATGCAAAATTGTAATGAAAATCAGTTTGATGGAAAACCATGGTATTTATGCCAATAGAGTACAAGATAAATATAATAAATTCAATATAATAAGAGAACCTAAATATGTGTCCATAAAGCTGTTTTGGCAAAGAATTATTTGATATATTTACAATTTTACGTTACAATATAGTGTTCAATATGGAGGTGTGATAAACTGCTTTTATCCTCAATTTCTACCTCCTAATCCTTAAGGAGCAGACAATGTAAACGTTTCTCAAATCCCTTCATGAAGCTGGGGCATGACTGCGTTGGCCCACATTCTCTAGCTTTAACTGCAGCACTAGAGCTATTGTTTCTTTCACATGTCAGGTAAGGCGCAAAAAGCTGAACTCAAACATCACCATCACGTACCTCAAGACAAACATTGAGAATGACGGCTGGACTGAATCTTTTATCCTAGGAATAGAGTCGCTGCTGAAGGGTGGCTCTGGCAGGAGGAGGGTGGAGGAGAGATGCAGCTGTTGGGTGAATACATGTTAACACTCTTGAAGACTCACGGTGCGACTGCGTGCGTACTAGTACACAAGTGGCCCTTCGACCCGGAGAGATCTCCACGTAGAATCAGGCAGCAGTAAAACCAGGCAGAATGCTTAGCAGAAGTTCAGTTTTGTTGAATGGCTTCCATTATAATAGTTCTAAAACAAGGTTAGTCTTTATTTGCTGTTTGCAACCATGTTAGGCTTCATGGTAGTTATTTTTCAATTGTGACAGCCCCGGCCGGGAATGACTACCCTACCCATTTAAGTTGTTGAGGTGCTGAGTTTCGTTTTCAAATGTTTATCAAAAATCTCTTTCATTAACATCATAACGCGTCTGTGTTTCCACCTTCCAATATACATTACTAGAAAGCTTTCTGCCTGAGGCGAGGAATTATTCATGGTGTGCGGCCCATGTTTTTCAGGGTAAATTATTCAGATGTGTACTTCGGTCAAGAAGCAGGGTAACTCAAATGGGAACCAATCAAAGTGTGTTCAATACCGTAATTAACAAATATCCAAGCATGGTAGAAATAAATCAACTGCGACACAGACACACCGATTCACGGAAAAAAATTAAATGTATGAAACGAAAAACCAATGTTCTGTGTAAATTATGGGTGAAACAATAAAATCCTCATCAAAGTTTTATCAAACCTCCTGAAGCAGTTTTGTCGACAAAATCATTTTTCCCCTCCTCACAACCAGAACAAAGAAAAACATCAGTTAAGACTTCCACCTGTTCAAACCCACGCAAATAAGGCTGTCTACGCCATCAAGCTGTCAATCGAGAACAAAACCACCATCATAACAGGACTAATAAAATCAAAGAATCTCACACATCCGTACTGCGACGTGGGAGATTCACAGAGGATTCCGGTAGGTACTTTGTGACTATTCTACCAGCCGTGCATCGGTATGTCAGTCACGGCACAGACACTCATCATCGACAAGCGAGATGGGGTAGTTCCTCACCTCTTCCTGGAACTTAAAAGAATCCAGTGAGAAGGACGGACTGACACACACACACACACACACACACACACACACACACACACACACACACACACACACACACACACACACACACACACACACACACACACACACACACACACACACACACACACACACACACCAGAGGTTCCCTATCTCCCCAGAGGGTTCAGCTCTAGCCCAGGGCACCACGTCAGAACGTTTTGAGGGCTGCACTGTGCTCAAGTCAAGGCTGTGGCCAACACACAACGTTATACTGTATATCTAGCTATTCTTCCTTTCTTCCATCCTTGTCAATATACATACATATCTATCTGTCCTCTATCTAGAATATATCTATATTTCTATTTGGTACCCATCCGGACATCTATCTAGAATCAATCTATACAAGTACTATATACCTGTATCTTCTTTCTATCATCTATCTAGTATCCATGTGTACATCTATATAGTATCTATCCATGCACCTATCTTTTATCTATCTGTACTATCTATTGGGGTGGAAGACCAAGACTGTATTGTGGCAGTTGAGGGCGTGGATGCCCGACCCGAGTGCCTCAAAGGATCCTGGGAGGGTTCAGAGCGTTATAGTTGGACCTTTCCGAACCCTCCTGGACCGTTTGCAGTACTGAAATAATCTGGTTATTAGTTGTATCAGTTATAATATACACACCTCGGCCCAGGTGGAGTTGGGGGATATCGGGCACCACCACCAAGATATTTAGGGTTGGTTTGATAAGCCCTGTGTTGGTTGGGTGTCCTGTGGTCTTAATAAAGGCAGTTCTCTCAGCCGAGCGGTGTATTGGGGCGCGAGAGGTGAATGCCCTTGTAAACCTGACTCCTGTGTGGTTCCTTCAGAGACGCTACAGTGTTATCCCTTGCACACAAGTAATATCAAAACCTTGGTATCTTTGCAAACCAACTCAGATTCAAACTTCGGCTTTCTCAACCTCTTAGTTTGTTGGGTTTATATCCCCCACTCTATCTAGTATCCATCAATACATTAATCCATCCAACTAGTATATATCTCCATCCATCTATCTACAGTATATGTGCATCTATCTAGTATCTATCAGTTGAGTATCTATTTTATTTAATTTATCCATCTTTCTATCAATACATCTATTTAATATCCATCAATCGGGTATCTATATTTATCCATCTTTCTATCTATAAATCTATCTAATATCTATTGATCATCTACATCTATCCATCTTTCTATCTATACATCTATTTAATATCTTTCAATCGAGTATCTATATTTATCCATCTATCTATAAATCAAACTAATATCCATCTATCCAAGTAGTATATACAGTATATATAAATAATCATTATTTTCCAAGCCAAAATGCAATGTTTTCTATACCTATGTTTCATGAATTCTCAATAATGACTCAACTTTGGGTCGTTTGTCATGGTAAGGTCATCGACATACTATGTTGCTATGGGAAAGCTATGCATATTGAACAGCACATATTTTCCTGTCAGATCTTTGAAGAGGCATTATCAAATAGCAATCTTTTCACTCCGAAATATGAAATATCCACTCCATATCCAATATTTTCTGAAGCTTGTCCTTGATAACAGAACATCATTACCTCTCAGATGTTAGAAGAGGCATCCTTGTTTTAAAATGAAATCAAAAACTATCAAACCCTCAAACATTCAAATATAGATGTTTTATCATACCTTGCTCTTTCAGCTGTATGAAGAGGTATTAAGCTCGGCTGAATTGGGCATGCAATAATCTTGGGGAAGGTCTCACACGCAGATTTCTGTATACAGTTTTATTTCGTTTTTTATTTAATTGTGTTATTAGCTCTAAAACTCTTATACTCTCAAAGCCACGAGACCTCGATGACCTCATAGCTGGCTATGAGCATGTTGCAGACTATATAAAAATAGCACAGAAGAACCAAACAATGAGAAATGTGTTTCACACGAGAGCAGTATGTTAATGACTGCCTGCAAGTGTGAATCAAACTGACAAACTACATAGTCACCGTGCAGGAACTGCACGATTCGGAGTGATCCAAGAATGATGTAATCAGGACCCTCGCGGTTCAGACAGCAGACTCAACCTGTCTCAAATGATGACAGTCCGCAAGATCAGAACTGGGTGTCCACATTGGAATGGCATAAATGAGACTATAAATGCCATGACCGTGCTCGACACATCAGGACAAGTATAAATTCTATGGAATAAATAAATCATAATTTCTTATTTGGACCAATTTTCTTTTGACAGAAAAAGTTAAACAACCGCAGGGATAAAGATTGAATCGCTAAGAGCTTCTCAGAGACCAGGAATGTATAAAGTGGACCAGACTTCCTGCTAGACTCTCGATGCAAACCCTCTAAAAAGGGAAATTTTGGTACAGCGTGTGTGTATGATGATCATGATGGGAAATATAGTAGCCACAGCACTCCTACCTGCTTCATTGCTTGAATGTTGTCCAGCGACATACTTCATGAAGCTGCCCACAGTTGGTACACTAAAGAACAAATACAAATGTGTGTTGATAATTCACACAAAACACAACACACTAGTAGTATTAGCATCACCGACATAAATTACCTCTAAAATCAGTTCACTTCCAGTGTTCATTCATCTTCCCATGCATCAAAGGATAACATGCTAAAACAAACAAAACTATTGTCAACATATGTAAACATGTTGTTAATTGTAAATGTGACAGTTGAATAATTTAAAATAGCAAACATGTTGTTTATGATTTGGATTTTAAATTATTTATATAATCTTGATTATTATATTCACCTCTTTTTTGAGAGTGATGATTCTAGGCCTTCCATTTGGGCCCTATTATGCCTTCTGACAGTGCCTGCGTGGTCCTATTGCTGTCCCTGTTCAGCTAAATGAAGACTGAGACCTCATCCACATGGATATGGATATTTCTGATGACAAATCTCCCCCCTTTAGTCTCAAATATTCAGATCCATGCCATCCATGTTATGGAAAATATCTCTGTCAACAAGAAACTGCAAAAATTCTTTGAAGCTCTACCATTAGCATTCCAGACCAGTAGGGGGTGATACAGTTTTATGTCAAACACTGCAAAAAAGAACTGATTGATTGATCGGGGAATATAGACAAGTTTTTGAGCCGTTTCCGCTCTACTTCCTGAACTTCTTCCGTCGAATGCAATCCACTTCCGTTCTGGCGGGCTGGGCCATCTGTGCTGGCCTAGTTAACCTGAAGAGTCCACTTATCAGAGTGCCTTGTGAGGTTTAGAATCTTGCCTTATGTCCCAGTCTACCAACACCCAGCCATGTTGTTCATTAAATACAGATAAACACAATAAGTACTGCATGCATTGTATTTTTTTAATATTATATATGAATATTTTTATAGTGATGTAATTGTGTGGGCTTTTGTATTTTACTTTTTAAATACCTGTTAGAATTAAACATGTGATCTTTCTTGTTGAAGCCATTTCTTTAGTTTCCTCAAAACAATGAATTAATCCAGTGTTATTTATCTAAAGTATGAGCTTGATATGAATGATAAACTGTGTTAACAGAAATTGTAACCCTCTAAGGAACATAAGGCCTATCATTCATGATTGTAGTTCAGTGCAATAATGAAATTAAATTAAATTACATCAAACTTTATTTTACTCAAACAGTACAGGCACATTGATATATTGCACAGCACAAAGAGATCATGTAAATTGTGCATTATGTAAATAACGTACATCTGTTGGCTCCTGTGGGTATGACCTTAATAAGGCAGTTTATATTATTTTTAAAATGCTGCGATATTTACTGCAGAACTGTAACCTTCCCTCGACAAAATCATCAACAATTTTCGCCATCAATTTTTAACGCCATCTCCAGTCAAAGTGGTAGAACCGTGATCCCAGGCTAGCATCGAAATCGCTGTGTTTTCACCGGCAGACGCTGCGCAAACCACTTCCGGCGGAAATGAAATGCATTTTTGTAGCGTCATGGCGGCGCCCGTGGTTTCGCGCGTAAACTTGTCTATGTTTGTTGTCTTGTCTACAGCATGCCAATGTAATGATAAAGTAACGCTAGACTGACTTGTACACCATTAAATAACCTAACAGTGCTTACAATAACTTTTTTCCAAGATCCGATTAAGATACAAGATCACTTCTTCCAGGGAGTCGTGGTCAAGACAGCACAAAAATTTAGACATGGAAAAAACTGTTACATACTTTGTATTCTCATTCACTTGCGACACAAGTAGTGGGCAATCGTTTTTTATGTTTCTGGTGCAATGTGCGAATTGCCATGTGTAAATCGAGGTCATGACTTCATAGTTCTGTGAAACCTCAATTCCACCGGTCCATATGATTACACATAGGCCTACAGTCTAGTTACACCTCCTACTATACATCCATTGGGTCAAAACAAAAACAAATCTAGCTGTGTATCGACATGGTTCAATTTCAGTTCAATTCAAGCCCAAAAACCTTTTCAAATACCACTTAGAATATCATTTAATATTTGTAGTGCAAAAAAAAAGTGCCTTCACCCTCACAAAGTTACTTTGCATGTGCAATACTGTTCAACACAGTGCCATGGGAGGCAAATAATGATCTATTTTACATAAAATATATCAACTTTTGAAAATTGATTGGTTAGAGGTTGAGGTTTTTTTCTCTTCCAAAACATTCAAGGCCATAGCTAATTATATTTAAGACTTGTTAATGCCTTTTAATTCCTTAAATTAAAAATGTTTTATGTAAGACTTTTTAATCCTTTGAATAGCTCCACGGGTACCCTGTCTAGACTAACCTATTTTGTGTGCAGTGGACAGTGTGTGCATCAGATGAACCCTTAGACTGGTTTATCGAAGCGTATTCTTTGCGAATTTAATAAAAGTCAAACATTAAGGCAAGTCGAGGGTATTATTGTTGCCGTTTATCACAGTGGCAGTCTGTGAACCTGCGGGGTGAACTTTACAGCCTCCCATTGTAAGAGAGGGTGGGGGGTTGACAACGATGCTAACAGTAAACACCCAGATGACTCAAACCTTGTGAGCATTTAGCCATGGGGTGTTGAGGGGGTAGGAACTAATGTCGAGCTAGGCTAGTAGCGTAGCTTCCAGCAGTATTGTTTTGGCTGAGAGTCGGTGGGTGTCACTGTTTATTTTAGAGTATTTGATTGGGATTCAATCGTTCATACAGTATGAAATTATAGTCTGGGCATTAAAAACGGTCAAAATTAAATTATATTGCCAATTAATGTCTCAAATGCATAATTTACAGTTTTTGTAAATAACCTATCCTTATCGAGCACTAATGTTCGCCAGGAAGCGTATCTTTTGAACCATACTTTTTATATATTAAATATTCAAGCTTATGTGTTACCCTAATAGCTTTCAAAAAGCCTCTGTTTCGAAGCGTATCCATGCTAAATATGCTTAATTTCTCTTTGCTTCTCCCTCTCTTCTGGATGCCAGTGTTTTAAGCCTCTTTCTAAGGTCACAGTTCTATTTCTTAATAATAATCTTTTCCCTGTGGTTACTCTTACAATAAGACGGTGTCATCTGATTAACACCCGTTAAATATGGACCAATGGAGGTCATCACTGAAGGAATGATTAAGTTTGGAAAATGGTGATGGGGCCCTTTTTTAATAATCCTCATTAATTACAGTATATTAAGCTATATTATAAATCTGAAAGTTTATCTTAAATGTTTGAATATCATGTTCTAGATTTGCTGTCTATGGTGTGCATAGCACTTCACTCTTTAATAGTCCTAACATTTCGGTGCTTTTTCAGGGGTTTCTTTGCTATAAATGGATTAAGTCAAAATGCGCTTGTTAAAATGCACTGCTAAACAATAGTTATGGTAACATTAAACTTTTGTTTTCATTTATGGTAAACAGCCATTCATCTAAGTTGAAAAAAATCTGTTAGACACACTCAGTTGTCATTTAAAAAAAATATTTTCCAGGGCTAACATCCCCATTTCAGAGAAATAAATGAAACATTATATATTCAACACACATCTAGAATAACATTTTGAGGTTTTTTTAACCATCCGATTTAACCATTTACATCAATAATAGCAGCCGGGTGTGTTCGGTCTGGTGTCAAACCAGATGTATCATGTCCAGGTAAATCTGTGGGCGTGTGTTCAGTCTGGTATCAAACCAGAGGTTGCATGCCCATGCAAGTGTACATTGGCTCTTCACCTCAGTACTGGTTCACCCCGGTACTCCCTTCCCAGGGTGCAGTGGGTTCTCTGGGCGATGATGTCTCCTCATGAAGCTATTGCCAATCCCCCCTGGTTCCCTGGCAACTGATCTTTCCAGCCTGCATGTTTGTTTCCACTCCCGCTGTCCCGTCGTACGTCTTCACAACACATCCCAATGGCTCAGCAGTGGAGCAGAGTGTTTGGCACGTGAGGTGTGGAGTGGAGCAGTCCAAGCTACCCAAGAAAAGGTTTCTCTACTGGCTCATGAAGTGAACACAATGCTCCAAATGACTGAAAGTGCTATTTTATCATTGTAGAGGAGGTAACAGTTGGATATCTGCAGTGTTGGGAAGGATACTTTTAAAATGTATCCAGCTACAGAATACATGGCCAAAAATGTAATATGTAACGTATTCCGTTTCATCACTCAATCTGAGTATTGTATTCCGAATACATGGATAACTTACACATTTGATTGCATTTTATAAGTGTAGGAATACGGCATCAAATCCTGCTTACTTAACAGTCCTATTCTGGTGTGTTCTTCTGTTGAAACTGGCTGAATGTGTTAGGCCCAAGTCTCCCTGAAAGTGCACTATTTTATATAATTTGCTGCAGTGGAACAAAGACTATAAGGGTATGTTCATGCGAAAGATATTTGCTATTACAACTAACACATACACAGAGACAGAGACAGAGAGAGAGAGAGAGATCATTCAATCATTGGACAAAAAGGTCTGTGACGGTAGTGGACCGGTCAAACTCCTTCTCCCTCATCCTTGTGCTGAATGTGTTCAATGCATCTGCATTTTTATGTGTGTTTTCCAGCATACGTTTTATGTGGGCGTCTGTCCAAATTCCCAGACGGCCCGACAATTTGCTACTAGTCTTGGAGTTACCGCCAATCAAACAATAATTTCCATAATGCACGCGGCTAAGCGGGTGCCTGTTACGTCAAAAGAGGCATATGCTTTGTAGAACTGGATCGGACCGAGGTGCATTTCGCCTTCACATCTCAAGCAAACCGTACCAGGGTTCGTTTGGAAGCGAACCGAGACCAGCTGTTCAGGAAGGTCTCGGCCGGCTGATTTGGTTCACATCGAAATGAGGTGGTTACATTCACACCAACGCAAACGTACCGAACCATGGGACCAAACTCGTTTAGTGCGCACTGAATGCTGTTGGTGTGAAAGCACGAATAAACTGCTGAAACAGAAGTATCGTCATGTAACCCATCGATTTCAACAATGTAACTGTATTCTAAATACCAACTATTTAAATTGTAATTGTAACGGAATACAGTTAGCTATAATTTGTATTCTGAATAGGTAACGCCGCTACATGTATTCCGTTACTCCCCAACAATGGATATCTGCTGCCCAAGAAGTTTTGACTCAAGATAATATTTACAAGGAATTTAAAATTTAAATACTCAGGTGTTCACCTGTTTTTAGTGAATTCTAAGCCACGGTTTTCCGTTTTCCCCTTTATCCATGTCATATTTCCATACATGTGTCAAGCTAATAATAACAACTGCTTGATGTTTTCTGATTTCCTACAGGTTGTAAGTCCACTGTGAAGGGTCAACAGCAAACAGAAGCTGATTCACCTCAGGTGCCATCAGGGAGCATAGGGGAATTCAAACCCTGTGACCCCGTGTCAGCTCGTGCATATTATAACAGAAGCAATGTTTCGCCAGGGAGTCAGGGCGCAGGATCCGGCTGGTACACTGTGTAGCCGTAGCCTTGTTATGTCCAGGACACTTAGGCCTCTGATAGAAACACATCGCCCGAGACAGATGACATGACAAGCACCCAATGGGAGTGTGCACTGACCCATTTGGTAGAGCGCAGTGTGTCCTGGATCTAAGGCAAATCAAATTACAATGTACTGTTGGGTACAATTTTGTATAATTCTTATTTATGGACTGATAATAACATGATCTTTTTCTAATTTCCCATGGTGATTCTGCAAAGTATTATTCTCTGCCACCTCCTCCCCCATGTGTTATGCTGTGCCACTCCTGGATCCCCAGGAGTAAACTAGTCTGAAACACCACTGAGAGGACCTCTGTGACACCAAGGCAAACATCTCTGCTGTTGACACCCAAGGCACAAACATGTTCTGCTGTTGATTTGCCTGCCAGGCATACAAACCCGAAAATACACACACACACACACACACACACACACACACACACACACACACACACACACACACACACACACACACACACACACACACACACACACACACACACACACACACACACACACACACACACACGTTAGGACTCAACACACTCCACTGATGGCTTTATGACACTGAATGTCACAGCAAGCCCCGCAGTGCCTCTCACAACTAACGCTTCATGAGATATTTACTCATTCCCGCACGCAAATGGTATCTTATTAAGTCCTAATTTGAAGTGACTCTAATGTCTCATGTGTATCAGTGGTTCACGTCACACCTGACCCACAATAAAACATGAGGTTGAGGGACTAAATGGTATTCCTGACACGGGATACTAATATAAATTGGTAGTAGTTATGATTGGTTTTATTATTGACATATTGTTGCACATAATGCAAGTTCTTGCTCCATTTCAACCAAAGTATGACAGATAAGGGCTCATCAGACCAAATCAGGCGTTGCAGCAATTAGCACAAACTGCTGTGGCAATGTGGGCGTGTTACTTCATGGCCCATCTGTTTTGACGTCAACGATCAGTCTCTCTACCATCTTCACAATTGCTTGGTAAACGGCGGAATGCTACCATGCAAACATCACATGGTATACAAGGTTTTTCTCACCGCGATTGTCTTGCTTGCCGGCTTACTTGATTGGTAACGAACTACCCAATTCAAATGAATGGTTGAACTGGTGTTTCACCGCAATTACCAGATTCTGAATAAGCCCCAATGCCTTTGATTAACTTGTATCCATGTGATACTTCTTGAACTGCTGTGTTTGAAATACTGCGAAAATTGCTAATAACCAAGTATCAAGTTTGTTAAAGCCATTTCAACAATATAGAAAATACAGTTGATAGGAATGTATTTTGGTATGCTTACATGTATCACACAGCAACAATAACCACACAACAAAACAGGACAAAAAGCCAAAAATGGCCCATAAATAACAAGGAGTGCAACACTTAACACACATAAAAAACACACAATGCATGGTTCGCAGAGAATTGCAGCAGTAAAGTACAGTACAGTAGTGGAAAAACTGCAAAGTGAGGTAGACCATGAAGAGTGTAAAGTGCTTGGTACTCGTTCAAGTGGCGTATAGCTTGTGATGCTTCTGTACCTCCTCCCTGATGGTAAGATTGTGAATACGTGGTGTGCTGGATGAGGGGTCAGAGATGATCTTTCTAGCTTTCCTGGAAATTCTGGTGTCATAGTGCGAGCCTATGGTAGGTAGACTACCGCCAATGATTTTAGAGGCACTGCGTACTACCCTCTCAAGCTGTTGTTTATCCTGGCTGGTAGCACTACCATACCAGACCAGGTTGGAGAAGGTGAGCACGCTTTCGATGGCTGCACATTAAAAATGGGTCATGCCTGCCTGACTTACCCCAAATTTCCTCAGCTGACGGAGGAAGTACAATCTCTGATGGGCTTTGGAAATAATAAGACTGATGTTCGGGTTCCATGATAGGGACTGGTGGATAGTGGTGCCTAAGAAACGGAAGGAGGAGACCCACTACACAACTTGGACATTAATGGAGATGGGAAGGTGCTGGCCTGCTTTTTCCTATAGTCAACTATGAGTTCTTTGGTTTTGGTTGTATTTAGGATTAGGTTATTATCTTCACACCACTGCACCAGCTGTTCTACCTCACTCCGGTAGGTAGATTCCTCCCCATCAGATATGAGGCCTAGGACAGTGGTGTCATCTGCAAACTTTAGCATTTTGACAGATGCAGAATTTGATGTAAAATTTTATGTGTAAAGAGAAAATAGTAGAGGTGACAAGACACACCATTGTGGGGCGCCAGTGTTCAGAATCCTTGGTGATGACACATTATTCTGGATTTTAACACACTGTTTTCTACAGGACTGGAAGTTTAAGATCCACTGACAAAGTAGAGCATTAACTCCTGCGGCCAGGAGAAAGTTGTACAGTTTGACAGGAATGATGGTATTAAAAGCCAAGCTAAAATCAATGAATAGTACACGGGCATAGGTGGACTTAGTGTTCAGATGTTGCAGAATGAAATGTGTGCAAAGTGAAATTGCATCGTCCACTCCCCTATTAGCCCTGCAGGCCAACTGGTGAGAGTCTAGCGTGATGTGTGTGAACTACCTACAGACTAGGCGCTCAAGTACCTTCATAACAACAGAAGTAAGTGCAACAGGCCTATAATCATTAAGGGCGTGTTCACACGGGCAGTTTTTTTTTATTAAAAAACACCTGACCCGAGCGGTTTTTTACCAACTAAAAAACTGACGGGGTGGTTTTTTCTAGAGCACATTACAAATCGGTTAAACTGTCGGAACACTGTTCGGTTAGCGTATCAAAGTGGTTTGGCTACACTACTTGAATCAGTATCACAATGTCGAGGATGAGAAAATCAGCCCTTGTTTTGGCGTTAGATGCCAACGACGATAACGACGAACCTTCCCGTTTGTGGGTGCATGATATAAACCGGGACGGCAGCAGTACGGGGCATATCATAGTACACTTATGTCCCAAAATCCCACCGATCGTTCCCAGATACTCTCCTTGTGATATATGTTGTGGTACAACTTGTTGGTCATGTCGTATAGCTCGACATGTTCACTTAAAAGGACAACCAGTTGCTCCATCGGAAAAGACTTTTTGGTTTGGGTCGCCATTCTTCTTTCCTAGTGACGTAATTGCTCGTTCATTGGTCAGCTGTCAAAAAACTGCCTGACGTCGGGTGCTTTTTCTTGGCGAGTTGAACTTTTCTCAACTTGAAAACCACCCAGAGCGGTGAAAAAAACCCGCTGGCAGCGGTGTTTTTAAAAGCACCCAGGATGTTTTTACAAAAACACTCTGTACCATAGGAATATAATGTAAAACATCCACCCGCACCGGGCAGTTCACACTGCCCGTGTGAACACACCCTAAGACAGGTTATGTTACTTTTCTTGGGCACTGGAATGATCATAGCTGATTTAAAACATACAGGTACCGTTGCTGTGTCAAGATAACAGTTGAAGATGTAAGTGAATATGGAAGCAAGCTGGTCTGCACAACACTTTAGTGTAGCTGGTGTCACACCATCAGGCCCTGCTGCTTTGTTGATGTTCAGATGCCGTAGCAGTCTATGGACATCATGCTCTGGGATGGAAAAGGGAGAGGGAGAGTGCCCATCCAACAGTGAGTGTGGGAGAGCACTTGTCTGGGCATCATTGTTCTCAAAACGGCGGAAAAAGTCATTAAGTCGCTCTGGCAGGGAGTAGTCACAGTTAAGAACGTGATGTTTTGTCTTGTGATCCCCTTTAGGCCTTGCCAGACACCCTTAATGTTGTGATCTTGGAGTTTGTTTTCAAGTTTGACTCTGTAGTTGGCTGTAGCTGTATTAACTGCTTTCCGGAGTTTGTATTTAAGAAGTATGTATTGCTCTTTGTCCCCACATTTGAAAGCGTAATTTTTCTCCTCACACAGGTGCTTAACTTCCTTGTTGAACCAAGGCTTGTTGTTGCTGTAGATGGTAACAGTCTTGGTGGGGATGCACACAAACTCGCAGAAACAGATGTAGGACATTACGCAGTCAGTGAAAGTGACTATATCGTCCTGATTCTCAGATTTATAAACACCCCAGTCAGTGATGTCAAAGCAGTCTAACATATCTATAGCCCCAGGAGAGCTCCTCTTGACCCACTTAGTCATTGGCTTAAGTCTCTGTCTGTATTTAGGAACAAGAAATATGGTATTGTTGTCAGACTCACCGATAGGGGCTCTGACTAGAGTCTGATACGCCTCCGGTATGGAGGAATAGCACTGGGCTAATGTTTTGTCCAGCCTGGTGGGGACGCGAATCTGAGGCTTGTATCTGGGGAGAGTTTTCTGCATGGAGACGTGGTTGAAGTCACCAAGCACCAGGACAGTCGAGTCTGGGTTGGAGTTTTCGACAATGTGAACGTGGTCGGCTAGTTGTTGAGTGGCTGAGGCTGCCGCTGCGCTCGGTGGGATGTAGACCGCACCCAGGATGATGGAGGAAATTTCCATTGGCGAGTAGAAGGGGATGCACTTCACTGTGAGAGGCTCCAGATCAGGCGAGCAGCTGGACGATAGCGTTTGTGTCTGTACACCAATTCTGGTTGATGTAGAGTCCGGGATGTTTGTATGCAGCCAGGTTTCTGTCAGGCAAATGGCAGCACAGTCTCTAAAATCCCGTTGGGAGAGGATGAGGGAGGTGAGCTCGTCCTTCTTGTTTGCTAACGAGCGAAAATTGGATAGAATGAGGCTCGGCAGGGCTAGTCGGTGACCCGGTGTCTTAGCCGAGCTAGTGCTCCACCTCTCTTGCCCCTCTTCCTCGGCTGGTGTTTTGGTCATCCTCGAGGGAAATTAGGTGGTAAATCGAGAACGAGAGAATGTGAGACCGGCAGGTTGTCCCGTATGCGAATGAGTTTGGCTCTGTCATACCAAATAAGCCCATTGCATGATTCCAGAAGTACACAAAACAGTATACAAACAAAACAAACAAAGAGCAACACCGAGTCGCCATAGTACGACGCCATCTTGCGCATGTGTATATACAACCTAGTGTATATATAATACTCTGGTTATAATGTCGGGGAATAATAAAAAAAAAAATCATCATTCCCTACAACTTTAAGTTGGTGTACCTTATTCAGGTGTGGATGGTGTTGAACCTTAGTCATGGCATTTGTTTGATGCTTTTATCCCCCTAATACAGTGTGAATGCAGCCTCTTAAGCTGACATGGCGATTATGATTGGCAGGGTCATTACATATTAACAAAATAGCTTGGCCGGATGATAATTCCAATCTCCTAGTTAAAAAGAAGAAATTCACAGCGTTCATTTTGGTACCCTGTTGATGTGTGTGCAAGTTTTCAACTCTCATTTTCCAAGTACTTTTAGATGTTTACGCTGTTCAAAGTTGATCTTTGTAAATAGGTTGAACCGGCTGTTGATCATTTAGGAGCTTGGAGGCTAATTTCAGAAAAATATATTTATAGTGGTGCTGTCAAGCGATTTAATTATTTAATCACGATTAATCACATTAATGTCATAGTTAACTAACGATTAATCGTGATTAATCACACATTTTTTTCTATTCTAAATATCCCTTGATTTCGTGCTGCTAGCCTTTTAGTGAGATCAGAGAGTGTTGAGAAGGACAGTGATAAAATATATTTGGTAAGATGGATACAAGAAGAGAGCCCCACAGTGAATTCAACCCGGTCCACTTGACATCGGGTAGGTGCATGACAGAGGTAGACCTACCGTAAAACTTCAATAGCCCAGGCTTTTATCTGTTTCAATCACTGAACTTTCGAACATAACTCTTTATTTATTTATTATTTAAACCAGTATGAATATTCCTACCGTACCTAGGCCTATAAACATTACCAGGCTATCGAATAATGCTCCCACACACACACACACACACACACACACACACACACACACACACACACACACACACACACACACACACACACACACACACACACACACACACACACACACACACACACACACACACACACACACACGTTGCAACCAATTTGATTTTGTCTAGAGGGGAGTAACTGAGCGGCCCCTCCCGAAGTGGTACAGCCCAGGTGGGCCTTGAACTGCGTTTGGTCAGAAAGACATAACTGCTAATGACAATATTGAACTCTCTTATCCCTGCTTGCTCCAACAAGTTTGTGCGGCGTGCATGTTGTTTTGTTTCCGATGTAGCTAGATCCGGTATGGTGTTGTCGTTTTTCTAACGTGGCTAGTTGTTGCTAGCAATAGGTGAAAAAACTACATTTGCCAAGCCAAGAGTGCGTTAATCTCGCAATAAAAAAATTAACACCGTTAAAATTGGTTTGCGTTAACTCTGTTAATAACGCGTTAAACTGACAGCACTAATTTATAGTATAAAATAATGTATAGTGTTTATAATTGCATCCAGGAACAGTTTATGGAGTTTTAGTTGAATATTAATAATATAGTGACATGATCAAAATCCATAGTGCTCAAGTTTTACTTTCTCAGGATAAACCAAATGCACACATTACAAACAACTGCAATAAAGAAAGTTGAGTTTGATTTATGAGATGGATTCGTTCCACTTTGCTCGGTCATGATCTCATTTGCATCTTCATCACTTATCTCTTATATAAGTGATGTCTCTTTTATACAATTTGAAACAATCAAACCCTTATTTTTGTACTCCATTAAAGAAAGGAATAGCTGAAGGCGTTACAGTTAGAACGTACAATCCCCCCCCCCCCCCCCCACATTAGGACAAATTGCATCGATTTGCACACATTGACAGCACAAGAAATACAAGAGACCGATGGGTTTTCTAATGAAGAGCAGAAAGAAAAAATGACTTGTTATAACCAAGGCTATGTAACATTTAATCTGCTACATTTTAGCAGTGTTTTTTTTAACCTTTGTGTTCGTATTAGGTTAGAGCAGGCTGGGGCTTGTAAACAAGATTACTTTCCTGACAACATTGTTGTCAGAAAGAGAGCAGGCCAAGAAATACGTACGGCTATAATTGGTATTTTTGACCTGCTGCTATTGTCATCATTCAAGAGTAAGTTAAATTGGTATGCAAATGAACTGTCAAAGTTGCTGGTCAAAGTTGCATGGTAGCTTAGCAACTCTTTCCATTGAATATGTTGTTGTTCCTTGGCCAAAAGTAGGTAATTCTCAAGGTAATTCTGCAAAGTGTTTTTCCCCGCACTGCTCTACCAAGGATCACCTCCTACTAAACTAGACTGAAACACCCCTCTGTGGACCTCTGTGACACCAAGGCAAACATGTTCTGATGTTGATTTGCCTCCCAGGCATGCAGACCCGAAAAACAAACACACACACACACACACACACACACACACACACACACACACACACACACACACACACACACACACACACACACACACACACACACACACACACACACACACACACACACACACGCCACTGATGAATGTCACACGGCACCCCCCCCGCGGTGCATGTCAGGATTAACACGTCATGAGATAATTACTCACTCCCGCATGCAAATGGTATCTATTAGGCTTTAATATGAAGTCCCAGTGTATAACCCAGGGGGATTGGGTTTTTGTTTCGTTGATGTTATATTTAGATTTAACAGGTGTAGTTATTATATAGTTTTAATAGGTTAAGTGGTGTTATCGCTTGGTTAGAGCAGGGTTAGGGAAACATGTTCACTTCCTGGCAAAGCAGTCAGAAAGTGAGCAGGCAAAACCATTATGAAAGTAATTGTTATTTTAGACCTGCTGCTACTGTCACCATTGAAGGGAAAGATAAATTGGTCTGCAAAATTGAATCAATTAATGTGTTTTCTCATCTGCCCTTTTAATGTTGCTGGTCAAAGTCGCGCGGTAGTATAGCAACTGAGTCTTTCCGTTTATACATTTCTGTACCTTGTGAACCACTGTGTTATACGTTAGCCTTAGTAGCCTTACAGCTCAGCTCAATTTACCATCTATTGAGCATTTGCAGCTTTTGCATGGGGCTGGCAAACACATAATGCTAACCAATGGACGTGCTCTACTGCCCATGTTTCGGCGTGTCTCATGGCTCGGCCCAAATCCAAAAAATAGACCACAGAGCTTCAATTCCTTAACAGAAAACTTGAGTGCCAACCTACCACTTTCACTCAGAAATGATGACATCGTTCTTTGTGCATTGTGCATGTTTTTTTCACCCTGTGGAGCGCCTATTTTATTTTCAGTGGAGCCATGGTGTTATATCATCAGTCTCATCCCATCAGAGATCTATAATGGAGGTAACACACTCAAGGACCCAGAGCACTTCACATTAAAGTCAGGAATGAATCCCCCCTCACTTAGGATTCTATGGGTCTGGTGCTTCTGCCTTATGCACGGTATCCTACATGCTTGTGGATTGCAAAGCAACTAGCCAACTCCAGTTGGATTAACATCTAGAACAGACCGAGAGAGAAACAGGAAGAGACAGAGAAAGAAGCGGGAGAGAGAGATGGAGAAAGAGACGGGGGGGAGAGACAGAGATAAGGTGAGAGGGATAAAGAGGTTGAGAGAGAGAGAGAGAGAGAGAGAGAGAGAGAGAGAGAGAGAGAGAGAGAGAGAGAGAGAGAGAGAGAGAGAGAGAGAGAGAGAGAGAGAGAGAGAGAGAGAGAGAGAGAGAGAGAGAGAGAGAGAGAGAGAGAGAGAGAGAGAGAGAGAGAGAGAGAGAGAGACTGGTCAGAGTCATGGGGTTACTCTGTGGCTAATCTCCCTATTGATTCGAGATGCCTTTACTTTAAAATCATCGACTTGCACTCAGGTAAATTGGATTCCATCCCATGTGACCGCCACCAGTAGAATAGCTTCGGTTCTAAAGTTCAAGAAAAAGAAAATAATAAAATAAAGCAAGAGAGATATGTATTCATAGCTGTCTGGGCCTAATAGCGGTATTTACATTTGCAGTGGTCTCACTTCTCTCTCCTCTCCCGGCGATGGTCTCCGTTGAAAGAGACTCATCTGTATTGTCAGAGTTTAGTGCTGCCTGATTGGCTGTCACGTCCTGGACGAAATACGACGTGCCCAGCCACAGAAGTCAAATAGCTCTTGGCTGAGGGCCAGGTGTTTAACAAAACAAATTTGAAAGAGGATGGAAAGGGAAGAAGACACAACGTTTCATAGCCATCCCAGGAGTCTGTCAGGCACTTCCAAATAACACCTTTGAGGTGGAAGTTCAATCGTTGGACGGGGACGTCAGGGGGGTGACAAATGGGCTTAAGCGCCCACCATGACACAGTGACATCAATCAAAGTCAGTCGGATTCATTAGCGTGAATTCAGCAGAGTCCGACCAAAATATTGGTTGGCCGAATTTATTGGCCGATATTGAAGTATCACAGATGTAGCACTATCAGCGTATTTTTTTTTTGCCGATATGCGCCGCAGAAATGCTGTTATCACAAAGTTTATCCAGAAAAAGGCCCCAATGTGGAAAACAAGCTTTTGGTGATTTAGAATTTGTGTCATCATTTAGGTTGTCCAGCAGCAGAGGGGGCTCCTGACTTCATGGTTTACGGACCTCATGTGCTACACGTCTGCAGCACGTGTAGCACATGGTATTCCGAGAGGCACGAACACTGAATACTGAGTCCTCATGACTCTGTGTCTAGCAGTGGCTTCACGTAAGTTGCAACTAGTTTTTGCAAACATACTGGAAGGTATGGAAGGTATTATTCAATTATGACGTCATCTTCCCTTTTACATATAATGTTAACGTCACTGACAACCGCAATATCACTTATATTTGCTTCTGGCTGGTTGTTGATTAAATCTGCTGGGAGTTGATTTTTCATTATGTAATTTCCTAGTTGGTGTGACTCAATGGTGGATAGTAAATAAACGACATCCCCGTCTTTGACTCTCTACACGACAACGAGGTCATCTTAATCTAGTATCCAGCGGATATGAGGCAGTCAAAACATACTTTACTGTTTGTGACCATAAACATGTGGCAGTAGTTTACTAGTATGGAACTCAGTACTGTGGTCTTAGCGTTGCTGTTTTCTGAATCAAATAGCTTTTCAGTAGCTAAGCTATGACGAGTAGCGCGGTAGCGTCAACACAAGCTACATATTCCCAAGCATTTCTGAAGCTCAAGCACAGCAGAGCTTTTCGGCTTCATTCTGAAATAAAACAGCTATGGATCATTGAGTGACGCCAGATGCAGACAGAAACAGAACCTCACGTACGGACGTGCCTGCTGCAGGGCAATGCAGACACTCAAGCTTGAGTTTGCTTGATGGAAATATGGCAGAGGGTGTCTCTCCTCTCTCACACACACGCACACACACACACACACACACACACACACACACACACACACACACACCACACACACACACACACACACACACACACACACACACACACACACACACACACACACACACACACACACACACACACACACACACACACACACACATTTTTGTTATCATGCAGACCAGATGTTTTCATTTTTGGGACAATTTAATTAAAAATATTTTGTCTGCCGTGCTGGTTGACTGATATAATATATTGATCCCTGTGATTGCATATTGATTCAAGGCAATTGATTGCAGTTGTTTCAATGTGAAAATTAAACATCTTTGATGTCGTTAACTGCTGTTGCCATGTTACTGTAGCTCAGCTAACTACATTTCTCTGGGGGGGTAGCATCACTGTAGTGAAGCTTCACTTAATGTAGCGTAACTGGTTGCTTAGCTTACTACACGTACCAAGAAGCTTGTGGCACACAGCTGTTAACGTGTTAAGTGACAAAATTATACAAAGAAGGACTTCCCTCATTACGTTCAGTCATCTTTGATATCTCTGACTATGGAACATAGTATATATCCCATGTCTGTAAACTATCAGCGTCGGCCCCTAAAATCCAGTATGGGTCGGGCTCTAGAGTTGAGTGGTGCAGGGTCCAGCTATGGTAACAGAGACCAATACTACACCCCAGGGAAAACCTACTCGGTAAGAAGAATCTGTGATACCTGATATTCACCTGACTCAGATTTTAAACTATTGAGTCATGTTCCGTTTAGGCTTGGTTACCTCAATGCCATTTATGATTGCTAATTTGGTGTTAGAACCAATAAGACCAAATAAAACTTAAAAATACGCCATGGTCTCTATGTCTGCAACACTGGTAAAGAGCACCTCGAAAAACCTTGAAAAATGTAAAGCATTCCTGTTAAGTTTTATTCTCAATTTAGGATTATGATTGATAATTTATGATACACTAATTGAAGACGTTTACATACAGTGGGGCAAAAAAGTATTTAGTGAGCCACCAATTGTGCAAGTTCTCCCACTTAAAAAGACGAGAGAGGCCTGTAATTTTCATCATAGGTAAACCTCAGCTATGAGAGACAAAATGAAAAAAAAAAATCCAGAAAATCACATCGTCTGATTTTTTAAGAATTTATTTGCAAATTATGGTGGAAAATAAGTATTTGGTCACCTACAAACCAGCAAGATTTCAAAGATTTCTGGCTGTCACAGACCTGTAACTTCTTCTTTTATGGCCGGTTCAGACTACCTGATTCTCAGACATTCCTCCACGATTTAACATGTCACACTATACGATCCCAGAGCCAGGAAATCGGGCGTTGTCACGTCGGAAGACTGGCCACACTACAAGATTCGAGGGTGCGATGCTCTTTACTTTGTATCATTCATGTTTACAAGATATTTAGAAAATCAAAGGTTTAGAACTGACATAAATGTTTTTTACATTTTTGTCATAAAGGTTCCAGTAGTTTTTATATCTGCTCAATGCAGCAACTCCTCACAGTAGTTGCGTTGCGAGTCACATGAGCGATACAAATATACTGCCGCATTTCAACCAAAGTTGACTCCATTATGTTGTTCCATTTTATATGGTTTTCTTCATTAGCATTCTTCTTCTTGCTATTGATTGCATTCATTTTTGGTAGTAGTTACTGTGTACTCAGCGTAGGGCAGTGAAGTCAGTTGGTAAACACTGCGCGTGAGCTCCAGCTGTAGGGTTCCCTCACGCAACTGGGGGTGGGGTTCCCTGATGATGGCTACGTCATGCGATTCCCCAAAAAATTCTGACATGCCAAACTTTTCGTCGTGGGGCTTTCGAACGTCGCAGACGAAAACATCCCAGATCGCAAGCATGTCACATTACAAGACCTCGTCTCGTCGCCGACCTGTCAAAATCGTGTACGATTCGCAAATTTGTCTGCGACGAAAGAATCGGGGCAAAATCGGGCTGAAATCGTGTAGTCTGAACCGGCCATAAGAGGCTCCTCTGGCCACTCGTTACCTGTATTAATTGCACCAGTTTGAACTCCTTATCAGTATAAAGACACCTGTCCACAACCTCAAACAGTCACACTCCAAACTCCACTATGGCCAAGACCAAAGAGCTGTCAAAGGACACCAGAAACACAATTGTAGACCTGCACCAGGCTGGGAAGTCTGAATCTGCAATAGGTAAGTAGCTTGGTGTAAAGAAATCAACTGTGGGAGCAATTATTAGGAAATGGAAGACATACAAGACCACTGATAATACATACAAGACCACTAACACACTACGCCGCCAGGGACTCAAATCCTGCAGTGCCAGACGTGTCCCCCTGCTAAAGCCAGTGCATGTCCGGGCCCGTTTGTAGTTTGCTAGAGAGCATTTGGATGATCCAGAACAGGATTGGGAGAATGTCATATGGTCAGATGAAACCAAAATATAACTTTTTGGTATAAACTCAACTCGTCGTGTTTGGAGGAGAAAGAATGCTGAGTTGCATCCAAAGAACACCATACCTACAGTAAAGCATGGGGGTGGAAACATCATGCTTTGGGGCTGTTTTTCTGCCATGGGACCAGGACGTCTGATCCGTGTGACGGAAAGAAAGAATGGGGCCATGTATCGTGAGATTTTGAGTGAAAACCTCCTTCCATCAGCAAGGGCACTGAAGATGAAACGTGGCTGGGTCTTTCAGCATGACAATGACCCCAAACACACCGCCCAGGCAACGAAGGAGTGGCTTCGTAAGAAGCATTTCAAGGTCCTGGAGTGGCCTAGCCAGTCTCCAGATCTCAACCCCATAGAAAATCTTTGGAGGGAGTTGAAAGTCTGTGTTGCCCAGCGAAGGCCCAAAAACATCACTGCTCTAGAGGAGATCTGCATGGAGGAATGGGCCAAAATACCAGCAGCAGTGTGTGAAAACCTTGTAAAGACTTACAGAAAACGTTTGACCCCTGTCATTGCCAACAAAGGGCATGTAACAAAGTGTTGAGATGACCTTTTGTTATTGACCAAATACTTATTTTCCACCATAATTTGCAAATAAATTCTTTAAAAATCAGACTGTGAATTTTCTAGATTTTTTTTTCATTTTGACTCTCATAACTGAGGTATACCTATGATGAAAATTACAGGCCTCTCTCATCTTTTTAGTGGGAGAACTTGCACAATTGGTGGCTGACTAAATACTTTTTTGCCCCACTGTATATGTTCATTTGAAACTTGTCTTCCTACTATGAAGATCATCAGGTGTAACTGAACAATTGACTTTAGTCGACTATGCTAAGGATCAATGGCGGAGACCATGGAAGCAAGAACTGACGTAAAGAACCGCACAGCTATTCAACACGTAATGCTTATTACAGGGCCATTTGCCAAAACGAAAAAAATAACTTCAGACAGTGTCTTTTTTTTTACATTTATTTGTTACCATTTGTAGTGTTGATCAGCAGAGAAATAGTTAGCCAAGACGTGGATGTTACTTGCTCAACCGAAGACGCTGGGGTTGATAAGTTACCAGACTATTTGCGGAGTGATATGTAAGACATGAATCAGAGGCAAAAAATCCACTTTCCTTTACAGCGGTCAATTATGCTTAGCAATGGTCAATTGTGCAAAAATAATTGACAGCCGAATGTTGAGAAAGCCCATTCAAGTGTACGGAGCATTCTACAGCATAAAGAAGAGCCGTGTAATAAGGAAGGGTAATAAGGCCTTCAGAACGCAATAGTAATGGTACTCAAGTAGTAATCTAGCTATATGAAGTATAAGGTCATATTAGCTCTAGAAGTCTCATGGTCGCTTAGTTCCCTCCACGAACAGAGATCGAAACAAGAGCTTTAAGATTGTTGAGGTGTAAAATGGATTTCGGATATGTTTTGTATGATAATGAGTTGAAACGTTCATTTTGGAGCACAAAAACCGCATATAGACGCTTTTTTCAGTTGGCTGTTTTTAGCCGATTCAATCAAAACGCTATAAGGCAAAATAAAAAAAAGTGTCCTGCCTTTTTCAAAAAAGGAAGGAGGCCCTTTTTTTTTTCTTTTTTTTTTTTCCCAAAGATGTTTTTCATGCTATTTCCCCAAGAGTGTTGCCTGCTTTCGTCGTTCCTTCTGGCCATACATACAGGGTTATTGTGAAAACGAACACGATGGAGTCTATCGATTGAGAACGGCTGTATTTGACTTTTTTTTAGCAATAAAAACGATGTTAAAAAAAAAAAAAAAGGAGGCGGCGTCCAAAATGGAAGCGGGCGGGGACGCTACTAGCAATATTTTTTTATTTTGCCTAAATTTGGAACAAAGGGGGCACTGGTTTTTTAAACCACTTAAAAGGGTAGAAGTAGCCCGACACTTCTTTGGTAGTATAATAAGGGTCTTAACATATACAACGAGGCATTGATAACTTTGTAAGTGTACAGATTGTTTATTAAAAAGGATATTTTATACACACAACAACATCAGATCACCCGTCGACGCCATTTTGTTTATAAGACTCGATAAATAGATTGGCGAGTACAGAACTTGCGTGTTGCTGACGGATGTCACAATCTCTGTGTTCGTCGATCTCCCTATCGAGTCTTAAAAACAAAATGGCATCGACGGGTGATCTACTGATGTTATTGCGTGTTTAAAATGTCCTTTTTGTTAAACAATCTGTACACTTACAAAATGCTCAATGCCTTGTTTTATATGTTAAGACCCTTAAGCCCAGTTCAGACCAAAGACCAGTTCAGACCAACTGCTTGCGACGATACGGGCTGCGACGTTCTAAAACTGCCAGTTCACACTGGCTGCAACGAGCTGCAACGGGCGGCGACGGTAGGTGGTTTCCCTAGCAATTGTGAACGCTCTGGCACAGCTGAGAGCCGCAACAGCATCATTTGCGCAGGTTAGATTTGCGATTAGTTAGGTTTGCTTGAGAGTAGGCTAGAGTTACTGTGTTTTGTCATTCTCCACTACATCTGCATTGGAGTAAATAGCTGGATCTTAGTTATTTTAGATTACCCGTTGTTGGATACATTACATTTTCCGTTAGTTGAATTTCAGCTTGTAGACTCGCAGAGAAATTCTCTGCCGTAGCCTATTATAAAAATCACAAATTCTTCCTGAAAACAAGAAAGGCAGCCAGGTCAACTTGTGACCCTACTATCAATGTAGAGTTAAGACCATGAATTGGTCGTGCCTTTACATCCAGTTAAAGGCGTCAATGTGACTTGCGTTACATTGATTTCCGAAGTCGCTGCTTTGCTTACAGAGACAATCCAGTAAAAGGGGACAACACCACATCGGGCGACCGAAATGATAGAATGAGCGCAAAACAGTTTTTTTGGATATTTTCAAGCAGTAGAGGGAAAAACAACATTGTGTTTTGAATAACTGGATGTAAAGGCGCCTTATTTTTTGGAAACGCGACCAATTTATGGTCTTAACTCTATGTAGCGTCGGCTTAGCTCAGGAGGATGTAGTTCAGTTGTCTTGTAACCGAAAGGTTGAAAGTTTGATCCCCAGCTCCTCCTAGCTGAGTGTCGATGTGTCCCTGAGTAAGACACTTAACCCTAACTGCTCCTGACAAGCTGGCTGTCGCCTTGCATGGTGGACCCTGCCGTCGGTGTGTCAATGTGTGTATTAACCGATGAAAGTCGCTTTGGATAAAAGCGTCTGCCAAATGCCCTAATTGTAATTGTATAGTAAGGTCACAAGTTGATCTGGCTGCCTTTCGTGTTTACAGGAAGAATTTTTGATATTTGGCGGAGAATTTCTCTGTGGGTCTACGGTACAATGGAATGAAATCTGACATTCTTATTTTTCCCACAATGATATGAGTTTGAATCCCGTAATGCAATGCATCAAGTTTTTTCCAATTACACTCCAAATACAAATGAGAGGGGAATGTTTTTGACATTTTATTGAAAAACAAATCAAAGAGGCATTCGCAAGGACAGCTACGTGTCTGGTCCCGATTTCCAACAGCTGGCGTAGCCACGACAACAAGCGACGCATTCGGCTAATGGTCACCAGTTAACACGTCACGAGTTGCACTGAAACACCACATCAAGTGCCACCGCAATGTCGCAACATGCTTTCTTCTTGCTGTCCCTGTTGCTATATCCCTTACTGCCAACGTCGTTAAGAACAGGTTGCCCCTCCAGCAAGTGAATTAAATTCTCCTCCCTCTCCTCGGACCAGAAGTCTGCCATCTTCTTATATTTGTATGCTGGAGTGGACAGTATGGTACCGGGAAGGAGTAAAGGCCCATTCACACCCTACGGTAAATATGGATACGGAGCGTTTCGTCCGGTCCCGGAGGTGTTTCATCCGTCAATGGGCCCGTCGCCTCTGAGCTTACAAATCCAGAGTGCTCTGGGAGAAAAGGAGCAATACCACCGGAAACTGAGGCGGCAGTATACAGTCAGAAGTCAGACTATTCGTGAATACAAACCAAACGAAGAGAGAATGGGACATTTAAAAATTGCGCAAAATTTGGAGGAGAGGGTCTGCGAGTTGCTGAGGGGGTATATCCACCTGTATGATTCTACCGTGCCAGGTCATGAACAGCTGGGAGGAAATAGCGCTTGCCGTGGAACTGCCTGTGAAAACTGTGCAGAATAAATGGAATCTTGCCAGGGACAGATTTGTCCGAGCCCATAACAAGGACAAGTCCAAGAAGAGATGCTGCTGGGGGCCCAGAACATCCCATCTTGACGCAATTGACGTGGCTGAAGGTGCACATCAGACACCGAAACACCTCGTCCAACTTTGATGTAAGTATCTTTAATGTCTGCTTTGTAAAATGATTAATGTTTGAGTTGTTTGCTTTCGTTTCTACCTATTTACCGGGTCTATTGAAACACTTTTAATCAAACATACTCAAATGAACTGTAAAGACTGAAAGCCAATCTTCTTTCACTAGCAACCTACATCTGTCCTCAATACAGTTGGATCCACAATCTGTGCCATCTCACCAATTAAAATATTTTATAAATAAAGAATGTTGTGTTGGAGTATAGAGTTATTAATGATGTATTTTGTACTTCTAGACTCAACATCAAGCTGGGGAGGAGGCGGCGGCGGCGGAGGTGGGCAGTTCACAACCTGGATCCTCTTCAGCACCACCACATCCACCACCAACTAATGTGGGAAGCCCCCCCACCCCTTCTCAGAGCTCTCAACCTGGAGCCACGAAGAGGAGGAGGAGAAGAACTACAGAGGTGGCTCCGGATCCGGTCGATGTAGCATTGCTCGAAAGACTGCAGGAGTTGCGGCGTGAGGAACAGGACAGCAAAAATGTGTTTAGCACTTTTATGGCCTACCTGAACACTGTTCTTCAGGACCTTACATCCACAGATGGCAAGAAGCTGATGAAGGAGATCCAGCAGCTAATGCTGGTGTATATATAGGGCCGTACATAAGTTATGTTCTGTTCTTTTTATTCTATTATTCTACGGTTATTTAAATTGTTAAGTGCCTTTGACACTGGTGCACATTTAATTGTTATTTAAAACGCTCCGCATCGTAATATCGTTCTGTCCAGTCTAACTGGCTGGACAACGGTGGGACGGGACCTAGCCTAGCTGGCTGGGTGGCGTTAGTGGGAGGGGTTTTGGTAGTGGCGATGGGACGTTTTTGGTAAAGAAAGAGAGCGATATGGGCTGACCAGTATCTTTATCTGTAGGATATATCAGTTACCGGATGGGATTTTATTGATGAAATTATCTAAAATCGATAATCAATCAGCAATGATTTCAGATATGTCCAGCTGATTATAGGCTATGTGCTAGTTGAAATGTGACACACTGCAACTTAATAAAGGGAAACAATATCTGATTCACAGAGATACAATTGACAATATCACATCTACACACTGGCTGGACAACGGTGGGACGGGACCTAGCCTAGCTGGCTGGGTGGCGTTAGTGGGAGGGGTTTTGGCAGTGACGATGGGACGTTTTTGGTAAAGAAAGAGAGCGATATGGGCTGACCAGTATCTTTATCTGTAGGATATAAGAAAGAGAGCGATATGGGCTGACCAGTATCTTTATCTGTAGGATATATCAGTTACCGGATGGGATTTTATTGATGAAATTATCTAAAATCGATAATCAATCAGCAATGACTTCAGATATGTCCAGCTGATTATAGGCTATGTGCTAGTTGAAATGTGACACACTGCAACTTAATAAAGGGAAACAATATCTGATTCACAGAGATACAATTGACAATATCACATCTACACACTTGCATCATTATAGGAGTGAGGTTAGGAGAGGGTAAAGCTTGAAAATTGACAACTTGCATTGTAAACTGAATCTTTTAAATTATTATGGGCCCTATCCCACTCTGACGCACCTGCACTACAATTCAGATGTGCGAGTCCCTCAAATTCCATACAAACATGCTAACAATTTTAATTAAAAATAATGGGTTCTATGTTAATGCCTCCTCACCTTTCTTTATTAATCCTATCATACCCATTGTAAAGTGTTCTTAAGTTCCTAGAAATGCTTAAATGCAAACAATTCTAATTATTATAATTATTTGCAAAATTATAATAGCTCGTAAAGCACACTGTATGAATAAACATGGTACTCAAGTGTGTGATTATTGAATACAGCATGAGGTTGATGTGCGTGCGTGCGCGTTTGTGTGTGTCAACGGGGTCAGTATGTCCAGACTCCAGACATATTACCGCTTGACCAAGCAGAGCAAGAGAGCAGACTGTGAAACTGATACCTTTCTCAAGAGGAAAACTGAATTCTCCTCCTGGGAAACCCAGTTTGAGGAGTGGATAGAAACTGGAACAACCACAGGAAACAGACAGGAAATAAAAGTGTAATACACAGAATGAGGGATGATAAAGAAGACTGAATCGAAAGACCATGGACACAAAGGAATTCAGAAGAGAAGAAGAAAGTATTGAACACTCGATCACAGTGTGTGTCTGTGTGTGCTTGTTTTCAAAAGCCTACTGCCAACAACAGATTATTTGGGTTATTGTGCCATGATGGTCTTCTGAGCTATGGAACACACTGTTCTCCTCGATCCAAGAACATTTAGTTTTCCCTTTATCTTACGGATGTGAAGTATATCATAAAGAAGGATGTTTGGATCTGATATCCTATTTACTACTTCATTTAGCTGACGCTTGTAGTCCTATTATTAACTGACTTACAGTGAATTCAGAAACATTTCATTGAGGAGCCAGTAGGGGCCAGTGCATCTTATTCCAGGATGCCTACAGGGAAAACGGAGCCCAGACATCCGAGTTTGAACCAAGAACCTTGCGGCTGAGACTCAAACACATTTTTTCACCATCTTGTATGGGGCTATGATCCAATATGGTACCTCAATTACATAAAGAAATAATCAGCGTGACCCAAACATATCAATGTCCTGAAACACCTTTGGAGAGAGCTAGATCCGGGAGGCATCTAAGAAAATAAAATAACCTCTGCATTCGTGCAGGATTATGAGTCATATCATGGTATGTTTGAAGTAGCATATGACATAACAGATGCGTGCCTTCCAGCGATGCAGTGACAGGATGGAAGACCTAGCATGAAGCCGTTCACTGGGAAAATAATAAGGTAGGCAACGTGGGAGTTGGATGAGCTCGTGATGTTTTTCTTTTTATGGGAAACTGATGCACACATATGGTATTTTGATGAGGCTGCCCTGGTGTGGCAGGTCAAAATGACGGGAGGAAACTTGAAGCAGTAAGAGAGGTTAAATCTGAAACCCAGGTCCTGTGCTGCAGTTTTGGGCTGAATAAGACTAAAAGCCATGCTTACAATTGATTTATGTAGAAAAATGTGTTGTCAGTGTACAGTTTGGCATAGTACTTCCAATTTGGAGCATCGCTGCCAATTAATTAGTTTACACTTACATTTGAGAGATGTTTTTATCCAAAGTGATTCACAAGTGAGGCTGAGAACAATCAAAGCAACAAACTCAAACCAGAATAGGTGAAAAAAAATTGTTGAAGTACTGTACCTACTTAAAAAAACAACAAAAAAAGTGCTGGCTAAATTCTAAAAATCTATTTATCAATATAATAGTATATAATATATAAAAAATTTAATATAATACAAAGTTCAAACACATTAAAAACAGCTCAACAAATTGTGCTTTAAAAAAAAAAAAAATTGCAAAATAAATAATACCCACTGCGCAATGTGTCGTCAGAGTGACGTCTTTTCTACGTCATTATTGAACGTCAAATTTCGTTCATCTATATAAGGGCTATTTATAGTCCAAATGTGGTCCCACGGACGTCAACATTAGACATTCGGTAGAAGTCGGAAAAAAGACGTCGCCTGCCGTAACAAAACAACCCCTTCAATGGACCGAAATTTGACGTCCAATAATGACACAGAAAAGACGCCACTCCGCACGTCCAAAAATTTTTACCCAGTTCATGACCAAGTTGGGTCATGGTTTGACAACCAAATAGTGGACCTAGTTTGGACGTCAAATAGATGTCCAGAATTGGTCATGGACCGACGGACCAGATGTAGACATGATCTGCACGTCTATCCATCGTCCAATGTTTAGTGGATACATAATAAATACATTTTACACGAGCACACATTGTATGCAAGCTGTATAAAAAAATATGAACACATTGTTCTTTATGACTTGCGCAGAACGCAGGAAGGCAAGTATTTATTCGGAAGGTCACAAAATAACACTCCGAAACAAAGTGAGCAGAAACCTGAGAGAACCGCAGGTGACAAAAATGAAAGCCTGATAAGTTGCACTATTATACAACCCTGAAATAATATGTCACACTGGTAGAAGCTTTGATGCACATGATGAATACGTGGCCATGGTGCCTGGTGTAACCCTCGTCGTCCGTCTAGCAGGACAGCAAGTCCACGTGGTTGAAGAAAATCTTTCTTTGATGATGATCTAATAAATTCTATTCATGACATTCACGGCAATTTGGGTAGTGTTTTGGGACACTGCACAACGTTTGCACACACGTACTCCTGCAGTCTATTTTCTTTCATCCTCTCAATCAAGACAATATATGAACATACTGAACACATGGAAGCACTGCTGGCTTACCAATGGGATACTTCTAACACTTTGTTTACTTTGGGACAGAGACTAGATGCCTCTTGTCATATTAATTGACATTTTCTTCCAAAGTGACTTACCAATGAGGCTGAGAATTAACTTTCAGTGCTGCAAAGTGCTTCTAAAAGAAAATTTGACAGATGCAGAATAGTGATAGAATAGAAAACCGGTTGTATTCTTTCATTCAAGATGAATATATTTTGTTGGCAATCCAACCCAGAGCAGTCTGGTGTTGTGATTAAAGATCATCAACATCTGCCTTCAAACTGAAAGTACTCTGAGAATAGCAAGTGCAGTCTTTATGTGTCATCAAGTGTATTATTGGCCAACTTAAAATATATTTTTGATTTAGACCTTGTGTGTAGACCTTATTTAAACTACACACTGCACATCAACAAAGGCATTTTCGGATGTTCCTTGAATTTGAAGCAATGCCCAGAGCTCCTTTCCGCTAATAAGATTTCAAAAGGTGTTGTGCAACGGAGCAGAAAGGCTGGTGCAAGTTTAGGTGCTATAACTTCCCATTTTGTTATTGACAGTGGATGCTGGATGAAGGCCCTCCGAAAAATAACTGTGTTCTTTAAAGCCAGCTTGCCGACCTACTTCAAGGACTTGATCCTCGTCTTCTCTTAGACAGAATAACTCTAAGATGCCTAAGACACAAGAGCAATTGATGTGAAAAACCCTGAAGATCTATTATATTTTATTATGGCCAAACCCACCACAGCAACCCATTGATCACAGAGGTAAACTCACCTTTACAAGCTGACAAGTATTATATTTCACCCTCGTCTGACCTCTCGTGAAGACTGCCCTTTTCTCAGGGGAACTGGCCAGGTTTCAGTTGGAGATCATGTACTTCAAACCTCCAATCTCCAGGTCATGTCAACATACAGAGAGAGCTGTATGGTGGCAAACCTGAGCATCATTTAATACAGTTGTCAGATTGCTGGTTGTGTCCCCAGTGCAGGATGGCCACAATGAACAAGAAATATATTGTCTGTATACAAGTGTCTGTATCGTTTGTATTTTATTTGTTTGTTTGTAGACATGAAAATGAATACTGGAATACTGTAGTGATAACCCTAGTTTCTTATTTTAATGAACTAAATATGTGGTGGCTTCTAAAACAAAATAGGTGTGTCATAGCATGAAAATAGCCTGATCTTAGCTACATCCATCACATGACATGGAAATGATAAGCCATCGTCAGAAAGATACAGACCATGAAGACCAAAGATCTATGGTGGTCAGAGACACAAACGAGCAGCTGAACAGGACAGCTTTGTGGTTATTCGAAAGCCTTTGGGTTGCAGCCCCAGTCTTAAACCTACATGGAGGAAACCTTCAGAAACATGACCAAATAGTGCCTGCTCATTAATGATGCATTTGTAAAAAGTTGATTTGGAGGAAAGCTTCCATCAATAAGATAGATGACTTATTGGTAAAAAGAAAGAAAAAAAGAATTTATCCTCAATGCTTCTGTGGCTAAACCCTTTAATTTGTCATGGACACCCCAAAGTATCCTCCTTCGTTCTACACCTCCTGTAAATCCCTGTTGGTCTGTGCAGGGCACCATTGAATGCAATGGTTTTAGTTTGACCTCTGGAGCTGGGGAGATGTTGGCCCCCTTGGGAGGTGACTCGCCCCATCTGCTCTCTGTCCCCTGTGGCTTCCAGGGAAAGGTCAGGTAGGACCCCCCTCTTGGTTAATCTCCACACGCTCCCTCTTGACCAGCTGTGATGAGTCATGAACTGGAATGAATGGATTGTTATATTTTCCCGCCGGGCAGGACATTAAACCTGTCGGTAACCAGCTGTGGTTTATAGCGGGTGGTTTGAATCCACCAACGGTGCCCATTGCATCTATCGTATTCACTGATTATTCTATTGGTGTTTAGAAGAATCCAAAGAGTTAAGATGGCACCCGATTGTGCAGGATCTGGCTGTTGGGGGTTAAGCTAGACTGAAGGACGAGAGCACACAACACATATTGTGTCCCCTCGACACATTTTGAATGGATGTGCATTTCTTCCGTGATTACTTTTAAATCCTTCCATGGGCTCACCCCAAGTGAAATTTTGGAGCTCTTAATGCAGCTTTGACCCTCCGCATGTCCCTGGATGTCAGAGCTGAAGAGTGGGGGGTCGATGGAGCATTTTCCATCAGTGCGGACCTGCTGGAAGGTGAATCAAGGACTCTGGATGTACCTGGAAGGGTTTGGCTACGTTAAAGACCGTTGAAGGCCTCCAACTCGCTGTGCTGTCTTCTTGTTTGAATTCTCAGGAGGTCAATGATTTCCTTTCTAATGTTTAGATTAAAGAGGCACTTCTAGTAATAATCATAAAATAACATTTATATTGGCAATAAGACAATCTCAACATTATTAAATGGTAATTAACATTGATATTTTAATTATTTATTGCCTCATTATTGTGAGGCATTAAAGGAATATTATGTATTTTCTGTGTGTGTCGCTCAATCAACACAATTACATAAGACATATTTTGATGATGACGTAAACTAGACTTGGAACATTGCTGATGAAATGTTGGTGATAATAAAGATACTGTAATCTATCAAAACAACTGGGCATGCACCTGATAAACAACTTATATGTAACACTAACTACAGGCAACTAAACAAACAACCAAATCTCAGAGGTCTCGTCATTTTGGGAGATTGTAATGTTTGAATGTTACATATTAAATATATATACAATTAATTCTTTACAGCATGTATATCAGAGGTCTTAAGGCCTTTATAAAAGTATCTGCTGTGTGAATATGATTGGCCTCCTACTACACAGTACATAGTACTAAAGTATTATAGAATTCTATCACTTTTATGTGGCAGATACCCGGCATATTGCTTTTATTTTGGATGATTCTGTAGTACGTCTGTTTACAATCACAATTCATAGGAACAACAAACAACTCTAGAGTTCAGTAGAGACCACGGACTCCAACAGTTAAAAAAATAAACTGGCATGCCTCAAAATATCCCTCTCTTCTGTCAAAGAGAAATAAGAAAATTGCCATAGCGGTGTCTGAGAGGAATACCATTGAGTTGTGAATGTGGACATCACTACACTTTTATTAAGAAAGAAAAAAGTTATTTTGATAGGCACAGAACGCTCAGTAAATGGATGTGAGCAGGGCAGCGATAGAGAAAAGTGCGTGGGCTGTCGAACAAGCCCGGCACAGGGGAGACGGAATGGATTTTTTGTGCCAGCTTTTCGCCGGGAAGAGGTGTTAGAAAACATTGCATTGTTCTCTTGGTATCAAACAAAAACTAAAAGCGGAATCTGATCATCCGGCCTTCAGGAACGTGATTCGTGGTACATGGACACAGGAGTTCAGCCTGTGCTTGGAGGCTATATAGGTAAAAGCATTGTGGATGAATGTGGTGGCTCAGGATTCAGGGGCTCCCCTCAAGGGCGTGCGACTACTGGACATTCAGATGAGGGAAAATGTTTCCTAAAAGGATGGCTTCAGGGGGTCTGACAGGGGGTATCACTGAAGTGTATTTTAAAATGTAAATGCAAGGAATAGAACAGAACAAAGACAGTTAGGGTATACAATAGGGTATGCCAGCGTATATGTCGGGACCATAAATAGGATTCATTCGCAGATGGAACACAGCTCGTCAATGCACTGAAGACTCAAATATTCTGTATTAGGGATTCTTTCATTTGTGTTAGTTTGTGTCCCAATTACATTCTGAAGTTGTCAGAGAATCCCTGGTGTAAATATGGTGCATAATAAAAACCAAAGCACAGAATGTATTGCAGATCCTACAGATTATGATACAGATATAATACAAAAAAAAGAAAGGGTGTCAAGTATTTTCCCTTCAGTATTGAAGCACTTCTCTACTTCGTCTCTTTCTATTCTCTTTCAGACTCTTTTATAACAGTTTAAGTCTTCACTTCCCCTTATTGGATACTGATTGATTAGAAGTAAACATTTTAGAGTTATTTTAGCATGAAACCCCATAAATAGTAAGAGGGGGTTGAGAGAAACTGCAACCTTTTCTTGGATCTGAATGGACCTCTTCTTTGTTCTGGGAATGAAAGGAAGCACATCATTTTAACCTTGAGAAAACTTTAGTTAGAGAAACTGTTGGTTATCGATTGCTTGGAAGAATCAAATCAGGGGGCAGGACAGTGTAGTCTCCAGTGCAGGACAGGGCAGTGGATTCAAACCTCTTTTGGCCAAGCAGTGACCCAATGATTTATGGGTCCTTTTTTCTTGCGATGCCGACTTCTCTTTACATATTCCTGCCTCTGCTGACCCACCCCATTGTTTCAATCAACAATGCATTCATCATTTACCTGTAATGTCTACAAGTACCAGAGAAGTATTTAGGACTATTAAGCTTGTGGCTTTGAATCACTAGTTTGTATATCAGGGACCTTCTACGTTCAAAGTTTTTCACGAATAATGAATTGACCACCAATTATATGTCAGCAATCTACCGTGTGCCCAACAACCTGAGACCCAATTTAACCCAACCCTAAAGATTGGAAACTCAGGTACAAAGTCTGATCCCGACGTCCGCAACTACCCGCACACCTAGCCCCTACCTTCTCCTAAATATCACCTGAATTCACTTTGGATGTCAGCCAAATGGTTAAATGAAAAGAGGTAACAATTTTCACCACATACAAATGGTATCAGGTTAGGAATAGCACTGTAGAACTGTGACAACCCACAGGTGTTGAAGGGGTATTACCTTCTGTAAAATAAAATAATGACTTTTTCTTTGCCTCCTCCACATGCGTGCGTAGGCACACCATAGCGGTGGACCGAGCAATCCATGGTGAGTGCAACATATTGTATTGTCATAAATGGCAATACATCTTGCTGTCTTTTTACCATGCAGATCAGTTTTATGATTTTTCTACTCATGCTGATGAAGCGCAAAATCTTGCACTGAGAAGGCTTGAGCTACTGGGACTATTAGAGTGCAACAGCCCACTTTCACTTTTGATCCGTGTGTGTGTGTGTGTGTGTGTGTGTGTGTGTGTGTGTGTGTGTGTGTGTGTGTGTGTGTGTGTGTGTGTGTGTGTGTGTGTGTGTGTGTGTGTGTGTGTGTGTGTGTGTGTGTGTGTGTGTGTGTCACAATGTTTTCTTGTGTGTCTGTGTAACTGAAATGGTGGAAATTAGTTTAGTGATTGATGAGACTGACGCTGTAAATATTTTACTTTCTCAAAAAAGAAAAGAAGGTGAATGAGTGAAAGCGAGAACGGGAGAGAGAGAGAAAGAGTATAGAGAAAGGTCACCCATACTGTGGGCAGCATTTAATCAGAGCAGAGTGGACTACTTGTTTGGATGTTAATATGTGCAAGTTGATACACATGTTAATGCAAATGCTCAATGTCTGGTCCTTGATTTATGTAGAGTTGGGATTCTCATGCAGAACCACCTGTCTGGCTCCTCTCTGTAATCAATGTTCAGTGCCTGGTACAATTTTTTAACTTAAAAATGTCAAACTATATTCAACGTTGACTTCAAGATTTACATTTTTTTTCAACAAGGCAAACACGCCGGGAGATCACATCCACCACGGTGATGGCCTCGAACGGGACCGTGCGATACCGCTAAAAGCTAATCGTACTCACACTCGTGTCGGCTGTCGGTTCTAAAAAGTAGCAACCGACCTCTCAAACCGAACCCCGGTCTGACTCATCAGTCAACACCTTGCTCTGCTAACTCACTTCTAAAACATAAACCTGTGTTGTATAATGGAGGACCTGTGAATCACTTGGGGACTTAAACAGGGATTAAGTGTTGCCATAAATTTGATTTGACTGGAGTTGAACATTGCATTTCAAAAAATTATTCACTTCTTTCAGAAAGTAGCTGTAGGAGAGAAGAACAATCAAGTATCCAATGTTGTCAAACTCATTTTGATCCTTGCTAATCCTGATGAATCATCAACTTCAGTCAGCGGAGGTCGGAGTAAACAAATTACAACCGCTTATAACATTGAGTTGTTTCCCAAACAATTCAGTTCTGCCAGAACTTTTTGCAACAAATTCCATTTTCCAACTTTAATTCTGTATCACTTCCGGTTTTGTAGCCATTGTCTTTGCCTATCCTTCTAGACTATTCTCGCTTAACATTTGTGGAAAATCCAAGACAATTCCATACCATACTTGTTGTTCCGGTTGAAGCAGAAGCTGTGCCCTTAAGCACGAAGTACGGCTTTTAATTAAAAAGTTCACTGAACTACTGCAGAAAATTAATACAGAGACAAGGATCATAACCTTTAGAAATATCTAAATGTGTCATTTACAAATATATCCTAATTATAACATTACAAATTATGTGACAGTCTTTAATTTACTTATTACTAGTCAATTTAATAAGCCAATTTATAAATTTTCCATGCACCCATAGATAGCTTCCTTCCTCTCTCCGGCTGAAGGGCTTCATGTTAGTTAGCATTTGCACTGTCACTGCAATTTACAGATTTCTCTTTGATCCTCTTCTCAATCCAGCCACAGTCGACCTGATAACTATTTCTTTTCTGTAGTCGCCTCTCCATCTCCAGGCACTCCACATTCCCCCTTCCTAACCCATACTGTACCAATAATTAACTCTGCATCTCCCACCACGGCTACAGCCGAACAAGGCTGATCTATAGCCGTCTCCATGACGATCATTCCCCTTTACACCCGAGTCTTTTCATGTTGGTGCCTAGGATGTGAAAGCTTTTCCTATGATAATTGTGTGCATCCTCAGAAGATGCTAAATGCCGTCAGTCTGTCCTCCCAGGGTCATACTAAGATAACCAAAAAGTTTGCTCTGAAGTAGAGTCTTAATGCATAAACATAAGGCTTTCTAGTTAGAATATATTATGAATAACTTTCGGAAATATATATTTTTCAGGCAATGATAAATACAACTTTTGTTGTTCTGTTATTGTTATTGAGGCGTGTACATAACTTTAAAACATTAACCAGAATGAATATTAACACATTTTTTTGTTTTTAATTATTATTCAGAGTGTTCAACTACAAAAACAAGCTTAGTAGTTGTTATTTATTAATAGCAGTAGCATGTTTTTGTTATTTATTAAAAGCATTTAAATATGTATTAGTTTAATATGGTTGAATATATGGTCCCCTATATGGTCCTCCCCAAAGAAACTCTTGTTAAAAGATAGCAATTGATAATTAGTGAATGATTCAGAAATCCCTTAAACAGCAGTGAATAAAACATCACATTAATTCAAAAGCGTACGTATAAACTAAGACAATAAACTAACAAAATATAAAAAGGATTTTCCTTCAAAATGTATACCGTTATCCGACTTGGTTACATGGTCACTTGGATAGTGACTTTATTAGTACATTAGGGAAAAAGTCAACACTATGTGTTATGGAGAGACCATTCCATACAATATTGATGTAATCTAATTTGGTAATAGATAAACCCAAATTAATCTTGAACTCTCTGGGTTGTACCTTCATTGTTGAAGGCACTTCTTCTCAGTCTCTTCGGATGAAAGCGTCAGCTTAGTAAATTTAACATAAGACGAACTAAGTACAATGGCATTGTACGCCTGGGAGGACACTCCCTTGTGGAAAAACTGAAAAAATTAAAAAAAAATTTAAAAAGTAAAGACGCCTTACAAGTACAAGCCCTGCCATGATATGCATTAATTAATAATACATTAACTGGTTTAGTGGTGGAGCTCATATGTGACTGATTGAGGGATTAATTTATTCAATATAATTTGAAGAAAAAAACCTTTTTTTTGTTATTGTCATAAGGTATGTAGGCTCTGTACAATGTTAATGGTGAAGAGCTAAAAAGTTAAAGAAAACATTTGTTCTTCCACATGATAAACACAGCAACAGAATAAAAGAGAAATACAAAACAAACAAAAACAAGTGACTATTTTTTATTATTCAATAGCCAATCATGTCATTGTCCCAGTGGTACATGTAGGAAGAAGAGATCCACCTTCCTAAGTGAGCCCAAGCGTTGAGTGAAACGGAGGACAGAGATCAGCAGAACAAGGGTTGCTTTGCTTGTTCTTTAAAGTTGAGGTCATTCTGTTTTTGTTTTTCGTTTGATTACGTATCATGGCTTCGATACGCTAAAGCCTCGGAGTGAGGCTCTTAATCTCTCCTGGTCCTCTCAGCCAGCTCATATACAGGTTATTCACATTGGACCTAAAGGTGTATCGGAGAGACAGTTGGTGAAACATGGTCAGCTACAGCTAGTGAAAAACAGAGCAGCCCTGCTCGCTGATCTTTGTAGCACCTGACCATACCGCAGAACCATAATATAGGTGCGTTGGGGTTTGTAGGACTCGTCAATTGTGATATAAATAGGAACGAGCGCTTCCTTACTGTAGATGCGTTTCTTCTCATTTTAGGAACAAGACTATCCAGACTATAAATATGTACTGCCATAACATTTATGTTGAGGGCATTTAGCAGAGACGCTTTCATCCAAAGCGAATTGCAATAAGTACATTGTCGGAAGAAGGATAAACAATAAATTGCAGTCTGTACAGTAAGGCTGTTCATAGAACAAAGTGCCAAGCACCAATAATCGCTAGGTTAACCCATTCCCTGAATACAACAAAGCTATCTCGGATAAGATGCTACACAACTAAGTACTATTTTTAAGTGCCAGGACGTACAACATACAATAAGTGCGAAGGGAGGGTGTCTATGCAGAGTCTAGGTGAACTCTGAACCTAGACACCCTTGACAGTCTGCTGTCCACCACCACCAGTCATAGGAACTTATTCTCCTCCTGCTCAGCAGTCACACCCTCCATCACCAGGTTGGGTTGGGGACCCGATGTCAATGAGTGATTTGTACCCAATGCAGTGCTTTGACTGTTTGATATGGTTAGTACAAGTTGGTGGTTTGTGGCACATTGATGAACTGACTGCAGCCCTTTGTTGCGGGTTATTGTGATTTATTCATGGTTTGGTGCTGGTTTACATATTGTAGTCGCCTGCATACATAGCCATAGAGGCTTTTTGGTGGGAGATCATTGGTGACATGGAGTAGAGCAGTGGTTCCCAACCGTTGACATTAGTTGATCAGCTAAATAAACAGAAAATAATAATGAATACAGATGTAGTGCCTGAGCCCCCTTTATACTAAATGATGACTGCAAGAAGGCCATGGCCAGTTGAGAACAGTGGGTAAAAAAGTCAGTCACCCTGCATATCCCCCCAGTGTTCCTCAGCAAACACCAATTAACAAAAACAATGGAATACATTATAATGTAAAACATCATGGAATGCACAGGGTAACAATATTTTGGAAATAAAAAGAAGCCAGAATGATATATCTACAGAAAAATAATAACATATTTTCAATTAGCTATATACAATGATGAAATGGTTCTCTTTTTGTTAATAAAAGGCCAGGTATGACCTGAGGTAACTTTGCACACCACCAGAGGTACGTGTATGCGTTAGATGAGTAATAGGTGTTGGATGTTAAAGTGGAACATGAAGGTCAAACTAATTGCATTTAAAATTGAAAACCACATAACCGCCGTTTCTCACACTACAATCCATTTTCTCACAATATTTGATGTGTTGGTTTCGGCTTCACTGAATCTCATGGTATTGGATCATTGAAAAGCAATATAATATAAAGTCCATACATTGCCCTGTGTATTTAACTATGAGGCTTATACCCAAATTGTATCCTGATACATGTAATTCCTGAGCAGGTGGGGGTTAGGGCATCTTGCTCAAAGATGTCTACAGGTAGATTGCTGACACTGGGGTTGGAACCAAAAAGGTTTCTGAAGCTATTTGAACCATTCGTCATAGCTTTCCAACTTGCATTCATCATTTCTGAAGTTTGAACTACAGTATATTCCCAATGCCTCCGAGATGGACATCGGATTGTTATATTGCTAAGTGCCATCGTCACCCAACACAGACGCTTTCAGAGAACATGGTGAAATTGAGTCCAGCACCTTTTGATTCCCAGCCGAAAGGTACCGGGTTCGAACCCCAATGTACACAGCCTAACCTGTACGCTTCATCAATGCTCCTGAATGACATGTATCTGACAGCACTGTACATCGCTATGGATAACAGCGTCTGCAAGATTATTTAATATTAAGTTGTAAAGCTTGAATTCATGTTAAATAGAGGGATCAAATATTTATTTCTCTCCGGCATTCGGTTCCTGAACATAGGCAAAAGACAGGGAATTAGTAACGTAAAAAAAATAGGAGCAACCATTGCTTTTTGTGATTCTATAGCGTTTTGGATGAACAAAGTGTGTTTGTTTGCGCATTCGTACGGTAGGTTAGTGAGTTGGTAAGGTCATAGTGTGATTCAACTACAATTGTAAACTCGGCGTTTCCTAATGAAACCCTATGTGACAACCAGGAGATTGTCTTCTTAAGTAGTCTACTTAGACACGTGTCTATAAGATGAACAAGGGTTCATCTCGTGCCCCAATGCAGTTCGCACGAGGTCATGCCACTTTATCCTCTTTATGTCTATCCACCCCAAGATCTTTAACAAAACAGTAATTTGCCACCCCTTAATTGTATCTATGTGTACGTGCATATTTGTGTCAGTTCTTTGAAATTGAATAGGGAATCGTGGTGTGTATAAAACCACGGTTCACATGCCGTGGGCCGTATTTTGTTCTGCTGATCAAAAAAAAATGAAAAAAGAAAGTTGAACATTTTCTTTTCATTGCTTGTACAATAATAGTTTTTTTTCTGATGCGACAAGAGGCGATGACCCAATTCATTCCCACAGATCCTATACTCAGAACAAGATAAAAATCACCCAAGCAGAACAACTAATCTCCACCATCGCAGGCAGCTGTGTCGGAAACTACTTTCTGCGCCTCACGCTAAATCGCTAAAGTAGGCGCCATTAGTCTCATCCTCAACCAACCAACCAACCGCACGACTGCGTTCCCAGACCTGCGATTAAACACAGTTAAGACAAAAAAAAAAAAAATCAATCTAAACGCCTTGTTTACCTGTCGTCGTACAAGTGTAAACGAGACTGTGACTAAGCTCTTGACAGACAGCTTGGATTGCCGTTTTCGTCACCCCCACTAAACCCAGCCCCCTCGCTGTAATTACAGTGGCTGCTCTTAGTCAGGAGAAGATGGATCACGGCGTCAGACGCAGTACCACTTGGCTGCCCATCGACTTCGATTCTTTCTCTGGCTGGAATTGCTGTTTAGTCGGTTAAGAACGCGAGGAACTCTGCTTCGATAAGGGCTACTTCACCTCAAACTTTACCTCAAACAGTCACCCGTGTGTGTGTGTGTGTGTGTGTGTGTGTGTGTGTGTGTGTGTGTGTGTGTGTGTGTGTGTGTGTGTGTGTGTGTGTGTGTGTGTGTGTGTGTGTGTGTGTGTGTGTGTGTGTGTGTGTGTGTGTGTGCTTGTATGTTTATGCAGACTGCAGGCATACTACTGCCACTGACCTCACAATTATCGCTCAACTCATGGAAAATGTGTGGATACCGAGTGGGTGCAAAAAACTATCAGCCTAGGGCTGCATACGTACTTGTAATGTACTGAATGCTATTTTCACTCGATATTATAAATGCAACAACAAATCATTATAGATTCTGTTTCATTTTAATTTTCATCAGGAAACCTTACGCTACGATAATTAATCAGAACAAAGCGACAGAATAAAACAGTTCATATCACACATTCAATTTGGAATAGTCGATACATAGCCCTGGCTCAACGTACCTTCCATGCATATCAGCCTAATAGACTGTCAGGGCGATACACAGCTGATGAATTATTGAGATGTGTGCAGAAAATAGGTAGAAACGGGAAACTGTGCTCATTATAAAAGATGGATGGACGGAGGGGAACTCCAGCAGCTATGGACAGCTACAAAGATGATGAATCACCCTCCGCAAAGCTCACACAGTGCATATGTGGGGGAGTGTGTGCATGCTTCAATGTGTGTGTGCATGCTTCGGTGTGTGTGTGTGTGTGTGTGTGTGTGTGTGTGTGTGTGTGTGTGTGTGTGTGTGTGTGTGTGTGTGTGTGTGTGTGTGTGTGTGTGTGTGTGTGTGTGTGTGTGTGTGTGTGTGTGTGTGTGTGTGTGTGAGGTTCCTTCTTCAAGGTTCCTTCAATGTGAATGTACAAAAATACCGAAAGCCGCAGTAATTGGGAATGAAATTGTGTCTGTGTGTACAGTGTGGAAGAGGTAGAGAAAACATGCCCCTGTGTCTCCTTACTCTTTGCGTCTATGTTTGCCTGAGTATCTATTTAAAACTCTCCTCTACTTTGAATTGAAGATTTAGCCTTTAAAAAATCCAAGGAAAAATAAGGGCAACTTTACAAGGACCAACTTTACCTCAAACACTCCCATGTTGGAGTGTGTGAGTCGCACGGTTACACCAGGCTGATGCCACTGATCTCTCAGTTATCACTCAATGCATCGGAAAACGTGGGGATACTAAGTGGGTAAATAATGCTATCACCCTAAATATATATAATAATATTAAAAGGACAAAAGTGTTGAATCGGGTTGTGCTAAAGGGTAACATTGATGAGCCATTATTATCATCCGTTTCATAATCTATCCATTGGTTACAATCTGGAAGGAGACCACTTGTGTACTGTGACAAATGGTTTGGCTGGGGTTGCGTCACGCATCTGATTGACGGAAACTCACCCCCCTCGTCATGTTTGAGACGTCCCAATTGGAAGGATGGTAGTGAAACAACAAGGGCCATTCACAGTGAGAGAATAACTGACTCACTGACCAAATCCCCAGCCTGAAGAGGGATAAAACACCTTGGTTTAAACAATACCGCTGACCTCCTCACCGACGTTCGAACCCACGTCCTCGACCCACGGCAGAGCACAGAATCATCTGCCGAGGCCCATTCACCACTGCTCGGACCTCGAATAAGCTCCTCCCCCTCTGGTGCTCACATTCCTCGTTAATCCGTCCCCCCCCTCCAGCCGGTGTATTTAAGCGGCGGTTCAAGCGGGAATTCCTTTCTTGTATTAATCTCCGAGTCCCGACGAGAGCGGAAAACGGTGGTGGTGGAGGGGGGGGCTGACATCTAAATCACTCGTTTGCCTCTGGCTCTTTCAGGGGTCTCCGTCATCCTCCCCTTTCCTGATTTAAGAGTGGACAGTGTGTACGGCCGCCTGGATCTAAGGCAGAAGACCAGAGGCTCGGCGTGGCATAATTCAACAGCGCCCGGGCCCCTGTCTCGTTAAGAACCCTGGCCGCTGTCCATAGCTCACCGCGCAAAGGCTTTGAGTGACAGATCTGCTGCCAGCTTTAGTACAAACAGCCCCCCGCCCACCAACCCACCCCTCCACACCTCATCCCCCTCACCTCCACCTCCCCACCAGCTTCCTCCTCCTAGTTCAGCCTTGAGCTTGGGCTTTGAATGGAAGCCCCGTTGCCGGCTTTAGCAGCACTCCTCTCAGCCGCCACGACTAAATCTAGCCCCAGGTTCTACAGCTCACTCGGCACACTAGGCCTGTGCTGCCTTCTATTGATTCTTCAGGGGCTGAGGTTAAACCAGGCCACTGTATGTCGTTCTGCCGTGAGAGGATATTGGTGTGAAGAGCTGTGAACTACTCAAATGGCCTCTCTTGATGTGTTTGTAAAGATATACAAAAAACACAACCCTTCAAAGATATTAAATAACAAAATCTGAACGTTATATATTTATAAGGGGTCCGAGCAGCAAAGCTGCTTGGTCCCCTATTGTTTCCGTAACGTTTATTTTTTCCCTCAAATTCTGTAAAAGTCATACTGCAGCCTATACAGTAAGTCGAAAACTCTTGAAACTCATTGAGACGTCTTAACAATGAAGTGTCGGAATTACGGACAGGCCCCTTTTTCTTATACGACTATTTTGTTATTGTATAAAAAAACATATTACTATTATTAGGTGGATACCAATACCCCCCACTACCCATAAACCTAAATTGTGGTACTGCACCCAAAGGTGACGCTATTGTAAAACATCATGATTTAGTCTTATTTCTCCTCACCAGATTGACCTGGACTCAAAATTCTTTCAGAATATTAATCTCTAGAATCAGATGCATTTATAAAACCCCTACGCCCTAAAAATGTTTACTTTTCCCACAATTTCATATTAAAGCTAAACAGGCTACAAAAATATTCAAAAATTCACCAAAATCACCACATTAAATCTTTAGACCAAGCCTCACAAAAATCATCTAACAGAATTTGTTTTATTTAGTTCCATTTGAGAAATATTGGCCAATAAAGTTGGAGCAGTTAGGCCATTTTTCTTGGGTGCCATGCCGTAATTCCAACGCCTCATTGTTCCGACGTCTCAATTGTCCGAAATATTTCCCATTAGATCGACATGCCACTATGCCGACGGTTCAATGTTCCGAAAACGGAACCCATTGGTCCGAAGGTCCGTTTGTCAGACTTTTCAAAAAGGAGGCGCATTAGGCTGACGGTTCAATATGCCGAATAGGCCTACATATAAGGCGCAATTCCACATTTTATTATGAAACTAAAAGACGATGTAGGCTAAGTTCCAGCAGTGCACTTCACCAAGCCAGACTGTTGCTGTGGGCTTGAACTGCCACAAGAGGTGAATTTATGAAGCGCACGTTATACAAGGACTAATACTTTTCCCGTAAAGAAGTCAAATGGTGAGTGAAAAGAAATACAATTTTTATCTTTAGTAGCTGTGTGTGGCCCTACTGTATATGTTGTTTACTGTGTTTGCAGTGGGCTTTTAGTCTAAATAATTTCGCTGGTATTGATTTAGTCAAACCTATACCTCATACCGTGTACTTAATGAAGTGTTTGTGTGTGTGTGTGTGTGTGTGTGTGTGTGTGTGTGTGTGTGTGTGTGTGTGTGTGTGTGTGTGTGTGTGTGTGTGTGTGTGTGTGTGTGTGTGGTGTGTGTGTGTGCGGTGTTAGGACGCATGTGCACAGGTGCGTGTTTAAGGATCTGTGCACTGTGCTCAGATGCGCTGTGTGAGTGCCAGTGCCGTAGCATACAGATATAGTTTAGTCTCAAAGTCACTGGATGAATCTGGCTGCTGTTGCTCATCTGCCTCAGATTGTCCAAGGCTGCCATGGACATTCAGCTATCGGTCGACCTATCTGATAGCCCCTGGTCATCAGGGGTGAAAAGAGGAGCCGAGTGCGTAAGTCTCCTCAGCCGGTACATAGCCTCTCCACCGCCAAGATCTCGTACACGCCTCCTCGTGGCACACATGGTAACTGGTCCCTTGTGGCTCCAGGCTAAGCTGTACGGGATCTCGGAGCAGCAGTGGGCCCCAGAGACGCGGCACGCAGGCCCATCGGTGAGTGGAAATGCCCTGCTGCCCGTCAACCACTGTCCCAGCTATGGGCAAATAGACCCAACTATGGGTAAATAGTGAAGACCCCAATGGCAGAACAGGCGGAAGATGATGGGTGTGAGAACCACCACAACGGCTGGAAAGGCAGAAGAAGGCAACCCCACAGCCACGTGGGTTAACTCGGGAGGGTACAGTGGCTAGGGGAGCAAACCCCGAAAACAAACCTGCATCTGGGGACAGGCACAGGCGGAGTCCAACTGACCGGACCACCGGCAGCCCCCTGCAGCTCCTGCCAGACGAAGGTCGTCATGGGTTCTCTCATGCCACTGGAGGTCAATCTGGTAGGAGTGAAGATGGTGGGAGTGAGGTCTGTGCACCCTCACCTTCACCTAAATCCTCACCTACGCACAAGCTTTCTTGCCCCCCCCCCCTCCCCCCCTCCCTCAAAAAGTCCTGTGGCGTTGTGGAATGGCGGTGGGTACAGGCCAAGGATGTGGCTGGGAGTATCTAGCCAAACCATGCACACAGGCGGCAATGGAGTGATGGTCGTTAGGACTGTGGGATGGAGCAGCGCGTCCTTTCGGCAGCTTCCATTGCGACTGAGCAGCGCCACACTGCTCACCCCTGAGATGGGGAAGGACCTAGAAAAGGTGGTCCAAAAATTGTCTGCTCTTCATACTCCGGACGGTAAACCGCAACCGTCGGAGCATCCCCCCTCGCGGTCGAAAAATAAAAGTAAAAAATATGCTAAAAATAGCATCATGGAATGTTCGAACACTACTAGACCTGACTGCAACTCCTGACAGGCCACACCGCAGAACAGCACTAGTGGCACTGGAGCTCGCAAGATACAGCATCGATATTGCAGCTCTCAGCGAGACCAGACTTCATGGAGAGGATTCCCTATCAGAGGTTGGTGCTGGGTACACCTTCTTCTGGAGGGGGGTCCCCGAAGGCACTCGCCGCAACCATGGAGTTGGCTTTGCTGTGAAGACCAAACTGCTGCAGCGCATTCCGGAATCCCCCATCGGCATCAGTGAAAGGCTGATGACGTGGCGCATTCCCCTGGCAAAGGGACGATTCGTCACCCTCATCAGTGCATATGCACCAACTCTTGATGCCGATCACAACACCAAAGAGGATTTCTACCGAGCTCTTGATGCCATCCTGCAGAAAACCCCGGCTACGGACAGGCTCATACTCATGGGAGATTTCAATGCTAGAGTGGGCACAGAGCACCTGGTATGGAATAAAGTTCTTGGCCAGCATGGAGTGGGGAAAATGAACCACAACGGGCTCAGACTCCTCTCTCTCTGTGCAGAGCACCAGCTGGTCATTACCAACACCATCTTCCAGATGAAGAACAAACTCAAGACCACCTGGCAACACCCCCGCTCAAAACATTGGCATCTCCTTGACTACGTGATTGTCCGTCAAAAGGACAGAAAAGATGCCCTCATCACCCGTGTCATGCGTGGAGCTGAGTGCTGGACTGACCACCTCATGGTCAGATCCAAACTCCTCATGAGCATTCAACCCCGTGGCCCAAGGATAGCCCCAAACAAGAGACTCAATCGCACAGCTCTCAACAGCCCCACCACCACAGACAACCTGCGACGGCTCCTTGCTGAAAACCTCGAGAAGATCCCAGAGGAATCAGACGACTGGCCAGCTCTGCGCCAGGCTATCCACAGCTCAGCCTTAGAGGCGCTCGGCCAGTCGAGGAAACGTCACCAGGACTGGTTTGACTGTAACTCAGCTCAGATACAGTCACTCCTAAAAAACAAGCATGAGGCCCACAAAGCTCTCCTGTCCTGCCCTGGATCTCCCACCCTCAAATCCACCTTCACTGCAGCAAGATCAGCAGCCCAGCGAGCCCTCCGGACTATGGAGGACACCTGGTGGGTGCAAAAGGCGCAAGAGATCCAGAACCTGGCAGATTGCAACAACACTCAAGGCTTTTACGATGCCATCAAAGCATTGTACGGCCCCAGGAAGCGGGCGATTTCCCCGGTCCGATCAGCTGACGGGTCCACGCTCTTCAGGGACCGTCACACCAGAATTCTTGCCCCGCTGGTCAAATCACTTTGAGAATCTCCTCAATCACACCAACCCAGTCGACCCACATATTCTGGATAATCTCCCAGACCTCCAACCAACGACTCACCTGGACACCCCACCACTCTACTCAGAAGTCCAGCAAGCCATTGCAGGGCTGAAAAATAATAAAAGCGCTGGACCCGATGGAATCCCCGCAGAGGTTTTCAAACACGGAGGATACATCCTCACTCGTCGCCTGCACCTCCTGATTCATAACATCTGGGAACATGGGACAATCCCACAGGACTGGAAGGATGCAAACATCGTGGTCATTTATAAACAAAAAGGAGATAGAGCAGTATGCGGCAACAGCCGCGGAATCTCTCTCCTCTCCATCGCAGGGAAAGTCCTGGCTAAGGTCATGCTCAGCAGACTGGTTGAGCACATATCAGAAGCTGTGCTCCCAGAAACACAGTGTGGTTTCCGGAAAACAAGATCTACAACAGACATGGTATTTGTCTTGAGGCAGCTGCTGGAGAAGAGCAGGGAACAACACAAAGACCTCTACATAGCCTTCATCGACCTCAGCAAAGCCTTTGATACGTCAACCGTGAGTTACTCTGGAAACACCTCTCCAAACTTGGGGTACCACCCAAGTTTCTCAGCATCCTTAAGCAGTTGCATGACGGGATGCAAGCCAGAGTCATCTCAGGAGAACTCCAATCAGAGTTTTTCAAGGTGAACGTTGGGGTGAAGCAAGGCTGTGTCTTGGCTCCGGTGCTCTTTAACATCCTCCTCTCTGCTGGCACCTGCCTCTTCCACCGGGTCATGGGACAAGAAGACGGTGTCCATGTGGAATACCGTCTTGATAGAAGCCTCTTTAACATCCGCCGGCTCCAGGCCCACACCAAGACAAAAACCCGCCAAATCTGTGAGCTTCAGTATGCTGACGACTGTGCAGTCATAGCTCACAGCCCCGACACTATGCAGCACGCCCTCAACAAAATATCCGGTCTTTATCAATCCTTTGGCCTACAGGTTAACACGCAAAAAACGGAGGTCATGTCCCATCTCACCACTCCCGCCCCCACACCCCCCAGTTTTCACATACACGGTGTTCCACTCAAAACAGTGGATCACTTCACCTATCTTGGGTCCACTCTGTCCTCATGCTGCTCCCTTGACACAGAAATACACACCCGGATCAACAAGGCCTCATCATCATTTGGACGCCTGCGCAGCAGGGTCTTTGAAAACGGCAACCTGAAGGTCAGCACCAAGGTTGCCGTTTACAACGCTGTCTGTCTCTCCACTCTGCTCTACGGGGCAGAGTCATGGACCCCATACCGCCGGCACATCACAAACCTGGAAGCATTCCACATCCGCTGCCTACAAAAGGTCCAGGGTCTGTCCTGGGAGGACCGAACCCCCCATACAGACATCCTCCGAAACACTGGCTCTGTCTGTATGGAGGCAGCTGTGGCAAAAAAACACCTGCGCTGGATCGGGCACACAATAAGAATGCCTGAACACCGCCTGCCCCGCCAAGTCCTCTACAGCGAGCTACTGGGCGCAAAGCGCTCCGCTGGAGGGCAGAAGCGGCGCTTCACAGACTACACAAGGGACCTCCTCAAGCGAGCGAACATCCCCCTCACACAACTGGAACCCCTGGCCACAAACAGATCTGCCTGGCAGGGAACCTGTGCCGCGGCAGTTCACCAAATACACAACAGGAACCAGGACAGAATATCTGAGCGGCGCACCCAGCGACACCGGCGGGAGGCTGGCATCCCCCTGGCGTCTGGCTTCCCATGCACCATCTGCGGGCGAGTGTGCGGCTCAAAAATTGGGCTCTACGCCCACGAAAAGTGGCACCAGCGGCAACGTCGCTGACCCCTCCCCCATCCCCAACCCCATCCCTGGAGCAAGAGTCGTCATCGGGAACGATGGACAGCCAGGAGTGTGTGTGTGTGTGTGTGTCCGTGTTGAGAATTAGACCTCCGCTCTCCGTCCATGGGGCTGAAACACTGTCGAAATGAAGTGAAGCGTTACTTTGTCACTTTGCTCTCCAATATTCATCGTGAACATGATAGGCCTAGGTTGTATTTTGGAGAGAGAGTGAGAGAGCGCGAGCGAGGTATACAACTCTTTATATGTGGGCCTATTCGGCATGTTGAACCGTCTGCCTAATGCGCCTCCTTTTTGAAAAGTCGGACAAACGGACCTTCGGACCGATGGGTTCCGTTTTCGGAACATTGAACCGTCGGCATAGTGGCATGTCGATCTAATGGGATATATTTCGGACCATTGAGACGTCGTAACGATGAGGTGTCGAAATTACGGGCAGGCCCCTTTTTCTTATACGACTATTTCGTTATTGAATAAAAAAAAAACATACGACTATTATTAGGTGGACACCAATACCCACCACTACCCATAAACCCAAATTTTGGTACTGCACCCAAAGGTGGCGCTATTTAAAAAAAATAGAACTAGACTTATTTCTCCTTACTAGATTGACCTTGACTCGAAATTCTTTCATCATATTAATCTCTAAAATTCGATGCATCTTTTTCACCCTGGTCTTCTGCTCTAAAAATGTTTACTTTTCCCACACTTCATAGAAAGCCAAACGTCCACAGTCTCAACCCATTTTGCCTATATGACCATTTTGTAATTGTATAACTACCATACGGCTCTCATTAGGTGGATACCATTAACAGTGACAATTTTCAGGTCTGTACTCTTTTAAGAAAGCTCTTAATTCTCTTGTGAAATGTGTGCTTGGAGTTTTGTTGTTGGTGCTTATCAATCGACATTTTCAACATGTGGATGAGGCTTCATGCAGTTCCGGAATGTCAGTGGCTCAACGGGATGATGCCTTGCACTGGTGATCCTTAGGTTGAGTGTTTGAATCCCGATTAGAGCATTATGAACAAGCTGAAGATGACATTCTGTCATTGCCACACATTTAAGAAACACAACATTGAACAGCACCTGAAATTCATCAGGCAATCAACATTCCGCTCATTAGTTTCCAAGAATTGGACTGCCAACACACAGTATGGCATTAAGGGGAACTTCTTCATTAGACATTTTCCCTTCATAATTAACTCATTTATATTTCTTCCGTTAGTGTTCTTGAGTACAAATGTTTAATTTCCCCAGAATTTTAAAGATTTTTCAGGTATATGCTTTGAAGAAAGCCCTTTATTCACTTCAGAAATGTGTGCTTTGAGTTTTCTGGATGTTGTATGCTTACCAATATACATTTTGTCCATGTGAATGAGGCTGCAGTTCAGGTTTATAAGTGGAACATCTTTCCTTAAATATGACAATTATATATTATATTTATATATCTGAAGCCCCGGACGTGGAACTACGGACCAGCTCTTCACTCTCGCAAGGATCCTGGAAGGGGCCTGGGAGTATGCTATCCGGTCTACATGTGTTTTGTGGATCTGGAGAAGCCATATGACCGGGTCCCCCGGGAGAAACTGTGGGAGGTGCTGCGGGAGTATGGGGTATATGGGGGTTCACTCCTCAGGGCCATCCAATCTTTGTACTCCCAAAGTGAGAGCTGTGTCCGGGTTCTCAGGAACCAGTCAGTCTCGTTCCCGGTGGGTGTTGGCCTCCGCCAGGGCTGCGCTTTGTCACCAATCCTGTTTGTGATATTCATGGACAGGATATCGAGGCGTAGTCGTGGTGGGGATGGGTTGCAGTTCGGTGGTCTGAGGATCTCATCACTGCTCGTTGCAGATGACGTGGTCCTAATGGCATCATCGGCCGGTGACCTTCAGCACTCACTGGATCGGATGGCGGCCGAGTTAATCTGAGGCCATGACTCTTAGCAGCAAACCGGTGGTTTGGCTACTCCGGGTAGGAAATGAGTCCTTAGCCCATGTGTAGGAGTTTAAGTACCTCAGGGTCTTGTTCGTGTGAGGGTACGATGGAGCGTGAGATTGGCCGGAGAATCGAAGCAGCGGGGGCGGTATTGCGTTCGCTTTACCGCACCGTTGTGACGAAAAGAGAGCTGAGCCGCAAGGCAAAGCTCTCGATCAATCGGTCAATCTTCGTTCCTATCCTCACCTATGGTCATGAGGGATGGGTGATGACCGAAAGGACGAGATCACGGGTACAAACTGCCGAGATGAGTTTTCTCAGGAGGGTGGCGGGCTTCTCCCTTAGGGATAGGGTGAGAAGTTCAGTCATCCGTGAGGAGCTCGGATTAGAGCCACTGCTACTTTGCTTAGAAAGGAGTCAGTTGAGGTGGTTCGGGCATCTGGTAAGGATGCCCACTGGGCGCCTCCCTTGGTAGGTGTTCCAGGCACAACCAGTTGGGAGGAGACCTCGGGGAAGACCCAGGACTAGGTGGAGAGATTATATCTCAACACTGGCCTGGGAACGCCTCGGGATCCCCCGTCAGAGCTGGTCAATGTGGCTCGGGAAAGGGAAGTCTGGGGCCCCCTGCTTGAGCTGCTGCCCCCGCGACCCGACCCCGGATTTAAATGAGATTTACATATCTTCCATTAGTTTGTTCTTGACTTTTAATTTCGCTTGGACCCCCGTTAATCACCACTTGGGGTTTATTAAGATTTAAATAAAATATAGAAATAAAAATATAAAGTCGTAAAAAATAAGTTTATTATGTACTTTTTTTTTAAATGTTGTCTGTCAATTCCGGCTGCTGTCACACCTGACTTTCCACTGAAGGATTTATTTGAACAAAATAATACATTGTTATCTTATCTTAACAGTACCATGCTTCTCCCAAAGACAAGAGTGAACATGTCCCGATCTAATACAATTTCTCTGCTGGCTTACGGCACACCATGAAAAGACGGCTTTGGATTTGAATTTCTCTCGACACCAATTATTTGATTAATTTGTTTATTGTTTTTGTTTTTCTGTGTGAAATGTATGTTGATGCTGAAGGAGTGCTTCAGCTGACATAGAGATGCAGATATGACCCATTATAACCCCCGACCAAAGCTGGGGTCAACCCTGCACTGCTCAGAGAACCACCAATCAAACAATGATCATTAAGGACATTTTAAGTGCAAATGTGTACTTAGAAATAGAATGTTTCAATTGTATCTTCGAAAGGACAGTCCCAGCTTAAGAGTGACTGTTCAATTGAGTTATATTTAAATATACTGTTAATACAAAACTTAATATAGTTCAAATATAAGATATATATTTCCATTGTATCTTCGAATGGACATCGACAATTTTACTGTTTGAAATTGTACATAGACATGTATTGTATCATGCTATAAATAATAAAACGAATATATTACAAATACAATATACATCTTTGAAGCGTTAAGGTAGGGTTCTATGCTGTAGATACTGTACACATGGGGGACAAGTATGCATTTGGTTAATATTGTCCCATTTAGAAACTTTGCTCCAAAGGGAGCATTGGCAACTTGGAACAGCCAGCAAGCCTCTCATCAGTTAAGACAATATGTTTGGCTATCTTTATTTACTTTAACTAATTCAAATCTTGGTTTCAAAACAACAGCTGCTAAGCTTCTGTCCTTTGGCTCGAACACAAATTCAATTATTTTTAAATACTGACTTTGGGCCACTCTACTATATTTATTATGTATAGGTGCATATTTTAATTATTCCACATTGGGTTTACAGCTAATGCTTCAAAAATTAATTTGATTTTCAGACAGTGCTTTTCAAGACAACCAAAGCATTGTATATATAGTGAGTGTGTAGGTCATATTCACCTCAACCACAACCTGGGTCTAAAAATAACTTTCACAATTTTACCTGCCAGAGGGAAGAATCTACCGGCCAAGCAAGCAATTCTTTTAACACGTAACCCTGATTTTCTGCACCTGCTAAATCTATCTGACATTGGCTGGTGGCAGGTGCTAGTTTTGGAAACTGCCCGTGAGTGTACAAATACTCTAATTTGTATATCTTCTTCCCCTTTTATTTTTCGATGAGATTTTGTTTGTGCAACACCTGCATTTCCCTTTCCTCCCCTACCTACAAGAACAGCCTAACCCCTACCCAGGATAAACATTGATTTCCATTAGATTACTCCCTCTTCTAGGTTAAACATATGCTAAGCCTGTCTCCTCACTCACACCAATTCTTGGCACCACATCACCCCAGTCCTCAAATCCTCCACTGGCACCCCATTTCCTACCGGATCCATTACAAACTCACCTATAAAGCTCTCCACCAACTGGCCCTCCATATCTCAATGACCTCCTCTTCCCCTATCAACTCCCCCGGCTCCTCAGATCCTTCTAAGCCGGTCTCTTCTCCACCCACACAGCAAAACTCCCCCCACCCAACCCCCATCAACTTTGCATTTATTTTTGTTTGTTAATTTGTTGTTTGTTTTCTCTGTAAAGCCGTTTGAGCAAGAGATACACATAGAACACACACATAGACGTCGCACTGACTGCTTCAAACACTTTGTTGTGATATGTTGATGTTGGGATGGTTGGGTTGGTTGGGCATTGGATGGTTGGGCATTGGTTTTTCAACATAGAAATTTATAATACATATTTGATATTAAAAAACAATGTATTCCTCATAGATCATAAACAAAGACAGAAAATGACACATTGAAATTGGGGAGAAAGGCAAAAGTCAGTTATTTTTACTACACTGGACCACCCCCCCCCCCCCCCCCCCCCCCCACCCCTTACTTGGATCAGAAGGCCAATGCTCCGTCTATGTAGAAACAGTATGTCAATGGCCCTTTAGCCTTAGAATGAACCAGACCTGAAAGCATTTCTTAAAGACAGGGTCAGGGGGTTTTATTCGTGTGATCTTATCTCAACAGTTCCTCTCCCGAAGGAAGGAAAGACGTCAGAGGAAAGGTTTGAAACAAAGGCCCCTCACTCCAACACCTCCCTTTCTCAACACCTCCCTTTCTCTCACCTAGGCGGGAGTCTGACTGCCCCCTGAGCCGCCGCCACGCGGTAACAAACACACAGCCGCAGCATCGGCCACTGTGCGGCTAGCGAGGCGGAAGCGCGTCGGGGGAATAAGTCCCAGGTTCCTATGCATGGCCGTTCATCTCCCGCAGCCCCCTTCACCGAGGGCAGCGGGCAGTGCTCTCAGGAGACGGTATCGGTGTCAGTCGATGAGTGTCTGACTCAGGGAGGTGGAAGACCCCCCCTCTCTAACCCGCGTCAGAGAGGCCGCCCCCAACAAGTGTGAAGCTCAACCGCGGAGCCCGGCAAGGCTGCACACATCTGGTGTGAAGAGACTTCAGTGTGTTGATTAGTACATTGTATTTTACAGCTATTAACCTCTAGTATAGTAGTGACAGCTAGACAGTACTTGTTATATGATTATGAATCTGGAATGATAAAATTGTGTCTTTTGTTTTGCCTTTTTCACGTAGAAAAGCCTCAACAGGTTTGAAGATATCCCACACACATTCTTAGTTGCACTCAGAGTTGGCGTGACCCTAGACAAACGGGCTGAATAAATTGTGAAACTACGCATCTGTGTCTCACAGTACGAATGCTAGGTCATGGCCACAGGCTGATAATGACCAAACATTGGGAGCCCCCCCCCTCCCCCCCTAGTGATAGGATACCTGAATATTACATACAAATACAACACCATCACCAAGATATCATCATCATGATATCACTGTGATATGGCAGACAACTCTCAGTCCAAGATGTGGAAAAACACAGCTCCTACCAGAGGAGAAGCCACCTGTATAAATAGCACACACACCCTAAATTGGAGGAGCATCTTATTAGACTACTGGTTAGAATCTCGCTGGGCACATACTTAGACCTGCTCTGCTTAGCAGACTGGACTATCTTACTTGAATAAACGGTGAACTCAACTAAAGCCTCATCCTTGAAATGATCACAGCACAGGGACAGGGATCGCAGATTGGCCTTGGCTAGAAAAACCTTAATGCAAGAGTAATGTGTTTAAACATGAATTTGAATTAAAATGTCTTAATTTGACTAGACAAAATAACATTATTCTTGACCATTATTCAAGGACTGGTCAAATGAAGACATTTTAATTCAAATTCATGTCTAAACTAACTCTGTAGGGTACAAGGTTTTAGCAAATTGCTCTTCTCCCGCCCGTAGGCCCTTATTATGGTGCAGTGCCCGTTCAAAACGGGCACTGCATGCAGCAATCCTCCGGTATTGCTGCTTGCAGCTTTCTCAAGAATTTCTCAACCAATATATGTGACATTCAACAAAGCACTTCTTTGGGTAATAATAGGTAACTGCCGTTTTGTACTCACTCCCTTTAAAACACATTTGACGATTGGCCATGGCTGCATATGCAGATTCACAAGGTTATAGTCTCCGCTATTTAAAGACACTGAGAAATGGAGCCCTAAGCTGGAGAGTGGAGATCCACCCCCACGTCGGATCTCCAGTGAAATACCGGGGTTATGCAGTCACAAGACATTGTCTAACAACAGGAGCTACGCCACCCGTTGATGGGAGAATTAGTGGTTTGGAGGTGAGGGAGGATGCGTTGATTAGGAGTAGTCGAAAGAAAACAATGGGCAGAGAAGTGTAACAAGCACATGAAGGAGTAGAGGGGACAAACTACAGTGTGTTGACTGATGGGTACCACCAGGATAAAACTGTGCTTTTCCCCAGAAGTAACACAGAGTGATCGTTGGCCTTTAATCCACCTGGGGGGCTGTAATATCTTATTAGAGCAAACCTCATTAGACAGTAGCTGGATAGCGTACGCTAGGTGGTTGCTATGGTGTGGCTACTGTAGTCAAGCATGAGGGCATGCAAGGTTGTTGCTTGCGTTGCTACTCCTTTGTTGTCCCCTTTGTGGAGGCAAGCTTTGACTTGATGTATTTTTGTGCTTGTGTTATATAATAATGGGCTTCAGGGTGAGGTTGCTATGGACCCTCAGGCCTAGTTGGGGGTGAACGTGGACTCAGATAAACAGAATCAAATCTGACCAGAGTCTGACCAGACAGCACAGACACAGATGTGGAGATGTGATTCAGCCATGATTCTCACGGAGAATGGGCATTTCAAAATTGGGCAGCCGGAGAGCCATTAACATCCATTCTATTCTAAACCAGTGTGAAGCAGCTCCTATAGCTCTAACTTTGATTTGTCCAACAAAAGTAAGTACATACGAACTGCCCTGGATAGTCAATTTTCTCAAATAGTGCCCACAAACAAGACAATCCATACGTTTCTACTTCTGTAATTCCGTGTTTACAGAATAGAGAAGCACTGCACGTGCTCACGGACTCAGACTGAAGGGATCTCTACAACATACAATCGAGAACTGAGCACACAATCCAAAAGATTATCCTTGAGCTCAGTCCATTCAGTTAAAAATCCATCCAGCCCCCAATTACCCTGTCGTCCTATTGAAATGTTGTTCTGCAACACTCAGAATGCTGACCTATAACACTGGCATTGACGCAGCCTCCGTCTCCCCAGTTCTTCTAGCTACGCCTCAGTCTCTAAGTAAGAGGAGGCTACAGTTTCTCTGGATGAAAAGCACTACATTAACATTTCTCATTCGATTATTATTATTTATTCAAGTATATCATCAAAGTGGACTGAAAGAAAATGACACGTATTTTGTTGAAAATATATACAGGGTTAATGATTTAATGTGAATATAAAACAACTCACTGAGATAAGTTTAGAAATGGAAATATTTCAGTGCTCTTTAAGCACAAAATCGCAGCGCTTCGTTAACAGGCCACCCTTTCAAATATGGTAGCAGCGTTGACATTTCCCATCAACGGGTGGAAGGAGTCAATGTGTCTTTGAATATGAGCCTATGCTGTAATGTACAAGGGCATGGATAGTTATGCCCTTGTACATTAATGTGTGTTATCGATACAGGTGACAATAACACACATTTAACATGGATCCTTTTCACAGTGCTGAGGTAGCAGGGTTCACACAGCCATAGCCCCAACATTAGCATTGGGTAGGTAGACAGGCTTTTCTTTTATGTGTGTCAAAGCACCAGCAATGTGTGGTTATCTCAAATAGTTTAGTGTACCCTCCGGGCCCTGGTATATTAAAGGAGCATTGATATTTAGTCACACTGGATACTGACTAGCCATCAGCTAGTTGGCGTTGACCTTCCAACTTTGCTAATGTGAGTTCTTTGTGAGACACAGGAAATGACGCTCAACCACCAGAACCCACAACATGTTGTTTGACCATACTGACTCTTTCTCAAATTCTCATAGTTACCAATCCTCCAACTCTTCTTCTAGCTGTTTCTCCCTGCTGTGAGCTACTTACATCAGAAGCTGACGCACACATGCTAGCTTGTTCCGCCAACCTTCGCGCTATACGCTACACGCTAATGTGTCCAATGAGTGAACTGGGTGCCGCGCTAGGAGTGGTGAATGTCATAGGGTTGAATGTGTGCGAGGCTAGCTCATATCAATCAGCAAGTGGCCCCCACGCGAGCCTCGAGTTGAATGAAGAAATGGACTGAGTGCTACTGATCTAATAATATAAACTCCATTATACTTGTAAGCGAGTTACATCTTGTCCAAGAATAGGATGGTATATAGGATCTATATAAAGCTCAAATATGTCCTATCCATCCAATATAAATACATATATTTACAAAATACCCCATTATAAATCCAATATATTGGATATATAACCAATTTATATCCCATAAATGTCCAATGCACTATGCATCCGATAGAAAACAAATTAGCAGCAGCAGCACTACATCAACAATACACACTAGTCCTCCAAATCCCCAGCGGAGGAGGGGGGAGGAGAAACAGGAGAGCCATGAGGAGGAAGATGAGAAGACGGTCAGGCGGAACAGATAGCTCACTCACAGCAGGCAGACTGTTTCTCAGGCAGAAGAAGCTGTTATCTCTCTTGTCACGCCTCATCCAACCCTCAAAAGAAAGAAAGAAAGAAAGAAAGAAAGAAAGAAAGAAAGAAAGAAAGAAAGAAAGAAAGAAAGAAAGAAAGAAAGAAAGAAAGAAAGAAAGAAAGAAAGAAAGAAAGAAAGAAAGAAAGAGGCCTTACTGTACTCTAGCTGCCATATGGCTGACACTCTCCGACAGACAGACTGAAGACTTCACCGCCTCCACCAAACAACGCTATTACACGGACTGAACACTCCTCCACCCAAAAACACTATCACACAGACAGACTGAAGATTCCTCCACCCCACCCAACAAAACTATCCCAAAGACAGACTGAAGATTCCTCCACCCCACCCAACAACACTATCACACGGATAGACTAAAGACTTCTTCACCTCCATCACTCCATCATCAGACTGGAAGCTCTCTACTTCTCTGAACCCGTAGACAAGGCTAGAGTCCTCCACCTGACTTCATTCTGAGAAAGACAGACTCAGAGACCTCCACCTAACTATGCTATTGTGAGAGTGGATCTGGATGATGTTTGTGCAGCCTCACCTGGCAGAGTCTGGCTGGACTCTGGAGCTGTGTTTGAAATCGTTCCCTATCACGGATAGAGTGCACTATATAGGGTGCTCACCATTTTGTAGAGGTGCTTGAATTCTCAGTGGTTAACCCTATATAGTGCACTATATCATAAACACTATATAGGGAATAGTGAGTGAATAGGGAAAGATTTCGAACACAGCTTGGGACTGGGTGAGGCAGCACACCTGTTGCACATTGAGTAAGTGTGCATAAGTTAAACCGGCCATCTCCAGACATACTGGGGAGATCACCTTGATGACAGGGGGGCACCCTCGCCACGTTCACTATCAAACCGTTGCAATTAACCTTTTTAACACCACCACCCTGTGTCCTTGGTCTGGAGGAGCCAAAATAAGTCACCTATGTGGAGTGTGGCAGCCCCCTAGGTGGCATGTAGCTATCTACTGCTCTCTGCCTGTATACTCCACCCTCTGAGCTAGACTCAGAGACCTCCAACTGAAAACAATCTGTGGCTGCCGCCGAAAACCTGGAGAGAGAGAGAGACAGAGAGACAGAGAGAGAGACAGAGACAGAGACAGAGACAGAGAGAGAGACAGAGAGAGAGCGAGAGCAGAGAGCGAGAGAGAGAGAGAATAAGAGAGAAGGCTGGATATACATATAGAGAGGGATACAAAGACAGAGATGGGGGGGCGGATGCAGATACGGACAGACAATAGAGATGAAGATAAGGTCAGAGAGATACTTGGAGGGAAAGAGGTAGGAGAGAGATATATTAAGAAAGAGATATGGAGAAATAGAGAATGGTGGAGAGGGGAGGAGATAGGGAGAGAGATTTGGAGGAATAAAAATAGGAGGGGGATACATTAAAATTAGATATGGAAGACAATATGAGAGAGAGAGGGAAAGAGGCAGAGAGAGAGAGACTACAGAGCTATAAAAGAAACACACTGGGGAGACAGATCACGATTAAGGTTTAAACTTTACACTTACAGCTTCAACACATACATTGCAAAATGATATTGAATTTAAATGGAAATTATTATTTGGGTTCATATACGTGAGAAAATTATGAATGCAATTGTACCGTCATCCAAACATCTTCTTGGCTGGGCGATTGTTTCACTCCAAAATTATTTATGATGGGTTATTGAATAGGTGTAGTACAACATGAAAGAACAAGACTGGAAAAGTTAATGTGTGCTTTTATGGATACATTGGCTGTTCAGAGCACCCTGATGAATAAATCATCAGCTATCGAAGGTTGACATTCAAACCTGTATCTTTTATCATTCTTCATCCCTGCTTACCATCTTTGTGTAAAGCATTTGGTCTCTTTGTTTCTCTCTATTTGCATTCAATATCATCTCTGTTACTGGGGCACTCATATCGGTGTGCTGGTTAAAGGAATCAAACTGACTTCATTACGATGTGCAGTCAACAGAAGAAGAGGTTAGGATATCAGAAAGGTACAAAACGTAGATTATTCTGCTTTCAGATCACCCGTAATACAGCATGATGCAAGAAAGAAGAAATACTGTGCCGTTTTCAGGTATTTATACTTTCCATGAAACTTTTAAATTATATTTTTTTAAGGATAGTTTACTATTATTGTCCTCCAGCCTTTTAATATATATAAAACATATTGGATGTATTAGGTAAAAGGGTTTTCCAAGACATTAATATAATTGGTTTTATGCAAGGTCTATTTTAAACTTTAAATTATGGTCAATGGGTTTGTGTCAGATTATGATTGCTTACTACAATACTTGAGTACATTTCAAATCACTTATTATTATTGGAAATATACACTTGTATTGCAGAAGGAGGTTTGTCCTGTGCCAAGGGCTTTGAGTAAGTCTGATTTTGCCTCATGGTTCTTTCTTTGTCCGTCTCAAAGCCAAACAATTTAGTATGATTACAATTGTAGGGGTGGTGAATATTTGGGTCTACTGTTACTTTCGTGGCAACTTCCAAGAAAGTAAAGCTTTCACGTTGCCAATTATTGAAAAAAACTTTATTCCCTGTTTCTTTCTGCAGCAAAGACGATGTTGGAGCATTACTAAAAAATAATCATTAGAGTTGGTTCAGTTGAGAAGACCTAAAATAACTTTATAACATAAAGATATTATGTTAGAAAGTGCATTAGCCCAGGTTTGCCCAGATTTGTCTCTGAAAGGAAGGTCTCAACAGTTTTTTTAGTTATGATCTGATGTTGTTTTATTCCTAACAACTCCACTTATATCTATATATGTATACATATTAGTATATGTATACACACATACACACACACACATATATATACAAACACACATGTATATTACACAGTATATATACACGGTATATACATAATGCATTATGTTGTTTTTTTTAATATATACTTCCGTTCCAAAATACATCTTTAAACAAGCATACATAAACATATCATAATTGAAATAAGCATGTTCCAAATGCTCAGGATGGCTCTGCTTCTGCAGTACATATGCTACCGTTTAAACAGGATCATTCCTTACGCATGGGCTTCAGCCTTAACAAGACATATGCAACGACGCTCTGCCTGAATTGACAGCCTTGCAAAACAAAGACCTTCTGAAGAACCGCTCACATTTGCAAATAAATCCCCAGACGAGAGAATACACAAAAACGTGGGTATTTTTCTGCCTTAAACACAGTATTTTTTAAAATCTTCAGAATTGAATTAGACACCTTGGAATGCCATGAAGCATATTAAACAAAGTTGCCATGGTGCGAGACCGGGACAGTCATCCTGATTTCTGTGCGTCTTGAATTGAATTGTTGATTAGGTGGTGATTTTCCTACATCCCCATTTTGCTGGAGAAAATAAATCCAACTGCATCGAAAACAAGACAAAGTGTTTGTGCTGAGCTTCCAGACTGAGACTGAGGCTGAGAGGTATTGGAGGGAATTGGTCTCATTGGGATACCGTGTACAACAGTATGCATGAAGTGGAAATGTACACAGCATTTACAGCAACATGTGTTTTTTTATAAAAAGTTGTTGCGGGGCTAACGGTCACTTCCTGTCCACTTGATGACAGCATACATGACGATAAACAAGCTGTACTTGTCTACATTATAACCAGCGGCGGCTGGTGATCAAAAGTGTTGGCGGGGCATAGTAATAGACAGGGGGTCCGGGGTCCGAGGCCCCCCCCCCCCCTAATCTATTAAATTTTTTGAATTTAATGGATTTGATTTCCTGTATTCTGGTGCATTTTCGGGATGGCCACTACCTATTTACTTTTCATTCAGATTTATAGCCTACATCCTGACTAACAGGGCCTGGACAAGCTTACACTGCATATACAGACATACTTCATGGCCATTCTACCAGCCATTGCTATTTGACCCATTGTTATTATTCTGATATTGAGACAAATCATGATCACTTCCTATAGAGTCTCAATGTCTACTTCAAATGCAGTTAGAAATAAGTTAGCTTCATTTTGTTTATATGCTACAGGCCGAAAGACTATATTTATATGTAACTTACTTGCTCCTTTTAAGTATAACATTGCTTGGGGAGTCCAATTGCTCCACTGAAAAGGGTGGAAAGTACTTACAACTCTCTGCTAGTTAGCGACCTATCTCTTCTCTACATGTAGTTGTGGTGCACGAATGCTGCTGAGGGAGGTAGCCTATTTGATTGATTCGCTGAATTGTCCAATCATGTGGTGTTAACAAAAAAGAAAAGCGATACCATTGGCCTGGGGCGCACACTGTTGCGGCCCGAGGGCGAAAAAGTTAGCGAGCTTACATTGACTTCAACGCGGCCGGTGCCCCTGATTTGGAGGAGGGCTTTATTTTGAATGACCAATAAATAGCCTAGCCCAAATCATTGACGTTCAGACGCATTTAAATGGTTGCTGGCAGTGACAAGTATATCACACAGTTAAACGAGGATAAACGCTATGTATTTTTGTTGATTTATTTTGTAATGATAATAGTTTATTAACAGTTGGCAGATATATATTCAAGTGAATATTTCACGGAGGGAGCGGCGCCCTAGCACCCCCTATTGACCAACCGCCACTGATTATAACGTTATGTGTGACTGGTCTACACTATACAAGCTTCTGGGAAATTTTCGCGTTTCTCCATTTGGTCTTGGTGTTGCATCAAGTTGTATTACACAAAGCAACATTCAGAAAAGGGGTTCACATCAGCTACAGGCTGTCTGAAAAACAAGACTTGCCAGCTTCTAAGCCTTGGCATGGTATCCTATGTTTTACATTGCTGGCCTTACAAACTCCTTTCTGTAACAAACAGAAAAAAAGATGCCTTTGACCAGCAAATAACCCCTGACCTTAATTCCATACTCGCACCCTTCATTAGGGGAATAAACTGTCATTTGCAAGTGATTCAGGGTGCCAGGGCTGCACCAGCAGGGGTTAGTGTCCCTCTTCCGTGAAGCATACAATTGATAATAGCAGCAGACAGATGGACTGGCTCTCACAGATGACTGCCCTCAGACACGGGTCTTCCTTCTGCAGACCAGAACAGTTCCTGTTAGACGGAGGGCCCTTAGCCCACTGGCTCAGTGAGATTAATGTGCCTTTGGGCTGTCCGTCAAACGATGCCAGAGAATTGCTAATGCATAATATTCATTAGCTCATACATTTTGGGTCCGTCGTATTGATTCTGGACACAGAAGGGGGCTCTTGGACGCGATTAGAAGCAAGTTTGGGTCCTTTTTTTGCGAATTTGGCCTCATTGAAGCAATATCTGGGGACAGCTGAGATACGGACCCTGCTCTCATGATCTGTTTACTCAGAGGAGTCACCATCATCGTCGGAGAGGCCTTACCACACAAATGGAGCGAATCCAAAGGGCCGTCATTAAAAGTGCTTCAGCGTATTCCCAGTATCGTATTAGGGCTGTAATTTGTGGTTTTATCCTTGTCGGATTGATTCCTCTATAATGGGAGACAATGGGTTGACAGCTCTTGAGGGTCATATCCTCTATAGAGAGCACAGCTCTGTTTGGACTGCTATATAGTTTCACCAAGTATACGTTGACAAGACAGGCCACAGAGGAGCTGGTAAAGGTACAGGTAAGATCAAGGATTACCGATAGTCAGTGGAGGTGTTTGTCTACAGTACATTACAGTCTATATTAGACAGGGTGAGAGAAAATATAGACTACCCATGTGAGCTCCAAGATGTGCCTTTTAGATGGATGGATACACTCGTCAATCAAACCCTCTCCATAAAGGGCTTTTTGTAAAAAAAAAAGTTATGATGTGATGGGTTGGTGAGAAGATAGATGGATGGTTGAGTGCGTGGACAGACTGATGGATGATGAATAGAAGAAAGGATGGATTAGTAATATGGATGGAGGGATAGATAGATGGATGGTGAATAGATGGATGGAGGATTGGATGAATGATTAGATGGCTGGATGGCTGATTGGATTAATTGATGGATAGACGGCTGGGATGAACAGATCATTTCTGAATTCTTTCAAAATAACACCAGTCCACACACATTCATTATGCAGTTAATACATTATATTCTCTACTCTTGATGGCATCCTCCCCTATAGAGAAGTGGGACAAATTACCATTGCAGGATTTAGTTTAGATCCTATGGCATGTTTACAATGTCTAATCTTATATTAGTGTAGGAAATATTCTGATCTGTGGATGAGGGCAAACTACAGCCTCTCTGCGATTTGTCAATATAGGTTAACATGCCACTGCAATGCACAAACAAAAATAATTACAATGATGATTAATACCCTGCCTCAGATTAACTGCCCCAGTATTATGATAGGCCGACCCGAGGCTGTTAAGAATTTGCAATTCCACTTACAAAATGGATATGAATGATTATGGAAGCTGAGGGAACATGATTATTGTGATTAATAATCATTACAATAATGATGCTCTCCTCCTCCCCTTTGGGCTCTTAAACATTGGTGGATTCATCTCCTTTTAATTTACTCCTTATAAGCAGTAATGCCAAGACACATCACATTTCCTGGTAGAGACATTCAAATAATCTGATTTCACTAAAAGAGTTCTGAAAAATTAATAAATTCATCAAATTGAATAAGATGAAACATTACCAGTATCTTTGCCATGACAAGCAATAATGGCGACTTCAATTTGTTATTCATCATAGTTGCTTATATACCACTAGAGCAATGCAAATGAGTTTGATATTGTGGTCACACTTGATATTAGAACATATATCACAACGGTTTGAACTGTGGCCCTGGCTACCATGGTTACCATGTAGATACCTCCATCCAGAGACCACGGGTTCCTAATCTTTTCTTCATTCGGACAATGCCTTCTAGTTACCAGGTGGATAAGTTCCTCTTTTTGTGCCTGTTTGCACTGCCACTAATGCTAATCCAGCAGTATCCGGAGAATACACCAAACACCAACCTCGTAAATGTTATTAAACTGTGTTAGAACACCACAGGCCTCAATCATCTTAATCTTCAGTGTCACTCGTAAAGCGGAAATTAAACACGAGATGTGGTAAGCATGCTTAACAAGATCATTTCCAACTCTAAAATCCTCAAAAGATTAACACTGTTTGTGAACTAGATCAAAGATAATAAGTGTAGCGCCATCTTGTTCTAGCGTAGAGTGTGACGTCCAAAGGTTGGTTGGCTTGAGTCCTATACAGTTCGTTAGCTGACAGCTAACAGCCGACCAAATGAAAATAAGATACACCCCAAGTAAAAAGAGATCCAAGGGGGTTCAATTTTGAATTGCCCTTGGAATCAGCAATGAATTTTTCCAGAGTCAAAAATCAAGGAAAGATTGTCCAATTTCATGCTTTGCCTCTTAGCGGCAAGCGGTTCTTCATCGTTGGCTCGCAGTGCTGAAAGAGGAGGATCCTCCAGTTAGCTGTGAAAGGGTTTTTAGTGAGCACTTTGTAAACGTTGACAACGTTGACACGTTGTGGAGGAGGAGAGTGCCTACTGGTGGTTCGCTGGACCAACAAGCTGAAGTCTGAGGCATTTCCCCCTGTGTTTGACCATTTCTCGTATAGGGTTGGACCAGGGTAACGCCGGCCAGATCTCCAAGCAAGTAATCCACACAAGCCTCCTGACAGCACCTCGAATAGCTTGTGGTCTGCATTTCGACCACCAAGCAGCAAGTAGTGTGGTCAAGCCTTTATGCACAGAGGGGAACTGATGAACACGTTCATGTATTAGTACAATTTTCTATTGGTGCTTAAAAATGCAGGGCACAATGTCGGGGAGGACGATGACACAACAAATGTCTGGTATCTTTAAACACAGACATATATCAAAGGCCACATCGATTGCAATCCCTGCAATAATCCTGTGTGTCTGTGCGGCTGCGTGTCGCTAAATGGATTTGTAATGATCCTGATCGGAACAGGGAAGCTCCGATACTAGCGTTCGACTGCTGATTCCAAGTCGCAGACCGTCTGTGTGCTGACATCACCAGCCCACAGGGCAGAGTGCTTCCTCTCACGCAACAGTGTTCACCACGTCTGCCATTGATTGATTATGCATCTCAAACGTTAGCCTTGAGCCCGACGGAGAACGTGGGTGGTTAGTGTGTAGCCTCCCCTCACGCTACACCGCAATTTTGCCAAGATGTCCTCCCGTAGGCAAAGCCCATTTTCAATTAGGCAAATGTAAAGCTGTAACTTCGTTTCTATGGCTCCCACATGCATTGTGATTTCTGAAGCCAGTGGACCAATCACTAACATGGGCACGTTTCCCTCCCCATAGAAGTGAACCATGGTCTACAATACATGGTCCTATTAGAATAATCGATGCGATGTGACCTCTAGCAATGTAAAGAAAAACATTGCATCACATGTGTGTGTGTGTGTGCGTGCAAGCTTGTCTGCATGTCGTTCTCTGAAGGCTTCGTACGAACGGCTTGATCCGAATCAACTGCCAGGGAGATCTGTTCCAAAGTCCAGCCAATCAATTCCATTTTATGCCGTTTCTTTGGGCAACGTGGACTCACAGTCTGCCAAGGAGAAAAATGGACAGAATTGATTGTTTCCCAGCTTTAAAAAATAAAGTAATTCCCTTCCATCTTATAAGGACCGAATGACGCTACAATAACAAGCTCCCTGGGGTTGGCAGTAATACTCAACCTACGGTAAAGTCTTACAACAATAAAGTCTGCCAAACTGAAATTGCGGTGTTACTTGGTCTGAATCTTAATACAGTGGGGGTACAAGCCCTGGAGTTCTCAAACACCAGGTTTTATGATGATATTTGAAGAGTTTTGCTGTTCCACTGCTTAGCATAGAGGAAAACATCAGTGTTACTGAGTGATTATTGGCAAACACACACACACTTGCGCAGACAGTCACACAACCGGTGCATACACACAGACACACACTTCCAATGAAATTATTTAGACCACTACGACACACACACACACACACACACACACACACACACACACACACACACACACACAACACACACACACACACACACACACACACACACACACACACACCCACCACCACCCCCGCCCACGGTCTTCCTCCACAAGAACCACCAACTTCTAGAAAAAAAACACACCACAACCAACACAACACTAGATATGATATAATTTTTTATACTTTCTCCTTTCGCTCGCTCAACCACAACGCGGTTAAATACAACGGAGCCCACCTCCTCCTCCTATATATAATTAATGGCTGGTGTTCCATGGCAGCCAAATGACCAAAGCCTTTTGCGTACAAGAGCCTCCTGATTATCTTGTACTGATGAACATGTTGCAGCACGACCCAGGAGGAAGGGTAGGGGGGAGAGCAGGCGGAGGTGAGGCAGAGCAGGGAGAGGACATGAGGAGAGGGGGGTGAGGAGGGAGAGGAAGAAGAGGGGGATGGAGCACAGCAGTGGAGTAGGAGAAGGAGATGAGAGGGGTACAACAAGCAGAGGGGGGGAAAGAAGCAGGAAGGGGAGACGGGGAGGTGGAAAAGGAGGAGGGGAGGTGGGAGATGAGAGCGGTATAAAAAAGAGAGGAGCGAAGAGGAACAGGTAGATGATGAGGGGAGGTGGAAGAGGTGGAGGATGGGAGGAGAAAGAGGAGACAAGAAGGAGGAGGGGAGTAGGAAGGGGGGAGTTATACGAAGGTGGAGTTAGTTTTAGAGTTGACAGACTGATGAATAGGGCTGGGGAAAAGCCAGCTTGGCATTACATTTTACTATACCGATTTACAAATGGACATTATATTTTTCTATAATCGGATGATATAATGATCATATTTAGTCAGAATGAACCCTCTGTTGAATTAAAGAATATATACTTATCATTGATTGTCCAATTTGGCCTTATTTGGTTGGAACAAAAGAAGTGAACAGCAGAGAACAGATAACAACTTAAATAAAAGATAAAAGATGATTCGGAAGTGCGTGTGTGGAATAAGGGTCAGGGTTTATAAATTGATGGAGAGGAAATGTGCAATTGCAAATCAAAACACAACAATTTGATAGAATTATTAAAATCACCCAAGACACGAAACATCATTAGTACACCCATTTTAGCGACAGCGATTCTACAAAAAGAGAAGTTCTCTCCGCCTTTCTTGCTTCGTCAAAGAACTTTGGAACCGGAGCATACTAATATGCTGAATAATTATTAATGAGGTCCTACTTCGCATATCTTCCAGCAGCTCCTGCCTCTCCGTGTGTGGACCAGAGGTCAGGGGTTCAAAGGTCAGAGGGAGCATGAAGACCGACCCCCTCCCTCCACCATAACAGACGACTCCCGGGTAGGAAGACAGGCGAAGAAAGAAATTAACTTTTCTCGCGAGCAATCAGAGCCAAGACTTTAAGCAACCAGACGCCTGAAGCAAATGCGCTGGAAAGGCACAAAAGAAGAAAAGAGAAACATTTACAGAACAATGCAGGCGACACAGTGATCGAGTTGACAGCCAGACCACGACAGGAAGAGAGAGATGAGGAGGGGAGAGGAGAGAGGAGGGAAGAAATGAGAAAGAAAGGGGAGTAGAGGAGTGCTGGGGGAGGGAGGGGAAAAGAGAGGGGAAGAGATGAGGAGAAAAGCAGAAGAGGGGAGAAAAGCGAGGGGGGGGGGGGGGAGCAGAGAAAGGGAGAAACAAAGCGAGGCGCAGAGGAGAGAGGAGGGGAGTGACTAGGAGAGAGCAAGAGTTGATCCGTCAATGCCCGACCGGGTGCAACCGTGCGCCCTGCTCTGTGCAGATTCAAAACTGGAGCCAACAAAAGAAAAAAACACTTTGGGTTTTAAGTTCGACGCTGTAACTCTGCAGTGACGAAGCCAGGCTTTTTGAGCCCCAGTGGAGTTCAAAGGATACGTTTGATTGGACACAAAGGGCGGCCATTTTGGGTTCAGCCGTTATGACATTATCGTAGTAGTACTCAAGGGTGGGCACAGTGGCACACACACACCCACACACATATGTATAGATACACACACTCTTAGATTATCATCACCATACAAGAAAATGTTAAGAATGGGAGAGAACCACACAATATAAGAGAACAGATCCATAGAATGGAATAGAGCAAGGTATGCATTCATCCTTATCTTTACAGGATTGAATAACAACATAACTCTAACACAACAAAGGAAAATTAGGAATGCGCGGAGCCCAGGCCCATTCCTGATTCATGCTATATTTTTCTAAACTAACTCTGTTTAAGTGAAATAATGAATACTCCTGATATCAATACTAAGTGACGTTTAGAAGACGTTTATTAGACTTGTTTTACCTTGATAATAATTAGCGTTTACATTAACCAGCCCTACAGGCAACACTGACCCGTGCAGGTCAATGGAGAAGCGCAATAGCTAACAAAAAACGTTTGTACATTTTAAGCGTGTTAATTTGTCTTGTACGATCGTCAACATAGTAGTCGATACCTTTTTATCACTGTGACTGAAATAAATCACTGCTCAAGGATGTGTACGGATTAAGGCTGCAGACAATGAAGATCGAACCAGAAGCTTACGTTTTGGTGTCGAACACCAAATTCATCCACTAACCTACCACCTACTAGTTGCATTTGTTATTCCTCCATGAGACTTTATTTTTTTGCTTCTGCTCCACATGCACCATTAATACTAACTAACCTACCACCTACTAGTTGCATTTGTTATTCCTCCATGACACTTTATTTTTTTGCTTCTGCTCCACATGCACCATTAATGACCCCCCCAGCCACTCCACGGCATCCTTTGGGTCGCAGTACGAATAGCCAGAGCTGTTTGCTGAAAGGATTCGATTGGTTTGTCGAGACCTCAGGTTGGACCTCTTTTTACACCTCACCCCTTCTCGTGTGTAGACAGGTTCAGACATTGGGCAGCTAGCGATCAATAGACATCCATTCGATTCGAAACAAGTGTTTTGCAGCTCCCATTGCAGTACTTTTGATAATAGAAACCGTTGTGTTATTAGTCTACAATAGTGCCCAAAAATGAAGAAAACTACATGTTGGGGTTCTGCGTCTCCTCACCACTGTGTGTGCTCATGGCTCATGTCTGATTATTCTGAATTCTGAATGCAGAGCAACATTTCGGTGTTGTTTGCGAGTGCAAAAAGGAGGGGGTGTTTTGTTAACAGATTTGAATGCTGGATAAGCATTTTGTGTTAGAACACAACTGCAAATGCACACAGACTCAGAGACAGAGTGAGAAGCGAGCAGTTAGAATTGCTGAATGTCCTTGAGCACTACGGTGAATGTTGGATCGTGTGTCTCTGTGACCCACCGGTTAATAGACTCAAAGATTGAATGTGTGTGGTTCACAGTCTCATTCCATGTAATTTCTTACAAACTGGGAACTAAGCATTTCATTTTGATTCAGAGGTAAATGCTCAGGCTGCGTTCCAATCAGTTGAAAAACACCCCCTCCAATACACCTAGAATTATTCAAATGTCGCTCTGCATTCAGAATTCAGAATGCACAAACTGCCTATAATGCAGCTACTTTCTTCACTCAGTATTTTAACTGCCTGAGTCGCTAAGTCCATGAGCATGAGTGTTTAAACACTGTGAGAGGGTGGGAGTTGAACCAAACCATGGCTGATTTACATCTCAAATACATAAACAAAGATAACCATTATCATGGGCACTTAACAAAACCAGCCTGATACTTTAAAGTTGTGTGCAGCACACGCTACACTCTCCGGGTATTGCCTCCTGAATAACTGGTTCCTGTTTCCTGGTCTGGGGACATGGGGAAACCTGACACTCGTCACATGCTGAAGGTGTTCAGATCGGTGTCTGATTACATATACAGTATTGTATATACCCTTGCACTTCCTTTATTTCCTTTTATTTCATTCGGTTTAAACTCGTTGGTTAGATATTTTTGGCACAATTTAAGTGAATAACTCAATAACACACACACTTTGCTTCACTATTGAGTTTTATTTAATTTGGTTCTTGTTGTTTGATGGTTGGCAGCATAATTATCTATGCTGCCAACAATCATAGTCTTCCTCAACAAGAGACGCGTTAAAATCCTTATTACAGTATGCTTTTTTTGCATTTAAGAAAATAGTAGTTTGTGTTTCTTACAACTGTATTTTTGTACTGAATATGTATTGACATTAAATTACTATAAATTAAGAATAAATTGTATACGTTTTATTCTAATAATCGTTTTAGTTTTTATTATTATTATCTGATATGTATTATTGTATTGCTGTACTATGTGCAATTTTTTTATTTTCATTTACCAGTAGATATGGTGAAAACAACATAATAAGCTGTGTTAAAGCACTAAACAATACTAGAAAGGTGACACCAAACCCAACAGGGAAAACAGGTGTGGCTCTCTGCCAATAGTACAGCGGTATGCTAATGATGGGGGAGTAGGTGCCAGACCCTTGAAGCGGAAAGACTACCGACTACAATGAACGTCGGTCATACGCACCCAATGGCTAGACTTCCATCGAGGTAAGTAAATAAAAAGCCTTTACGCTGTTTTAAGTACAGTATTGCATGTTGAATTGCTGTTAACCGTGCTGTATTTGTAAAGTAAGACTGAACATAAGTGTTTATTATTTCCTGATCGCCATCTGTGTGACGCTAAGATTCAGAATTCAGGTCAGAAATGTTTTTTGTATATTTACTATGCACATCAAAAGTAAAGCAACATTAGGGCAAAGTGCAAGGTGCGGAAAGTGTGAAATGGCAGGGGGCAGCATAGTAATTTGTGTACATGTAAATATACAGAGATACATTAGATTACTTTATAGTTCATACTCTGTGTGACCTCTGCCTTCTGGATACAGCGTTCTCTAATTTACATTTTTTGTCATGTTTCAGTTACAGTGGAATATATCTGCTCCGCGTGATATACACAGCCTTTCTTAGCACAGGTGAGAGACACACAAACACGCACACCCACCCACCCCACAGCTTGACAATCTGCAGGCAACAGAACGCCTTTTCCATTCTACTCAAGCCAAAATGAAGCTCTGTACTGCTAGGTAGGAACTCGCCTTTGTGTTGCTATGGCGCACACATGCTCGTCCAATCAGATAAGGCACTGAGCTGGCTTCCAATAGGAATGCCGACCCTCTAGTGTAGCGAAAGATAAGACTATGAGCCAATTTATGATCACTGTGTACTGACTAGACAAATTAAATCGTCTCAGTGAGAATGGTCATCACATTGGTTGCCTTTGAAAAAAACAAAAACATTTTGTCATGTTCTTAAACATGCCTAATGCTCGATCGAGGGGAACTCTTGGATAACAGTGTGTGCGCACCTATGAAGCCGTTCCCTATGAACTTAAACATCTCCTCCAATGAAACCACACAATAACAACCACCAAGCCACTCTGCTAAGCTTCCCCTCATCAGAGGGAAGGTAACCAAGCTACATGAACCATGCTAGGTTCAGAGCAACAACAGGTCCCTTTCACACCTACGCCTGGTGCTTGATTCAGGGCAATGTTTCAGAGCTAATTATTGTCAAAACATGGTTGGTGTGATAATTTATACTTTAATAAGCTTGTTTACAGATGGCCACCACTTAGAACTGAAAACACCAGTCTGTCTGGATGGGCAAGCTTACATTTCTTTGAGGATTTTGTAAAATTGCGACGTGATCGAGGATAGGTTCTTGATATTTGTTTGTCGTATTTGATCAAGGTAAACAAAAAAGTTTCATCCAAACTTCTACCAGCGCCTTGGTGAAATAAACACTGTAAGAACATAACTGCACACAAATAAGAAATTTACTTTTTTGAATGAACTGCACTATTTTGGTTAATCTTGCATCGGTCAAGTAGTGAAACCATATACAGCCTTGTCTCATTGTAATCAATTTTTGACGGTGTCTTTGAGGGACCTTGTTTTTCTAAATCTATTGCAGGTAGCCCCAAGGCTTCTAAAAAAATTCAGGTGGTTTTTAAAAATATGACTAAAAAGCAAATAAGAAAGAATAGGCGGAACAATACGCAATTTTTAAATCGGCATAATCGTATTGACCTTGCAACGAGAATAAAGGCCCAACTCCTATTTTGCGTTTGGGAAAGTATTGAAGTGGAGTATTCTTCAATCTGTATGTCACGGCACATAAGTGGGTCACAGCAAGGGACGGGTGAAATGGCCGTGATACCAACATATAAATGACAAAAATAGACATTTGATTAGTCTCATTATACCTAGAGAAATTGTTCAGTATGTCAGTTTTTGACATGGTCATGAGAAAAAAAATTACTATCTATTACTATGACTATCATTAAGGAGCAGGGTGTTTGAGCATTTTGCCCAAGGATACCTACAGATTAGCTGCGGACATTTCCGTTTTAACCATTTAGCCTGGGAGTCAAACAGCCTAATCGCTACTCCATCCTTGCCCTGCACAAACTATTCAATGGTTCCTACTAGGGCTTAAAAGATACCACCCCCATGCTGTAATGCATCTCTATGAATGTGCAGGTTTATGCAGGGCTCTGTTGCTGACCTCCGAGGGCCCCCAGACCATAAGGAGGGCCGTGGGCGACCGCGTGACTCTAGGATGTACCTACGAATGGGGCGCCTCCGACCGCGGAGACCTGGACATAGAGTGGTCCCTGGTCAGCCCCGATACCACCATGAAAGACCAAATGGTAAGAATTACCATTTGGTCTTTGCCATCTACTGTTACTGCCCTACCACTTATCATCATTTAAAAAAGGCTTGCCATTCTGATTCTTTTAGGCTCTCTGTACTCTTGCTTATAGTATTTTTTTTCTCCACTAGATTGTGGGGCACTATAAATGGCTTGCATCTACTTTATTAGCTTAACACTTAATACAATGTTAAGCTACTAAATGTTCGACCATTGCATGTTGATTCGGTCACTAATGTGCTAATCAGTCACTACCATTTAACAGTTACAGATGCTGATGCGCTTTAGGTACCTTGAAAAGCGCTAATACAATGAATCTACTAATTAATTAAGGAGATGGGGAGATGAGAAGATGAGAAGACAATAAGACATCGCAGAAGTGTACAGGTTTGGTCCTTGGGGAAATCGAGCCAAGTACAATTCGGCTTGGCGTTGAAGCCCCTGCCATTAAAATATACTGCATGCACGATCATAGAGGATGTGATTGGCTTTACATTTTGTATAGGGTAGAAGGAACTATAATTTCACATTTACATTTAGTTTGATTATGTGGACGCTTCTATTAAAGCACCTTAAAAGGTGAGGCTGAGAACAGACAAAACATAATCAATATTGGAGCGACAACAAACTTTTGTGCTTCTTGATCAAGTTTCCAAAAAACCAATGCGAGAATTGTAGAGTCATTTCTTATTTCACATTTCTCAAAAGTAGTTCTTCAAGCCAATCATGGAGATGATTACCAGGTGTTTCAAAATTAAACTTGAAGTAATGTTACATTGTTTTACTTCAAGTAACACAAATAACGAACCAACTGAGCTGGTCGTTATTTTTCTGAGGAGCGACTTTGACAAGACGCTTCATAGCAGAGGCTATGCGATAGTCACCCTGCGTTAGTTGCGGCATCAGGCAGAATATGAAATTGAAAAGTTTGCAGGAATAACATTCTGCATTTCAAAATGTTCCAAAAAAGTTTTCCTATCCATCGGTTGGAAAGTATGTAGGATGACAAAATGTATGAATTCCTACAGTAGCCTAATATGTTAGTCTTTTTAAACATCTGTCATGTTCACCGAGTTTCCCAATATACATTCGACCCATACACCTGCAAGTGTATCTCTTAATCTTCTTCCCCCCCATTATTTTAGCTCCTGTCCTACAGCAATGGAAAGAGATACATCCATACATCCACAGAAGGCATCGACTTCACTGCGACCGACCCCTCTAAGGGGGATGCTTCGTTCTCCATCGCGGTGCTCTCCCCCCCGCACAGCTCCACCTACCAGTGTAAAGTCAAGAAGTCACCTGGGGTGGACATGCGGAAGGTGACACTGGTCGTCATGGGTAAGACTCGACTGGGGATCGGCTAGCGTACATTCAGCAGGGAAACATGTAAATCTTTGAAATAATTTGCATGTGTCCGAGGAGCCTGTACTGTGTGGTAACCATCCAAAATGTTCACGATTAAGTGGGTAGGGCTGGGTTGCTTTTTTTGTGTGTTAGCAGCGATTCATTATTTCTTTCTGGAAAACCTCCAAACTAGTGCAATTAAATGTAGGCTTTCCGTTTACATTTTGATTAATTGTTGAGGATGCAAATTAATATGCCCTACATATTTCCTTTTTTAATGAGGTCAGCTTGACACATGGATAGGCCTATAATAAACAATTGATCTTTGCAGTTCCCTTGAGTCGTTTATTAACATTTAAATCATGGCTACAGCGTTCCAACTGAAGCTGTCGGGTTGATTTTTTTAGGATACCCTGTAAATTGAGGCCAAACGGAACGCAGCAACTCCAATTGTATACTTTTAGAGCATTAAAAAAAACTTCAGTGCATCCCTGGAAATGGAATCAGCAGGGGAATTGACTTCTAATTGATATCTCATTACAGAAAAGCCCTCCGTGCCAAAGTGTTGGAAAGAGGTAACCAATTCGGTGACAGAGTCGCTCTCATTGAGATGCAAGTCCTCGAAGGGATCCGCGCCATTAAAATACACGTGGACGAGAGGGCGGGGAAGCCCGTTCCCGCAAACACTGACACAGAGTAAGTCTGACCTCTGCTGGTTGGATTCCGCAACTAGGCCTACGTAGGCTATATACAAATAAAGTTCAGGCTATTATCTGTGGTGGTAATTAAGTTATATTTCGTCTGTGTTTACCAATCTGTGCGTGTGTGCCTGTGCGTTGTTGTTGCGTCTCTGTGTTGCCGGCGTGCGTTACCTTGTCCTTATCTTCAGACGGTGTGACCGGACAGCTGTTGATCCGAAACTATTCGCTGAGCCTGGCGGGGCTCTACCTCTGCACGACCTCCAACGACGTGGGGGAGGAGCACTGCACCATCCACCTGGCGGACGAAAAACGTATGCGCACGCACCCACACACATATTACCAAGTAGGTACTCTTCAGCTTGATACACGATTAAACACAAACTTTCAACATGTTTAAAAGATTAGAATATTGTCAGTTAATATTGGATAGTCATTAGCTATGCTCTTTCTTCTTTCTTATTCACGTTGTCCCTTAAATTGTTTATTTTACCGAAAATGTCTTTGCTTGCTGTCTGATGAAAACGTTTCGTTGGTCCTCCCCGCAAGCCGTTAAGCTAATGAGCTCGCTCGAGCCACCAGGTTCGAATTTGAGCTCGACCAATGAGAAGGCCCGGTGGGGTTGTTGATCAATGACAAAGCCTGGTGGACGTTATAATGTACTGAAAAGTCGATTTGGGAAAAGTAGGCCTTCAGATTTCTTTGCTGAAGTGACTCTGGCAAAAGAAAATCACTAAAGTAATCTTACCTAACCCTATCTCTAACCAGCAACACTCTGTGGTCAGTGAAAACTATTAACTTGTGCTAAATAGATTTTTTAGTAGTAGCACCTTATTATGATATGTTACTAAAATTAAAAGAAAAGAATTAATTAATTAATTAATTAATTAATTAATAGGCAACTTATTTACTTCAGAATTTCATAACTCGTAAATCCTGATAGAACTATTCCCCCTAATAATAATGTGCAAGGTTTCAGTAAATACGTTAGCTGGGATGGTGGTGAAGATTATGTAACAAGCAGTTGTTCCTTCAGCGCCGAGCCGAGCCGGGGTGATTGTGGGCTCTGTGGTGGGCTCCATCCTGCTCATCACCCTGCTTCTACTCCTCCTCTGGCTCCTGCTGTGTAAGCTCAGCGACCGACGCCACAACCAAAAGGAGTTCTCCAATGAAATAAGGTAGGCGTAATTGTACTGGGGGCTGTTACAGTGGAAAAGTTAGTGCAGAGTGGGAAACCTTTGCAATTTTGAAAACCTGAGTGAAACTAATTGAAAAAGATTGTGTAATTGTATCTATAATGTATTTACATATTTTTTTACACAGGCTTTACATGAACAACACACACACACGCGCACACACACACACGCACACACACACACACACACACACACACACAGTACAGCAGTAAACTTGTTGTGATCGAAAAAAGGGTCGTAATAGAAAGCTGTACATTGAATGTATAGCAGGCCGATCACTCTCTTGTGGTAAGCACTACTATGGTGTTTCCAACACCATAAGGGAGCATTCAGTCTTCAAACAAAGACTCCTGAAAAGTATAAATAATTTACTACTGCAAAAAGATTTTTTTACAGTCGAAAAGCACAAGAATTCCTACAGCATAAAAATGAATAAATCAGTTAGACCTACATTTCTTTATGCCCAAAGCTGTCCACACACTCGCCTGTCTTTCCATGAGCAATAGATACATAACTATACGCCAACTAAAATGTGTTATTTCACAGATACTGTGTTTCATATCGTAGCAAAACCTCTACAGAGCCACTGGAATATGTCCTTAATGTTTAATGAAGGGAAAATCGAGGATTTTTCCTAAACACATTTCGTAAAAGAAATTTGACCCCTCTGTTAATGCATGAATAGGCCTAATCATTATTGCATTTTCAACTGTCATGTTTTTGTGTTTGAGTTGGTTTATCGGAAAAGGAACCCAATTTCACCCCGCTGGTGTAAATACCGTTCAAACCAAATGATACTGGATCCACACCAAACCATAATAACTGTATTAATAAACACAACTATTAGTTTATCATCGAAAGTTCTCACTGACAGTTAGAATTTATAATCTCATTGGTGACCGTGAGACAGCTCTGAAATACTCGAGGTCCAGAGTTGGTAGAACTCGACCTGTTTGTTCTGAAACTAGTAGAGTGTAGAAAGTAATATACGGTGATCCAGGTATGGGGGGACTGAAAGGTCGGAGAAATGAAAACTGGTATGTGGATTTAGGAGAGCCGCATTTAGAAATCAACTGGAAAAGATCTTCTAGGAGGAATAAAGTTGAAGGTGCATCAGTAGTATTTGTCTTCCTGACACAACATGAGAGAAATCCAACTAATCAAAACGTGTGTGATCTCTTTTAAAAATGATTACAGTGAATCATCCAAATTGTATGCGATTTTCTTTTAACAATGATTACAGTTAATCAGCATCCAATCATACCAAATTGCCACCAGTAATAATTTCTGAAATAACTTACGCTGAATGGATTTGTGGAGCATCTAAATTATATAGCAGATGTCTAATACCTTATTCCTAGACCATATGGATGGAGGCACTGCACTGTTATTTTCTTCTTCTATCTATCTTTTCCGGGGATCAGGCTCATTCTGGTTATGAGATGGTCCATCTGGCGTGTTGAAACACAATCCACAAACAACACCTCACAGGGTTCTGAGAATAAAAAGGCCTACTGGCCGTTTTTCCCACCTTCAGAGATAAATCATTGTCATTTCTTGCAAATGATGTGACTAGCAAGCAGGTGTTAAAGTTGACAAACATGATAAAATACAAGGCGCCAGATTTGAATAGCATTTTGGCAGAAGCTGAGCAGCCTGTTGTGCGCAGAAGTTGCATTCAGAAAAACACGCATTGACAGCCAAGGCTAGAATGCTGATAATACTGTTGACATATGTAGATGGAGTGTGTTATTAAGAACAGCTTGCAGAACCAAGCTGTTCTTCTTAATAATAAGCAGCAGACGAGACAGTAAAAATCATCCTCGTTGGAAGCCAACGGCATGGATATGAAGATTTATAAAGGAGCCGCTGTCTCTCTGTTGTCCAACATCAATCTCCAAATCAGATTAGGGAGACTCCCACTTTCTTAATCAGTGAAAGTCTTCTTCGTTGGGATGAGAAATGGAGAGGCAAATTACTTCCAACAGGTAACATTTACCACCAGATACAGAAGTCACATGCAGATTTAAAATACTGATGTTAACATTAACCCCGGGGCAAATTACTTTCTAGGATTAGGGGGCAGGATAGTGAATTAGTGGTTAGGGTGTCCGACTCTGCTGTATACCGGTAGGCCTCCTAGAGCGAGATGCCTACTCTTTACCATTGAGATGATCCTAAAGTGACATGCATTGCTTTCAGATGTCCCATCCTTATCATCTCAATGTTTGTATAATGAGGCTGGTAATCCATAATACACGTTAGCGGGTAGATGTGCAACCGGTCTCGACATGAGACATTTTCCATCTGTGTTATTTTGGTTTTCCCCTGTAGATCATTACAGAAATAGTAAGTTGGCTCTTGGATCTGTTCTGATCCCACTGTTGTTTTGTTCTCAAAGGGAGGATGCTCCCGCTCCAGAGAGCCGACCCACCAGTCGTTTTACCAACAGAAGCACGAGCCAGTACCGGGGGAGCAGTTACAGCCATGTATCCAGGCCAGAGCCTTACTTTATTGGGGACAGCGAGTTCACTTCCCCCCAATCCACCACCAGCCCTGGAAGCACAACTTTAAGCTATTCCGCCAAGTACGGAGATGTGGTATGATTAGGGCACTTATGCTGCCCTGGTTCCCCAAGATGAACTGTGTATTTACACGTGTACATTACTAATTTAAAGTTTTTACGTTAAAAAAAAATGGAGCAAGCGTTTATTAGAAATAAAATGTGGTTTTTTTCTACATGTTTCAACACTGTGAAATCCCATTTGCATATGAAATATAGATAAAAAGGTTAGTTTTTGTTATTATCAATATTAGTGAACTAATTAAATTACAAACTAAATAATTATCTTTGGATCACCTGACAGCCTTTTTGAGCCAATGCTACACAGAAAGTGCCTAGTTATGTGTGTGTATTAAATATGAATATTCATAATTGAAGATGTGTATCTTGTTTTGGTTCGTAGTTTGTCATTTGACACACAAACAGGCCTCGAGCAAAAAAACATAAAATCCTATATTTAGACAAAAAAGAGAAATATTTATTTCATCATAGACGTCATTTTTGAAATACTCAACCATTCAAAAAAATGTACACAATTAAGTTATCTTTTTTTCCACGTTTTCATGAGGATGTACTGACAGGAGTTGAAATATCAACGGCCACATGCGATGGTCTCCTTGTTCTCCATCCACGACACAAACAGAGACAAACCCCCCTCTCCCCCGTCTCTCTCTCTGAGATAACATGGAGGCCTACTACAGCGTTTCACCGTCCAAAGCTCTTAAAGCTTTCTCTAAAACAAGACAAGGTGGTACGACTCATGATCGAGGGGCAGTTGGCATCTGGGACATAAGATCGTAAGACAGAGGCTTAGTATATCACCACGACCATCGGTCTCGGTGAACAGTCAGTGTAATTGTTTTCAGGTTATGGTTTTGCTTGCTCCGCTGGCTGTTGTTTGGCGTAGTGGGGAGATGAGAAGGGTTAGTACATTTTTCGTCTGTAATAAAACTTTTGAGCTCTGGAGGAGCATCTTCAAATTAACATTGTATGGGAATTTGAACAATTGTCTTTTAAAAAGTTGTGACTTCACTTGACTGTGAACACTACCTTTTACACATTAACATAATTACATTTTTAGTTTTAAGGTTTCATTAGAAAATGCTGCATTTATATTTCCTCCCCATAAACAGTGACAGTCTGACCCTTATAGGACTGTTCAACTTCAACAACATACAGTCGTTTTAAGATTAAGAATATGTTTGAATTCAATAAATTAATCCTTTTAGCAGTTGGTTTAACCAATATCTCTAACTGGACATGTATTGTTCGATGTACTGTTTCATGTTATGTTTTACTACATTTCCCAACAACAAGAAAACCTGTAAACACGCTTTGAAAATGACATCAGAAACCACGGTCTGTGTACTACTTAACAGAGAAGTGGGAGAAGTACCCCGACATCAGAACAGACCGAGACGGAAACTTTGACGGCACTTTGAAAAATACTGGAGAAGAAAAAAAAACGGATACACAGAGATGTTTACTGCTGAAATATTCACCAAACCACAGTGGGTACTTCTGCCTCCTGGGCAGTTAACTAGTTCACAGACAGTGTTGTAACTTCATGTTTAAATAACACTGGTTTCCACCAGTCCACAAGGTGCCAAAAAAACTCAATCACACATGGAACATGATTAATGTCATCCCACCACCAACACCACCACCACCAGCAGCTCTGATCGTCTGTAATCAAAGGAACAAAAGAAGAAAGACAGGATTCCATGCAGACAACAAAAAAAAATTGAATTTGGCATTAGAGAGTTTGAGACAGTCCAGTATTTTTGTACCCTTCGTTTTTTTTTCTTTTTGTATAATCAACAAACACATTTAGATTCTGTGCAAAGCAAAAACTGAAAAACAAGAGCATCTACATTTGAAAGAGTGGCATGGTCTATGAGTTATAAGTCGGTGAAAACTGCTCCAGTCCAGATGAAAACCAACACCAGGCCCGATGTGAACCACATACCGTTGTTGTTTAGACTCATAACACCGTCCCACCATGTTTTAATCTCTGCAACCGTGCTCTGTCTATGGTTGTCCACTCCAGTTACATTGAGTATGCCGACAAGCTCCGCCATCTTGTTTTCCAGGTTTTTTTTCTCCCTTGGAAGTGAAGCTGACATTGGTTGATAAGTGACATATGCCCCTTATTCCAGATGTTTTACAGTAGTCTTATTGGGGTCGGGGTGACTTTATAAGGGAAGAGGAGGAGGTGACAAGTTAGTGGGTTCTTGGTTAGTTGATGTTGAGTTTCTGAGAACAATGACCATTCTTCAAAGGCACTGTACTGTACATTGGTCAGGATGTGGTTGTAAGTGTGTGTGTGTGTGTGTGTGTGTGTGTGTGTGTGTGTGTGTGTGTGTGTGTGTGTGTGTGTGTGTGTGTGTGTGTGTGTGTGTGTGTGTGTGTGTGTGTGTGTGTGCGTTTATGTCTGTGTGTACTTGCAAGAAATAAGTATTTTTTTGTCTATCCATCGAATTTACCCCCCCAAGGCATCGCCATGACAACTAAGGCAAAATCGTCCTCCATGACAACCGAGAAACCCTCTTTTTTCCTTACTTTTTCTGCAATCCGATTATTTGCCGTTACTAATATCAGTATTTTTTGTTATACTTCAGCACAATAATCATTGGCATCTCTATTCAATAAATTATCTATACTGTACATTTAATTCTCCAAGCATAGACCTGCACCGAGGGGCAGCCTTTGTCAACGTAAAAGAACCCTGCAGCTCTATATTATGTTCAATAGCGTTCCATAAAGACACGGCGCGCGACACAGAGGATGGCAGCCGGTGGTCCCGCCCTCCCTCTGTGCACAGAAGTGACATAACAAAAAAAAATACAAAAATTGAAAAAAAGCGAAGCCGACTCACAAAGCAATTTGGTAGAAACGCTCGCTGCATTTAAAGGAGTATCCAGCAAAAAAAAGTTGCCTTTTCTCTTTTTTTATCCATTGAGTTGAGTTTCCTGGGCGGACCTCCTGGGCCTGTCTAACGAGGTGGGGGTCCGACGGAGAGGGGGGGGGGGGGGGGTTGACAGCATTTGGGTCCTACTGCACCGCCTCTTCATCCACATAGGTTGAGGGGAACCATCCGATCTGAAAGGGCAGACGGAGCAGAAACATTACTGCGCAGTACAACCAGCTGGGAAATAGCCAGCCTGATTGCAGGACCATTTTGTCTTGAATATATTAGACCTCATTAAAGTCTGGGGGTCAGGCACTCCCAGCTTCCCTGCAATATAAATAACAGCGTAGAATAGAAATGAGAAGGTTTCCCCACGAGTGTTTATCAGGAACTGATCAGCAACCCACACCCTAGCCGAGCTCCTCCAGGGCCTGTGTTCTGGCCTTTCCACCCTCGCCTTTAAAAGTTTTGACTCTGTGCCACAGAAAAACTCTAAATCTGTACTTTCCTCTTCCTCCTCCTCCTCTTCCTCCTCCTCCCCTTAGAAGAACCAGAACGGCGCTTGCCTCCCTTCCCTCAGAGTTCTCACACTCCTCCGCACACTTTCCAACAGCAGGCCACAGCCCTCCAACAAATTTCTATTTCCAGAGCTCTACGCATCCTCCGAGGAGCTAAATCCAGACTGTGTCAGCATCCTCCACCCGATGTTCCAACACACTCCGGTCCCTCCCTTTAAACCAGCTCCAGAGTGCACACAGGGCATCGGCCGCTTTCCTCCCATGTTCTCCAAGATACTTTGGCTGGTTGCACCGGAAACACAGACCAGGAGTATTTTGGGATAAATTGCAAGTTAGAATGAGGTCTCTCAGCTCCACTCCTTAGCGTTGGGACAGTGCCGGTGGTGTTTAATGTTCCTTCTGCTTTGACAGAACGCTCATAAAGCGGTCGATTGCTCAAGCAAGTTTGTCTCAATCCGGATTAAGTGCTCCATGGCTTCCAGCTGTTTGATATTAAAACTCAATGTGTCAGTCAATGTTCTTTTGGGTTGTATTTCTAGTTGGATTGTGTTGACGTACACATGTCAGAAAATGACTTGCGTTTTCCTTCTAAATAGTGTGATCAAATAAACTTAACCCAGCCAATTTGGAGGAGATCAGCGTTTGAGGTTGTTTTTCAGCTTTCCATAAATGTGAGATTGAGCTCTCAACTCGATCCTTATTATCCTTATAAAGTGCCTTTCTATGCATGTGAAACAAGTAATTAAAACACTGTCGATTGCCTTACCTCTTATCATACAGGCAGTGATCACACAACAGATATGGTTCTACTTGTGTAACAAATTCTTCATTTTATAGGGAGACGGTTATTCTCGGTGGGGGGGGGACTGTTTAATGGAAGTGCTAATAAGAAAATAGTTTAATATAGCTGTTCTCCCTGCACATCTAAAAACTGTTCGCAGGTTGTACTGTACTTAAGAAAACAAAATGTAGGAATGTTATTCAAAGAAAATCGTTTACAGTTTTCCTTGGAAGCCTTAGAAGAAAGTTCTGATTATAAGATTATTGTTTTCAGAAGAATACTCAAGTTTCAAAGACTGAATACTGTTTAAGATTGCACTCAGAATAATTCAAAAGTAAAAACTCTTTAAGGTATGATCTTTTGGAGGTGGTACTCACTCTGCCATTGGCCTCTCCTTTCCACCAGCCCTGGTCCCCGCCGATCTTGCTGTAGATCTTCACGATGTCCCCCTCCCGAAGCGACAGCTCCCTCATGTCCCGCGCCGCAAAGTTATACCTGGCCACCGCCGTGTTCACCACCCGCGGCGTGAACACTGGGGACGCAAGGTCACACAAAGGTCACGCAAGGTCACAAAGGTCAAGTCACCACGGTAAAGTTCAGTTGACAAAGAGTTTGACATGTTAAGGTGTACATGTAAGCGTTTCTCCTCGGAATGTTTATAGATGCGTGTCATTAAGGAAAAGTCTGAGCATTTTGCGGACACTAGGGTTCGAAACCAGAATCTTTCACTTGGGATTCAAACACCCTTACCACTAGCCCATCAGTAGGATTTTTTATTTATTTTTTGTCAGTATTTGAATTTAAACTGGTATGCTGACAGTTACATAACATCTAAAAACAGCTTCTCTTTATCCCTTTAATACACACAGACAGTGCTACTTATGGATAGGTGTAGACCATGTGGAGGAACGTACGCGCGGAGAACAAACTCACACTGCGACAGTATGAGAGGGAATGGTCTTTCTAGCTCCTGATTTGATTGCTGCCCGACACCCTGGGTGGAGACATTTCTGGGGAACGTTCTAGATAATGAGCTGGGCTCCATGGGAGTGAGAGCTTTGATGAGACCAGCATCACACAGAGAGAGAGGGAGGAAGAGAGAGAGAGAGGGAGGAAGAGAGAGAGAGAGAGAGAGAGAGGGAGAGAGAGAGAGAGAGAGAGGAGAGAGGGAGAGAGAGAGGGAGAGAGAGAGAGAGAGGGAGGAAGAGAGAGAGGGAGATAGAGGAGAGAGCGGGAGAGAGAGAGAGAGAGAGAGAGAGAGAGAGAGGGGAGAGAGAGCGAGAGGGAGAGGAGAGAGGAAGAGGGAGAGAGAGAGGGAGAGAGATAACGATACAAACACAGAACAGCTAAGGGGAAGAAATGGAATGAATTAAAAAAAAAAAGAAACCAAACAAAATGTAAATAAAAAGGAAAGAATCAAAACAAAAAGAAAACACGAAAAGGAAGATAGACCAAAAACAAAAAGGTGGGCAGGGAGATAGGAAAGAAAGAAATGGAGAGGGAGAGGGAGAGGGAGAGGGAGAGAGAGAGAGAGAGAGAGAGAGAGAGAGAGAGAGAGAGAGAGAGAGAGAGAAGAGAGAGAGAGAGAGAGACAGAGAGAGAGAGAGAGACAGAGAGAGAGAGAGAGACAGAGAGAGAGAGAGAGAGAGAGAGAGAGAGAGAGAGAGAGAGAGACAGAGAGAGAGACAGAGAGAGAGAGAGAAACAACAGGAGAGGGGAGAGAGAGTACCTGACCAAAAGGGGGCTGAGGTCTGAGAAGATGAGAAGTTGAGACCTTGCGGGCTGAGGAAGGAGAAGTTGTAGGAGGCGCATGAGGCTGCTGGGAGGAGCAAGGGGCACCAGAGGAGGAGGAGGAGCAGGAGGAGGAGCGCCAGAAGAAGAGGACCAGACAGGAGGAGGAAGAGGAGCAGGAGGAGAAAGCAGAGATATAAGAGCCATTATGCTTGGGTGGGTACAATGGCTACAAAGCCCATGCAGACACACACACACACACACACACACACACATACACACACACACACACACACACACACACACACACACACACACACACACACACACACACACACACACACACACACCACACACACACTCCTGCAGCTATCACAAGCGCATTTACTCCGTCGGTAGGCCACAGGTTGCTGTGGCAACAGGCCCCAGAGGGAAGAATTGAAAAAGAGATGGCAACACCCCCAACACCAGACACACCCCTCTCTACCGACCCACCAAATGACCTCCATTCAGAAAACTATGTGGGAACTCAACAAGATACAGTATTAGTACAATTTATACTATATGATCAATAGAGGACCTGGTAGTTGAAGTAGTCAAAGACAGTTTAGTAGTCAAGGACAGTTTAGACTTGTATATACAAGATTATAAGAAAAAGAAGAAGAAGAAGAAGAAGAAGAAGAAGAAGAAGAAGAAGAAGAAGAAGAAGAAGAAGAAGAAGAAGAAGAAGAAGAAGAAGAAGAAGAAGAAGAAGAAGAAGAAGAAGAAGAAGAAGAAGAAGAAGAAGAAGAAGAAGAAGAAGAAGAAGAAGAAGAAGAAGAAGAAGAATACAATTTCATGGAAATAAAATTTATTTTGTGTCTTATTTCAATTCAATGTCCTGTGGGTAATTACGTAATTTAAGAAGTTGATACTCAAGTGTTTCCTCTTCCTGTAAAAGCAAGGATTCAAAAGGAGGCAGCAGAGGTTAAGAGCTACAGCTAGCGATTAGCGTTTAGCCTAGCTGTTAGCCCAATCCTAGCTGTCATGCATGTTAGACCGTTTCTAGACCATAGGAAGATGCACAAGAAGAAGTAAGGCTAGCTAGTCATTCTTACTGAACCATGTCTTAATTTTCCTCCTCAGGCTGTATAAATTCTTAGACATATTATGTACTTGACTAAATATATACCATAATCACCTTCAGATTATAAGGGCCTTGATCTACTGGAAGTACAAAAATTATCATTAATAATTGATATACGGATTAATAAATAATGGGTGCATTTATGTCACTATATATAGATGGTCATTATTTTAAGTAATAACAAACGATAATCCTAAATTATATTTGAAGACATATTTTGAGCTTTGAAAATGAAAACGTATTTTTTTCGACACATTTATTGTTTGTCTTTTCATGTCCAAACGGTTGTGTTTGTACTGGTCTAGTGTGTTGTCTTGCTGTGGCTTCTACTCCAACTATCATCCGTCGGGTGCCCCAAGTGGTACTGTGTGTCCTGGGCGTCCTGGTTCTCAGGGAGGCGGAGCTGGTCTACCTGGAGAGCGGGTGCTGGTCCGGGTCAGGGAACGCTCTTTGGACTTGTAGGGGTAACGTAACGTCGTGTCCAGCAGCTTGAAGCTCTCCTTCAGGGAGTGGGCCTGGTAGTACTCCACTAACTCCTGATAACACACAGACAACAACATTATAGAAGATATAAGGCTCGCTTCGTTAGTCCCGTGAAAACATCTCAGATGGGTGTCGTGGGGGTCACCGCAGAAAGTACAGAAGACAGTAATTGTCAGATTTAATGAAATATGTGTAGTATACATGAAGTGAATAAATACATGTACATATATTATCCGCAAATAAACAACATTAGAGGTGGTGTTGATGCAACATCTCACTACTGTAGTGACATGTTTGAGAGCCAAACAGGTAATTAACACAAAACATCAATACATCCTTTGGGATTTGCGTGGCTCGCACAAACATGGGACAAAACCCGCTATCCAGCTGTTTGTTTGCCAGATGCAGGGGAAAGCGGAATGCTGTGTTCTTATTGGGGGAAATTCTATGCTTGCCAACAACAACTTTCAGCCATATAGACGGTTACCTTGATCAGATTTGGATGTAGAATAGGCATAACACAGATGTATATTTCATTATCCAAATTCGGTTGTTTACCAGAAGACTTTCAAATTTCTTGGCCTCTGTGATGTGAATCCAGCTGTCCTTCTCAATGACCTTGATGTGCTTCACTTCATCGTTGAACCTAAACACACACACACACACACACACACACACACACACACACACACACACACACACACACACACACACACACACACACACACACACACACACACACACACACACACACACACACACACACACACAGTTCAAACAAGCCACAGAGGAATATCATAATCAGATTCAGAACCCTTGTATGAAGTCATCCCAACATCTCTCATATCCATCAGCGGTCCCATCAGCCCTCGTATCCTTTCCCTCTGGGACTCACCCCCCCACCCTTTTCCAGGCAGGATATACAAACAGGAAATGCGATCAAACATGCAATTAACCACACTGTAATTAGATGGTAGTTTAGAAAGCGACTCGGAAATCCCCACAGGAATTCCTCTCTTCAGCTAAATAAAACCCACAGAAACGTGTTCTGGAACCACGCCAGCGTTCCCAGATGAAACCCAGACAATTTCTCCCCAGCAAAGAACTAGATATAGAGATCCACATGAACACAATCAAAGTGCTCCATCTAAAATTCATTCGGACACTGGAGTGTTCTTAGAGTTCTGGAATATTTCCAGAGGTCTAGAGTTTCCTTTGATTCCTTGAATCTTCCCCCGTGAGTTCTTAAGACTCTTCCTGGGGTTTGAAGGACACTCACTTGATGCTAATGGCGAAGCGTTCCGCCTCGGCAGTGCGCTCCCTGATCAGGTAGGTCCCGCTGATGTGGGACTTCAGCAGGTTGTCTGCCTGCTGCCGCTCCATGTTCCCAGCAAACCTACATAGCAGGGGGGGTGAAAGATGGCGTCTTTCATGGCATCGCATGACAACATCGAAAAATGCTCACCAGGGCCTGAGGAAAATGACACCTTTCTATGAGATGGAGTAAGTGGATATTTCCTTTATTTATTACAAATACAAAAAGGGAAGTGAAAGTTCAAATAATATTTAAAGGACTTCACTATTTTAGTTCTAAATGTACTGCAGCAAATCATGGTAGTCCTTCAGGAATATAAATAAAAAGACACTATTATTACTCTGAATAAGTTTGCTCAGTCCCGAGAGATACAGTAGTAGGGAGATTCTTTGATAACAAATATACCAAAATACGCCCAAATCCTTCAGACGGAGCAGAACTCACCAAGGGTAACCATAGTAGTCCGTCTCCCTTGACGACTGTCGACTAGGACACGACTGGAATGGCTGTTGGCGACAAAGCGAAAAAACACAGAGGATCCAATCATGCACACTAAAATCACAGCCATTAGTGCACAGGCAGATCATTACACACTAACACACCATCGAGGGTGCTTAAGAGGACACTAAGGAGGAGTGGGGCAATTCCACAGTGTTATATAGGAGACGTAGTGATTGGATTTGGATGTATGTGTCTACCTTGGGGTCCAAACATGGCTTGACGCAGGTACTGGGGAAAAAGCCGCTCTTGTGGGTCTGGAAGATTTTACCCTGGGGAAAGATAGTCAAATATATGAGCCACTTATTAGCCTTATATCAGCCTTATATCACATCCAGGTACTAGCCAGTTATCAGCCTTATATCAGCCAGTTACCAGCCTTATATCAGCCAGTTATCAGCCTTATATCAGCCAGTTATCAGCCTTATATCAGCCAGTTATCAGCCTTATATCAGCCAGTTATCAGCCTTATATCAGCCAGTTACCAGCCTTATATCAGCCAGTTATCAGCCTTATATCAGCCAGTTATCAGCCTTATATCAGCCAGTTATCAGCCTTATATCAGCCAGTTACCAGCCTTATATCAGCCAGTTATCAGCCTTATATCAGCCAGTTATCAGCCTTATATCAGCCAGTTATCAGCCTTATATCAGCCAGTTATCAGCCTTATATCAGCCAGTTATCAGCCTTATATCAGCCAGTTATCAGCCTTATATCAGCCAGTTATCAGCCTTATATCAGCCAGTTATCAGCCTTATATCAGCCAGTTACAGCCTTATATCAGCCAGGAGAACAGATGACATTCAGCCCTGGGCAGAATCATTTTTAAATGAGATGAAGATAATAACCACAGAACGCTATAAATAATAGATAGGTTTTTCGTGCATTCCATATCGGTTCTATTGAAAGCGATGCAAGTAAAAACCCTGTACAGTTATTTAATTGGACTTTTATCAAAGGTGACAATGGATGGGGAGCTATCTTTTTGACCTGGAGTTGAACACCCCCTAGCCAATACTCTTTCTATGTGTGCTCAGCGAGCTGTAAGGGGGGGGGGGGGGGTAATAGCCATGGGCGTGGGGTCTTTAGGGGGTGGAGTGGTGTTTCCCCTCACCTCCCACCAGGAGGTCTCAGGCTCCCCCTTCAGGAGCTCGATGAAGTCCCCGGTCTGGAGGGCGAGCGGGGGCTTCCCCGGGGGCGCAGGCGTGCCGTGGTAGTTCCGCACTGCCACCATCTTAGGACCTGCCGGGGAACATCGAGATCAGAATCGGCAATTTGAACCGTACAAACAAGCAAAAAGGGATGGAATGATAAAAAGAGGAAAACATAGTCTCACTTGACCACTAGTTCATTTATTCAATATACCTGAACAAAGTCAGATTCATAAGACTGTTATTACAATGATAATATTAATGCATACACGCTATACATATTAAAGTGTTCCTTCCTACTTACACTTTTTCAGTTGTGCTAGTACACTTAACAGACACAGCTTTGTCTCACGTTCTCCGTCACAGAAGGCAAGTCATTTTTGGAGTTATCTTTCCATTCAAATACAAACTCACATTATCTTTGACTATTTTTTGGTAGGTATATTTGTCGTGAGCAGCCCATTAGAGGGCAGTATTGAGCTGTGGTAGAGTGCGGAGCTGGCTTAAGGAGAAACATGAGGATACCAGCGGACAGAAATAGAAACACTTTTCCATTTAAACTTACCCAACGACATCCCAGCTTCCTGTACCGCAATAAAAAAAAAATAAACAACAACATCCAATTAGCAAACGAATCATTGTTTTTGTTGTGCCATGGCAAATGAACATGAACATCATAGGAAAGAAGAAAAAAAAACTGAGCATATATAGAGAGCGAGAAAGAGAGATAAAGAAGAGAAAGAAAGAGTGAATGAGAGAGAGCGAGTGATGGAGGCAGACAGACACATTAAGAGAGGCAGACAGACACATTAAGAGAGGCAGGGACCGACACATTAAGAGAGGCAGACAGACACATTAAGAGAGGCAGGGACAGACAGAAAGGGGGAGAGAGATGGAGAGAATGAGAGAAACAGCGCATGGGAAGTTTTAGAGGAGAAGGCAGAGCAAGGAAGGGAGAGGGAGACAGTCTGACATAAACAGATAGAGACAAGTGACATCCAAAAGTTAAGTTCACGGAAACTCTTAAAGTATGGAATCCACTTACCAGATCATGGGGATCTGAAAGGAGAGAACGGGGAAGAGAGGCATGGGTGAGAAAGGCTCCCGTCGACTCATTTCTCTGTTAGTCTGTCTGTCTGGTGTACGAGAGGACTGTCTCTCTATCTGTCTGTCTGTGGTAACTTACTGATTTTACAGATGGTGATAACTTCCAGACACTCCTTGTGTGCACCTGTGCCACAATGTGCACAGAAATAGCCCTGGTAGAAGATGCCCCTGGATAGAGCATGTGTGCGCGCGCACACACACGCACACGCACACACACACACACACACACACACACACACACACACACACACACACACACACACACACACACACACACACACACACACACAAGAAATTAAATACACAACTGTTAGTACATTGTCATCAAAGTATAACAGACCATTATGACAATACATAGTAGGACACATTCAGTACTAATCTCAATTAAAACACACAGGAAATAAAATATACACAAAATAAATTGGTGAAGTGTTAAAAATACCCGTAGGGTACTCTTCATAGTAAAACACATCGTAGGACATGTTACGCACTTCCGTAAATATAATTAAAAACATCTTTCTATCCAAAACATCCTATCCACCCAGCCTTTTGATCTTGAACTACAGGACTAACAGCACTCCAAGAACTATAAGTTTACATATCAGTGTGTCCCAGGATACCTCCTGTATGCTATATCCTACACCGTCTCTGTGGGATGTTCTCTGACTGAATAGTACCGACCATACCTCCCGATGGGACGGCTCAGCAGTAATGAGCAGTGGTATAGGCAGCACAGCACTAGCCTGTACCCAACACTGCAGATAGAGGTCACAGCAGAGCCACAGAGCTGATGGGTCAATACGCAACATGCCGTTTAGAATGCAAACCCTTATGGAGGTCAGGGCGGCACTCTACGTGACCAAAACTCCATTTCCCATGAGGCCAAGCTTGGTTCACTTGGAATGGAGGTTGAGCAGGGATGGTCAAGAGTTTGGGAGGGAATTTGTGGCATGTAAAAATATATACTGTCTATTAGTGTACTTTTATATGCATTATTTTTTAATGGTTTCAGCCTTAATCCTACAGTATACCTACTGTTTTATTGTGTTCCAAATTCACTCCTTAATTACCACTAAATGTGCACTCTGCTGAGATAAACCTTCAGGATGCTTTGACAGTTTGTTGGGATTAAAAAGTTAATCCGACCTCTTTGGTTGAAATGGGCTGTTATTGTAATAAGGGTGGCTAAACTGGAACATGCTTAAGACGACATACTGCCGTTTATGATGCGTGATGAAAGATCCCGATATACAAGTCACATTTCTGAATACCTTAACAACATCTTGCAGGCACGGCAGTTGGTGTTCTTATCAAAGGTGTGCATCTGGAAGTTGTGATGATTGGCTGTGGCTCTCTCAGGCTTGATGTTGGACCTAGTGGGATTGGAGAGCACGCCTTTGAGTCATCACAAAACGCAAGGAGGCGATTGGTCGAGGGGGTGAGAGTGTGACACCTGGGGGAAGACACCGTTGGAAACTCACATGGCCATTTCAAACTGCTCCATCCATTTCCTCTTGGTCTCCTCCGTCTTGCAGAAGAACTGGAAGCCCTGCTTGCCTTGCAGGTGGATCAGGTAGAAGCCGTACGACCACTGGGGGCACAGAGCGAGTGAGGCATGGGGCGGAACACGCGCACGGAGGCACACGGACAAGACAAGCACACAGAAGCCCACTAGGGAAACCAGCATCGATAGTCTCCACACCAAAGGATGCGGAGACAACCCCTTCAACATATGTTCTCATCTCCCCAGAGTCATGAAGCGTGCCAAGCGGTTTCTTCAAGACCAAAATGGAGGGTCCGAGCGACACCCAATAACAAACCAATGCAGTTTTTATGATGCGGAAGGGTTTTAAACAAAAAGGGGTTAACGTCAGCTTACCATTTTTCCACTCGACTGGTAAGCATGCGAAAGGAGAAAGAAGACATCAGAGAGAGAAAGAGCCGGTTACACATGCGACACGGACACACATGCAGATTATGATTATTTTGACACCAAAAACAAAAGAAAGGAGCCCTGTTAGACCGCTGGCGGTATCGCGTGATCTCCACCGCGCATGAATCATAAATGACCTGCTTTGCATTTTTATCCAGCGTGAACTTGAAGGCATTGGCCACGCAACAACGCATGTCAGACACCTCAATGCATTACTGATGAGTCTCAGATCTGAAATTACCATCGACCAAATCACGTCGCTCAAGGGCATCGATTAGAATAATTGCGTGGATCATTATTCCGATAACCAGGCTGAGAAGGGTGGTGTTCTATCATCTCCGTCCCCCTGCCTCCTCACCTTCTTCATATCCCTGTTGTTCATGAGGTCGTCGGACATTTTGTAGGACTGAAGCTCAATGATCTCCTTGAGCTCATAGCTGTAGCCCTTTCTCTTGCACACGATCACCACCTTGTCAAACAAGAAGATGTACCTGCAAACACAAACGCATACACATGACCTGTTAGGTCAGCCGCTTTAAACGCTTATAAATTGTAATGTCTCTGATTTGGTTTCATTGAGGAAGCATTTGTGTGGGTTGAGAAGGCGCCAAGGTCCGGTCTTACCGGTCCTGTTTAGTTCTGTTGATGATAGAGGACACTTTGAGTTCTCCGTCGATCTTTGGCCTGCCGTACTCCTCCAGTTTGACCTGCTGCTTAGGGCACACAAACAACCACCCCGGTCAACCTTTCACTCCCCCACAGAGAACTCCCAAGTCAGGTTTATGCTAGTATCGGCAATGCTAATAGCGCAATATATAATGCAACATGTCTATTATGCAACTCTTAGGGGGTGTTCACACAGGCAGTTGTTTTTTTTCAGGTGCGAGTGGATGCTTTACATTATATTCCTATGATACAGAGTGTTTTTGTAAAAACATCCTGGGTGCTTTTAAAAACACCGCTGCCAGCGGGTTTTTTTCACTGCTCTGGGTGGTTTTCAAGTTGGGAAAAGTTCAACTCGCCAAGAAAAAGCACCCGAGGCAGTTTTTTGACAGCTGACCAATGAACAAAAACTTACGTTGCTACGAAAGTCCTCAAAACACGTAGTTAAATATGGCTTGCCTCATGTGGGTGTCTTGCTTTATTATTGAAGGCGCAACGATGCGCAAAAGGGTTTCAAATTGACTCTTGTCGAGTCTGAAATACGCACTGAACCGTGTATTATCAAACCGTAGCTCTTGTATCAAACTATGAAATGCACCGTACTGCTGCTGTCCCCGGTATATATGCACCCACAAACAGGAAGGTTTGTCGTTATCCTCGTCGTTGGCATCTAACGCCAAAATAAGGGCTAATTTTCTCAACCTCGACATTGTAACTAGTTGAAACTGACACAAGTAGGTAGTCAAACCACTTTGATACTGTAACCGATTTGCAACGTATATGTGCTCTAGAACATTGTGCTCTAGAATGAACTAGACAAAACCCCCGTCAGTTTTTTAGTTGGTAAAAAAAACACTCTGGTCAGGTGTTTTTTAAATATTAAAAAAATGCCTGTGTGAACACACCCTTAGGATAATCTCAGAAGAGCAGAGTTTTATTTAAAGTGATCTTCTCACACAACATGGAACATATATTTCCCGCAAGGTCTCCCTCGTTTTTCAGCCCCCGAGACAATTCAGGGATGTCAGGGGTTTTGATTAATACAACAAAATGCACCATTTTACCACTGAAAATGAAACCCTGACTTCAGGGTACCATTCATTGTTTTTTTTCCAGTCATTTAGAATGCATCCCCAGGGCTCCGCGGCTGTGCGGTTCCTCCCTGGTGTTATAGCAGCCCTCTAGCCCACATCCCTCTCCATACGTTCCTGCTCGGCCAGGGACGTATGGAGAAGGCAACTGAAAAATGTTCTCTCTGCTGGCTGTCCCCGAGGGTTCAACCTCCACCCTCCCCCCAGTACACTCCGATATATTATTCAGTCAGAAAGCTATAGCTGTACCATTAGGCTCTAGTCACTCTGCTTTAACATGTACACAAACACATACAGCCTATGATGTATAGGTGTACTTATAGGTATATATTGTATATATATATGAGGCGATTTATAGGTAGGTATACAGACAGACGTACTGGTAGACCGATAGATAGATATATGATCGATAAGACAGATAGAACAATAGACAGATAGATTGATAGCAAGATAAATAACAGGTCAAAGTCTAGCAACACAGGGGAAGAGTTCATGAGAGGAAAGAAGGTAGGCACCTCTTTGGCTTCTACATAACTGGCCTGGTAATTTTCTGCAAGGCTAAATGATTCAACAGGGACTACTTTAAATGCACTGAATTAGATGGAGGCACAGAGCCACAGAAGTTCTCTTAGTTGCAAAAAATAAGGATTTATATTAGTGGATATTTCATGCAAGTGCTCTTTTAATCTGAACTAATCATCACCTTGAAAACAATTAAATAATAAAGGTAAAAAGTATAAAAGTGCTTTAGAATACATCTAATACAAATATAATTAAGTTATCATGCAATTCTTGAGAAGTACTTACAAGGTTTTCGATGGAACTTTGGAATTCACTAATTTTCTTCAGTGTCTCGTTGTCTCGCTTCACTTCATTGATGTACATCGCCAGGTCCTGGGAAAGCACAGGGAGCGGGATTAGTTCAACATGTTCCACTTTTCACCCTTTTTTGATAAGGTTTTCATGTATCTTAGTAGACTTTCTTAAACTCACGGTGAGGGCATAGTCACTGTACAACAGTGGTTCACAACTTCAGCCTTTGAACCCATTTTTTTGTAAATTACTGCAACCCCAATTCAACATCAGGCCCCCTTAAAGGTGGACAGTAGTCCGCTTGGTAGGAAACTTAAGCCCCATTTTCTCGTTTGTACATACAGGGCCTTTGTGAGATATTTAAAATAGTTTTGGTTATTTCTTCGTAATCAAGAACTAACCATCAAATATCTATAGCTTATAAGTCAACAATTTCCAACGACCTCACATGTTGGGGAATATTTCTCTACACCCATGTACAGACGCATATGCAGCAGGCACAGACAGATGTGTCTGAACACAGACACCCACATCATATGAAAAACTAAATGAGAACAAAGACAGCACAAACCTGCATGGCCTCGAGAGCTTCTTTCAGCTGCTGTCTCTCCGGTCTCTCTGCAGAGTGACTCAGGAGTTCCTAGACAGAAACGCGTGATGTCAACATAAACAACAACAACAACTCAAGGAACAAACAACACCCAATATCAAATCCTGCAAAAGTCAAAAGTCCTCCTTTTATTTTTAAACTAAAATGACCAATGTTAATGTCTTTACATAGAAGAAGGTCAGAAACATCTAATTATATTCTTCTGTATTTACCACCTTACCATCTTCCACCTGATACTCAGCCCTAAGCCAGCCACCCACGATCCATCTCTAAAACTATACAGAGAGGTGAGCCAAAAGGTTTCGGTCTCAAACTCCAGTGTCCACCGTCCACAGTCTACCAGTGGGCATCCTTCAGTGAGCTGTCAAACCCCTACCTGCTCCTTAATGACCTGTATCTAAAAGTCACTTTGGATAGAAGTGTCTGGCTGCCTGGTGACTGAATAGTAACAATAGAACCCCGCCAAAAAGGCATTCATCATTTCCACATTGCTGGAGAATGATTACCGATGTGTATTGTATCGGCTGATTGGCAAACAATAGGAATATAATGAGAATAAAAGAGATCTCGCTGAAAGGTCATGGACGCTCAAACACACACGACAGACACACTCAGTTCTAGAGGGAGCCCTGGGGCTTTAAGCTGTGGTAATCCTTTACTGCAGTGCCATGTGAGGCAGGGAAATGGGCTGAGTTTAATCTGATTTCAGCACGCTTGATTTGACCTCAGAGCCCTGCAGGGCCTCTGTTGACTCTAAAGATGAAAGTGTCCCTCCACTAATGTGGAACTTCACTAACACCTGGCTAAACCCATCAACTAGCCCCATAATCACCTTGACAAAAAAGCTCCTAGCCAAGCATTAAGCCAAACCATCGTCTAGCCAAACAATGACCTGTCCTATCAATTTGCCAAACAATCTCCTAGCTATGCAATAATCTAGCCACAGATTCACCGAACAATAGCAAAACGATCACCTCATTTTATACGTAGCTAAACTATTTACCAAAATCAATATAGAGAAACTATCAGAGAGCAAATATAAAAGTCACAGACAATGAGCCAAATGGTCATTTATTTTCACAAATCACCTTCCCAAACTGTGGTCTCGTCCAAAAAATGCCCCAAAATGATTACTTAGCCAAAGAATAACCAAAGACAAATAAACAGAAGACGAAATACTCAAACAATGAACAAACACCCATTAAAAAAAAAAACATCCAAACTGTCAACTGGCCCACCGATACCTCTAAAACCACCCACAGCTTCTTTAAACAAATCAACACAATAATGCTGTTCAAAATTAAGATGAAGAGTCACACAAGGTAAAATAACAGTTTTGGGTGTTGGAAAATGCTGAATAAATGTGCACGGAAGAGGCTAACCCTGCGAACAACGATGCGTTTCTGTTTCCCCGAGGTAGTGCGGCCATGGTCTCTGTGTTGGTGTTGGGTGTGTTCTATGTGCCTACCTTCAGCAGTAGATGGTACTTCAGGACCCTCTGCATTGGAACCACCAAGAAGATCCTGCAGCTTGAACTTCCCTTCCTGCACCTTCATTGTGCACTCCTGAAATAAAACACAAACACAGACAGACACAGTAACACTCAGCATTACACACAATACGTTGCATTTAAAAGCTGCAGATTGTACTACTTGTTTAAACAATTAGGGGCGAGATGATTCATTGCCCAGTTGATTAATTACTTAATCATGGAGTTGCGTTCACCGTCTATCGCCTCAGCAAACCCACGACCCCAGTGAAGGAGGCTACATATTGCTAATGCACAGACCTAATTGTTCTGTAGGGCAAACCGCATCAGGACAATTAGCATTTATGCTGATTGGGGACATTGCTCACGGTGCTGGATGTATTTCGTCTTGTCTAGCTCAATATGGTCAACTGGTGGAGCATGACATTACAAGTTCCAGGGTTAGGGGTTCTGTTCCCACTGGGGACACAGATGCTAAGAAATCTATGCACTCACAATACTGTATGGCACAAAGTACCAACATTTCCCATCTATCTAGAATTATCCATTTATTCCAAAAAGCAGGATAAGTTCCAGACTGAAAAAAATGAACAAGCTGATTATTTGTCCAGCTAGGCAGTGAGGAGCAGTGAGAGAGAGAGAGAGAGAGAGAGAGAGAGAGAGAGAGAGAGAGAGAGAGAGAGAGAGAGAGAGAGAGAGAGAGAGAGAGAGAGAGAGAGAGAGAGAGAGAGAGAGAGAGAGAGAGAGAGAGAGAGAGAGAGAGAGAGAGAGAGAGAGAGAGAGAGAGAGAGAGAGAGAGAGATACTTTCCATTTTGTCAACAGGATCCATGTCTAATTTGCTCCCATTCTCTCGCCGGGCTAAGCATTGATCTACCTTAATCCTCCACCATTACTATAGCGCATTAACCTTACCCTGTCTCCAGTAAGAATTCAGGGGCAGAAAATTGGGGTGTGGGCTGTAATTGAGAATAATGACTGTTTATATGCTAGCAAGCATTTAAAAGAACATTTCACACAATATTATCCATACCTATTAGAAGTACTAAAGTACACTCAACAAGTCATGGTTCCATTATTGTAATCCTGTTTCCATTGGTACTGGCCTTTTAAAATACAATCGATGTTCCCTGATGAGGATTTAACTTGGAATTGAGGGAATGGAGTCTCTTTAGGTCTTAGGGCTGAGTCTCTCACTGGGCGGTGAAACTATTGTGTGTGGCCTGACCATGGTTTGGACTTGACCTTACAAGTACATTATATTTGTGAAGCTCTTAATCAGTTACAGCCTCAGAGGGCTTTCTTCTCTTCTTTCCTTTATTTTTTTTATCTACAAAGAATAAGCCTGCACTCAACCGTAACTGACATGGTAATGCATATGTTTGGAAACCTTATCATAATCAATAGCTGTCCACTTCAAAATTTCATGTTCAAAACTATTTTAAACAGATGACCACATTGATAATGACTTGTATTCGTCTTTGCTGTGGTATCGACAGAAAAATGCATCATTGAACATCCCAATCTAATGCATATCAAGAAGTTGGAAAACTTTGTTCGATCAGTTGAACTTCTACTGTTACATCGACTCCATCTTGAATTCCTTCTCGCTCTATTTTATAGTCCCTCCCTCTCTGCTTCCCCCGGCCCTACGGCCAATCACCACTTAGACATTTGCATAATTTCAAACAGTGGGTGGAGCCAATCAGTCACTTTCCTCCTCCTGTTTTTTTAGCTTCCTTGAACATGTAACACCTTTCACAATGCATACATAGGCCTGCGTGTATTTGTTGTACCTGTTCCGACCTTGGAACCTGTCCCACAAACAATAACATGTAAATAGCAGGAGGTGGGTTACCTCAACTTTAACTTTGACCTCCTCCCGCGTGGCGATGAGGTCGTCCAGTGTCTTCTGGGCCGTCTCCATGTGGCTGCAGTACTGACCGTAGATCAACAACCTGCACAGACACGTTCACACTCAGTCACTACCGCTGTTATTGTCACTCTTAATGTCCCTTTTCACGTGGCTGCAATGCTGCTAATATCCCGGTCAAGATCACAATCTAACTTTTAATATCACCGCGTGTGCAGCAGTGGCTCGGAAGGCAGAACCGGTTGACTGGCTATTGGAGGGTTAAAACGGTAGTTCGATCCCCTGGTTCCTCCTCCGAGTGTCGCCGTGTCCCTGAGCAAGTCGCCTATGCTGCTCCTAACAACTGTGTGAAGTTGTGTTTAATGGACCATTATATCACATTAAAACTGTTGAGATCCTATCACTGTTAATATAGGGATTATCAACGTCATTATCACATGACCACCTAACATCAAAAGTATCAGTCAATTTCACGATATCCCTGTACTGTTCGCATCGCAATATCACTGTTAATATCATGACTATACAATATCACAGGTACTAACCCATTCACTAACTCACAGTTGAGATCACTACATCACAGTCACTATCACAGTCCATACCGATCAGTCCTGAATCACTTGGACGTGTGCTTTCTCTGCCACGCCTCAAATAACACCATCTGCTAAATAACTTAATGTAAAGGTCAGTGCGTCGTGTTCCGGGGTCACTCTCGGAAATGAAGGCGCTTTTGGCCAACTAGATGGTGTGCGAATAGAAGCCCACCCTGGTGATTGGAGATATATACGTGACTGTTTAATTATATCCTTTGTTGTGTTCAAGCCAGTTAATTGTATATAATACCTCGCCATCTACCTTACCATCTCGCACGTATAACCCCCTGTGGATCCCTCTGAATTGTAAATTATATGAATATATATAGATATAAATAAATGATCTGTGATATAAACATAGATAGACGAACACCTTGCCACTCTAATAAGAGAGGATGGTTATGTACAAGGAAACCATAATGTTGGGAATGTATGCAGTACAGTTATGTCAGCATTGAGTTCTTAATAAAAAGAAGTACACAAATGAGCTCATATTGCTCCAACTGTTGCCAGTGCCAAAAGACACTATTGGGGACGAATATAAAATGAAAACGTGCATAATTAAGGGAACATCCTTGAGAGTAGACATGAGTAATATCTACCCATGTGCTGCCAATTTGCTTTAATTTAAGTTAATTAATGAAAAGAATCTCAGTGATTTTAATCAGATGCTCATGCTGGCTCCTCTTAGTTTTATAGTGAGAGGGGGGGGGGGTGAGAGAGAGAGAAGAGAGAGAGAGAGAGAGAGAGAGAGAGAGAGAGAGAGAGAGAGAGAGAGAGAGAGAGAGAGAGAGAGAGAGAGAGAGAGAGAGAGAGAGAGAGAGAGAGAGAGAGAGAGAGAGAGAGAGAGCTCTTCACAAATGGAGGCTGCCCTCATTAGATCACACAATGGACCCGCGACATCATCTGTGGAGTCCCTTCAAAATGGAAGTGGTTCAGAGAATTCAGCTTGCAACAACACATGGCACACATCTCTCCCCCCTCTCACTGTCTCTCTCGCCTCTTCTGTCTCCCTCTCACTCCTCCATTTTTTTTGTCTCTCCCCCTTTTCCTCTTCCCTCCCTCCCACCCTCCCACCCTCCCTGCGTGTGGATGGTGCACGCAGAAGTAGGGCACTGGATGGGCTGCCGGTGCCAAGCCCCCTGCAGGGCTTGGCACTCAAGCTTCAATTTGAGTTTATGAGTGGAGAGGAGGAGGAGGAGGAGGAGAGAGAGGAGGAGAGGAGAGTAGAAGGAGAGAGAAGAGAAAAAGGAGGAGAGGAGAGGAGAAAGACGAAGGTTCGAGGAGAGGAGGTGGAGAGAGAGGAAGGCGAGAGGAGAGGAAAAAGAGAGAGAGGAGGAGAGAGGAGAGGGCTTGCACCATGCAGTGTAACCATGGCTCTAGCTGACATCTGACGATATGTGAGCAGAGAGGGACACGAGCGATCTCGTCACTGTCTTTGTGAATGAGCAAATGAGAAGTCAGAGGAAACATAAGCATCAAGGAAGAAATGGTTGGTATCTCGCATGTTATGCTAAAGTTATGCTTTATGTTTCCATTCTTTATTACTCTTATTTTTCATATGCACCCTGTACACATGAACGCACATACACACATATGTATACACACCATGCAAACGCACAAGTACACACACGCAGCCCGAATAGACCCTCACATTGACGTCTCTTTCCCCTCCATCCTCTCTTCATTGCAGCGTTTTAATAATCCAGAGGAGATCAGTGCATCACTGTACACCCCCAACACACAACCACCACCGCCATCCCACCCAGCAGGAGGGCTTCCCGGGCCCCACCATCCCTGACAGGACCCTCAATGCGATGGTTCCCAGGCCTCGGGGCGAACTGCCCTGCAGTGCCCCAGCAGAGGCTGTGATCAGGACCTTGGACACGTTTAGAAATAGATGCCGCGTTGGCCTTTGGGTCTTCCATAAACGGGAGGAGCCGCAGTGCTTCTGGGTCCAAAGCACGACATCCACTACATCTAATTTCAATGAGACGTTTTTTATTCAAAGGTTTATGATCATTGTTTTATATTCAATACGAATTTGAATAAATCCAAACAAAAAAAACGACTTAATTTAGATGAAGATGTTAACGTTAAAGTGCTTCTTATCGAGAAGAAACGCAAAATCCCCCGCTCACTTGTGTTTGTTTACAGGCCTTTACGTCTTCCCCACTCCGATTTGGCGCCACCAGTGACATAACACTGCAGCAGGTCAAAGCACTCCATGTATGCATGTCTCGGCTTGACTCTGCCTCCACTCTGAGAGACTGATCCCTTGAAGACAGGGCCCCGAGGCCTTCCCTGTCTGCTCCTAAATGATCCAGGAAGGACAACGGGACGGAGAGCAATGAAGGGGCTGGTGATGGAGTGAGGAGACAGCCACCGTATGGCTCGGCACATTGAGGGCTACATGCGTGCCATATACCTCTCCTCCTCTGCTCCTCCTCCTCCTCCACCTCCTCCTCCACCTCCTCCTCCTCCTCCTCCTCCTCCTCCTTCCTCCTCCTCCTCCTCCTCCTCCTCCTCCTCTGCTCCTCCTCCTCCTCCTTCACCTCCTCCTCTATCAGGCTTGTCACCAGAGTATAACCAGACATGGACTCCTTCTTTGCACATTCCAGCTCTCTCTATTCTCCAGTTATTTTACAGGAATTCTGTCATGAGCAGTTTGAAATTCCTGTGAACGGTCAATCATTGGATGAGCTGATTCCAATCACAATTTGCTTTATAAGTACCGGTATATAGAATGTGCTTGTGATGCTCATCCCATGTTTATCATTACATTTTTATTTGCATGTTTATCCTCTCTTGTTTGATCTGTATGCCCTGAATTTCCCTTCTGGGAATAATGAAGATATCTTATCTTGTGTTCTCATGTTTCATGATTAGTATTGGTGTGGGGAAGAACGTATAACGACCGCAAATTAATAGAGAGCGGAAATGTAATTACAGCGAAAGACCAACTTGAAGAAATGACTTGTGCCCTCTTTAACTAGGAAATACGACGTAGTAACACTAAGGCATAGGGTCCATTGTTGCATGCTAATTAAAATGAATTGTGGTATTGGACTATAACAACAATTACACGGAGGCCATGGATAGATTATGCATCCCTTACAGCACAGGGGTGATACCGCATGGGAGAGAGATATAGCTCAGCTGATCGGGGTTACAGAGAGGCCATTGCTTATTTTGCAGACAAATGTATGCACTGAATATGAATATGTTTACTAAGCTAAGAAGGCTCTGACTGTAGAGACAGGTGTCCCTGTTTTGCTCCATAGTCTTGAATCAATAGGTTGTATCATATTGTTGGCTTATTCTAGGATGATGTGCTTTAAACAATCTTTTTGGGTATTTTGCATCACTACCGTATGTTTTTGTATAGAGGAACATTTCTTTGGCATTATCATTTTGCTGTGCAGAATGACCATGGTACACTGCAAATTGAAATGGGTGGTAAAAACCCTTTGGAGAGGACACCTTCGCTATCTACAGGACAATGATGGCAGATGAACAACGTGGGATTCCATCCTGGTCTTGGAGCTCGGTGTGTGCTTCGTGAGGATGGGAAGAGAAAGGGTGCTGGCCAAGCTCCTCATAACCTCCTGGGGAGGCTCGCGAGGACAATGTTGGAAGCCTTTTCGTCTTTTTAATACTTCGGGAGAAAGAGACGTGTTCTTTCTCCTCCTGCATGGACTCATGATCCATTCATATGTGGTTTTGGACTCCTGTCAAGGCTCTGCTTTTTTTCCCCCCTCTCCTTCATATGACATTCACAACTGGGCCATCAAGAAGTAGGTGGAGATTGTGAGTGCTTTGCAGTTCTCAGTGTGGTCAGTGATGTCAGTTGTTCTGACCACTGAGCACTGACCTCCATGAAGGTCTGGATCCACACCCTGCTCTGAAATGCAGAGCTTTATGAATCACCACCTCCAGAGCACAGGGTAAATTCCCAGGGACCAGAAAAGAATAACCAACTGCCTTGAACAAGCACATATTACATTACAAAACATAATTTACACACCACCCCATACCTCTACACAACTGAAAGAAAGAAAAACTTGATTCTAACCCCTAGCCGTGTAAGTGGACCCATAAAGCCCGAGCCTTGAGGAAAGCCTAGCATTGAAAGTAAGAGCTTACCGCACCTGACTTCATCAACAAAGTGTGTGTGTCCCTGACAAAGTCCCCGGAGCCCCCTCAATACGAAGCAAGTGGGAAACATCCCGTCCTAAATCTCAGAGTCAGAAGTCGTAGCCAAGAGGATAAGAATAATGCAACCGATGGGGAGGAAAGGAAATGCTTGGCGGCGCAAAATGAGCCCTGGAAACACTTAGGTACTTAGAGGATGATTCCTAGCCGGTGAAAAAACCTCCCTGTTTCTGCGATGATGAATAGCTCACAAAGATGGAAACAAACCAGATGGTTCCTAATCCATGAGCAATTTACTGTCTCTGTTGTGGTTCACAGGCCTTGTTGGTAACCTGTTGAGTATGTCAGACCCTGGGAGAGTGATGGGACTTGTAACCCATGAGGGTTTCTACCAGTAGACAGAAGGAAATGCAACAGGATAAAATGAGTGCACCGGATGAAGGGACACAGGTGTTTGATACATCTGATCACATTGCCTCACATTACAGGACAAAAAAGTCCTAATCTGTTTTAGTTTTGGCCCACAGATGTCCTGGTTTTCCTCAAAGCAGCCTAAAAATGAGATATCTCATGGAACTGGTTATTTTCAAATCCTATGTTATATTAGCGATATGCTTGATCTGACATGTATCTGACCACAGTCAGAGGTAGACGAGGCATTTTTGCAACAAAACAAACGTTATATTTAATTCTACAGAAAGTGAAAGATGTGAAAGGCAGAGCTCCACAAACACAGTTTCAAAAACGACAAAAGACTGAATAAACAAACATTTCTAAAGGAGAAGCTGCCAATGGTGTGCTGATATGTACTGAACAGTAACTGAAAAATCACAGCAAAAACCTCAGCAACAATCCCTTCATTTGTATATTGTGAGGTTGGATTGAAACCTGAGATCAAGGTTTTCCCTCCTGCTGAACCAAACAACCGAGTTCCCCGTCTACCCGCAGCAGGGGTAAATAAACACATGTAGAAAAGCGGATCCGCCAGTAAGTACCAACATCTGGGCTACAAAGGAGCTATCCCCTTCAACACCTGACGTGTGCTGCTCGTGTGAGGAGGGAACCTCTCGTTCCCCCCTGTCCCCTTCCACCATGATTATTAACACAAGCCTTTTAATAACCGGCTCTCTTCCTGTCCTCGGGAACACGGTCAGAGGCTTTTGTTCCGCCTTCCTGCAGATAGACAGGAGAACAAAAGCGGTAATAATCCACATACACCCAGAGGCTTGTACACACTCCTGGCCCGGTCGGTTCTAATTAGACCCTGGACGCCATGACGGGAACATTCCCGCACACACTCACACAGAGAGGTCCGAAAAAAACACAATGTCCCTGGACCTGTCACCTCCGCTTTCAGTCCCCATCCCCGGATGTCTGGACGTTTCTAAGGGGTTCACCAAATGTTTTATTACTGATATATAACTGTGCTTAATGTATTGCTTTCATAGTTTACCCAACACACCCCTTGCTCAGAAAAAGAGATGTTTACATCATGTTTCCTATCAAGTCTTTGATTTAGTATCATTAAGAGGGGGTTGATGTTTGATCCTCTATTCAAATGATCATGCAATATATTGAGGATGTTATATTGGCTTGAGACATATTCATTGAGATCTGGAACATGCAACGAGAAATCCTTTGAATACAAGCTCTAGGGATGGCCAATGAGAGAGGGTAAAACTACAGCTGTTCCCTAACCTCCTACACTCGTTGGTACAGACATCACCTTAGGGATGTTCTTCCTCCCGCTCTCTCTCTCTGCGCCTCAGATGTCTTCTTGTTATTTTTCAAATCCTCCTCAAAGTTAGTTGACACATCAAACATCGCGGGGAGGAAGAGGTGATGACGTGCAGCGTCAGAGCTTTCCCATACGTCAGCCCTGTTCTCTGGTCCGCTCTGGCCTGGTGTGCGACCATCAGGCCCTAAAAGGGGCGTCCCTCGTGGACAAGTGTTATAGCTGTGTTTACTGGGGGAGGTGTGCTAAGAGACAAGGTAATAGCCATTGTGACACGAGAGTTAATAATGAAAGCCCTCGTGGTGAAAGTGCAGCAACAAAAGGCAGTGGTTTGATAAAGCTGGAAATCCACTTGAGAAAGTCCTGGTAACATGGGGAGATTTCAACAATTTGGTTTGCTAGGGCCCAAAGCCAAACTTGACTCGGAAGACCTGGAGAAGAAACACTGAAAAGGAGATGGAGCCGGAGAAGGTTACAACTGGATGGGATGTCTCAAGACCAGAGACGATGGAGGGAAGTCTTCAGCCTGTGTTCCTGGTGGAATTTAAAGGCCAACATTAGTGAAATAGGGGTATCCTCAGTCAAATCTGACTAGAGAGGCCAGACCTACATTACCGTAATTCTTTCTTACATATGTGGCTCAATGATTCAAATGGTTTTTGGTGACTTTTACAGGGTTTTAGGCCTTGAAAATAGTGTAAAGGGGACTTGTTTATGTCACCCTGAACAGAAGTGACACTGTTTATCTTTCATTCAGTCTTTTGAGGAAATGCATTTACTGCACACTTACAAAGTCTTCAGGTTGTATTCTGGAGGGGATCTGTGATGAATGCGATTACACAGAAAACACAACTTCCAGGAACTGCTTCCTGGGACCCCAACCGGGCCCTTTAAAAAACCTAGCGGCTAAAACAGCCCAGTAAAGACATCAGCCCAGGGTAGACATATTCCCAGCAAAGCAAAAGTGACAGGCCTTGAAGGCTGCTAATGTTCTTTGACACCTGGTGTTGGGACCTTCCAATAACCTCCACTCAACACGTCTAAGAAGACCGCAATTGGGAGCCGAGAGGCTGGCAATATAGAGCCTCAAAAACACCTTCCGGGAGTCGCCTGGAGTAGTCATCACAGGGTTAGAACGGGACCCGGCATTAACTCCGGAAATGAGTTGGAGGACTGGGTAAATGCGAGCGGACGGCGGCAACAAAAGGCCATTTACATTTCTATTTAGAGCACGTGGGCGGCCCGCAGAACACACTCTACCCTCTGCACCGGCGAGCGCTCGTGCCGCTTCAGAAGAGAGGAGGAGAGCGAGATAAAGCCAGTGACATTTTCAACGTGGCAGTCGCTACAAAGACAAATGTGCTGAAGAAAAGGCACCCGGGTCTATTTCCTGAGTTGAGAGGGAACCGAAATATAAAGAAAAAAGCGGCATTGTTGCAAAGGTCAGAGGGACTTACAAGCCCAGATAGCCAAATGAGTGACAGGGCAGCAGGCGGGTCTGAGATCCCGGGCGGGACAGACGCGGACGGGGAGCATGAGTACCCCTGGTTCTACCGTTCTACCATCAACCAATCGATAGGGAGCTGCAGCACGCTCATTATCAGGCTGCTACTCGTGCCAATCACGCTGATAATCGGGAGAGGAAGTGACGGACATCATCAGCAATTCAACTGAACCTCCATCCTGAAATACTCTCCATCTACGCCTATACAATGAGGGGGAATCCCCTTTTAACAGAGCACACCATTACGTTAAATGTTTAGTGGAAGCGAAGACGAGGTTGGATGATATAACACATTTCTTTATGATTCTATTTTGATATTCACGTCAGCTGACTTTTCTTTGCGAAAGAATGCGCTGCCGGAGTAAGAGTTCAATAGCTTTGTTTTGAAGGTTTGATATCACTCTTGTTATGTACTCTCACAGTAATAAAGAAAATCGACTAACCTTCTTGTTCCTTAGAGCTACTCAGCACTTCTTTTTGAATGTTGCTTTTCAGAAACTTGTTAGTTTCCCGAATTTCGATAATAGAAGAATTATTTCATCGTAGTTCAGCATTTGGGATTATACCGCTACTCCAGCATTGATTGTAAACTTTGATTGATCTCAACCTCACTTGTAAGTAGCTTTGGATAAAAGTGTCTGCTAAACGACTACATGTAAATATATATGTAAATTAAAACTGTAATCTGTCTGCTCAAATGCAAATCCCTGTGCATTCACAGGTATATCCAGCCTCAAATGATGGATTTACCTGTCTGACTGCTGCTAATTCCTATTATGTACTAATGCTAATCCCATGATTATTTAATCCTATGATTAGCATTAGCTAATGTCACGGAGTAAGAGCAGCGCAAACCATAAATATTTCCAATTTACTTTTCAGTTACATTTAGCAGACAATTTCACTCAAAGCGCCAATATTCCCTGGGTAACGACAATTAGCTGTGGCAGCCAGCGAACCAAAGGAAAATTATAAAAAACTGTGATTGGGTTTAAGTGTCTTTGAATCGGTCCGCTTTGGAGGGAGGTGCCGGGCTATATTACGGTTGACTCTGTGCAGGGATTTGTTTATTTTACCATCGCTACTGGAATCTGTGTCAGAGGCTCAACTCTAGGCCGGAGCAGGAAATACTTGGCAGGCGGATTGCTTTCTGAATCGCGTGCAAGTTAAGACTTGTATACGTCGCAGCAATCGGATCAAGTCCTCTAATGAACTAAACAGGCAACACTGTGTGTGTACGCGTGTTTCTGTGAGTGGATTTTAATGAGTGTGTGTGTGTGTGTGTGTGTGTGTGTGTGTGTGTGTGTGTGTGTGTGTGTGTGTGTGTGTGTGTGTGTGTGTGTGTGTGTGTGTGTGTGTGTGTGTGTGTGTGTGTGTGTGTGTGTGAGAATTTGTGTTATACTCGTGAATACATGTGCGTGTGTGACTGTGTGTGTTGGCATAACCGTTTCCTTGTGTGTGTGCTTGCATGTCTGTGATCGTATGTTTGTGTGAGTGTGTCTGGCTTCATGTGTGTAACCCTACTTCTGTGTGTTCCTGTTTTTTTTGGTTCGTGCCATCATACGTGGTTCTGCGTGTGCTTCGTGTGCGTTCGTCTGTGCCTGCGTGTTTGTGGAAGAGAGGGGAGGATGGAGAGGGAGAGCTGGAAGCCGTTTCTTCAGATGTGCCCGTCATGCTAGCATGTCGTGAGGCAGCACTCGGGCGCGGCAGAGGGAGCCATGTTGAAAGTGACAGCCACCTACACCCACTGAAGAGCCCTCAGCCCAGCTGTCCGGCCCTTCCCAGGGATGAGGAGATTAAGTTAAAATTAAAAAAAACCCAGAGAGGAGGGAGAATTGCTAGAGAGGAATCATGTTACAGAGGGGGGAGGGAGAGGATAGAGAGAGGATGAGGGAGAGGAAATGAGGAGAGGGAGGGAGAGGACACGAGGAGAGGAAAGGAGTAGAGAGGAGATGGGGGGATGAGGGAGAGGAAAGGAGGAGAGGGAGGGAGAGGAAAGGAAAGGAGGGAGAAGAGAGGAGCAAAGGGGACGAGTGGGGCGCAAAGGATAAGAGTAGATGGGAGGAAATTAAAAGGCAGAGTAGGAGAAGAGGAGGTAGGAGGAGAGGAAAGGAGAAAGGAGCAGAAGAGACACAGGGAGTGAAACAAAAAAGGAGGGAGAGGGGAGGGAAAAAAAGAGGATGAAAGAAAAAGAGGAGAGGGGATAGAAGAGAGGAGAATAGGAGATGAGGGGAGAGTATGTAAGTGAGGAGCATGGGGTGAAATGAGCAGAGAGGAAGAACGCATGAACGCACACATCTCAAGTCAAATGTATCCGACTTCCACACATTGGGATGTGTCTGGACTGCACTATAGCAAGGCTGAAACACACACACACTGCACCTATAGCACACAGGCTGAACACACACACACACACACACACACACACACACACACACACACACACACACACACACACACACACACACACACACACACACAATCATCATGCCGTGCCTACTGCATACGGAATCATGACCTCGTGCCAAGACCGTCCCCGGCGTCAACACCGTTACCCAGGATGCAGCAGCACTCGGCCCAGCATGGAGCCGTCTTGGTTCCGCTCAGCGCCAAATTAACCACACTTAACCCAGTAGAGAGCAGACACACCGTCTCACTTAAAGTACACACAAACAAACACACATAAAGGCTGGGACCCTCGAGTTACTCTACACACAAACACACACACACACATACAGGCTGGGTCCCCAGAGTATTGGATACACCCACATACAGGCTGTTCTAATAAATGACTACCCGACACACACACACATACAGTCTGGGACCCTATAGTACTCTATACACACATACATTCAGGCTGTTCTAATAGAGTAATACCCTATACACAGATCTCATTTGGATGGTTGAAGGGGTTAACGGCAGTCATGTGATCGGTGGGGCATTTTGGAGTGTGTGTATGTGCGGGCGTGTGTATGTGTATCTTTCTACGAGTGTGTGTGTGTGTGTGTGTGTGTGTGTGTGTGTGTGTGTGTGTGTGTGTGTGTGTGTGTGTGTGTGTGTGTGTGTGTGTGTGTGTGTGTGTGTGTGTGTGTGTGTGTGTGTGTGTTAACATGGCAATATGATTAAGAGAGGAAGGAGATGAGGTAAGAGGAAGGCGAGAAGGAGGGGCGAAGAGGAGAGGATAAAATGGGAGAGGAGAGGCGGAACAGGGGAAGGGGTGAGAGCAGCAAAGGGAAGATGGGAGAGGATCAGCGAGAGAAAGGGGGGGGAGAGGAGACGTAACGAGGGAGCAGTAGAAGGAGAGGAAAGTAGCAAGGAGAAGTGAAGTGTAGGAGAAGCAAAGAGAGGAGAGAAGGACAAAAGAGAGGAGAGAAGACGAGGAGAGCTCAGAAGAGAGCGGAACAGATCTGATAATCTGATAAGAGGGGCGGCACAATTGTGTTTAGGAAACATCTGACTCAACAGAAAGCGGGGAGACTTTGGGTGCCGCGACTTTGAGTAGATTTACAGGGCTCATCTGATTGGTGGACAGATGCATCGTCAGCTGTTTTTTCCCCTCTCACATCTTTTTGTTTTAATTGATTCATTGCGTCAACAGTAATCCTGTCTATCTGCTGTGTAATCCTGGGAGACCTAAAGCAACCCTGTGGCAACCCAGGACAGGCCTGAAGCAGAGGTCCTGAGTAAAATGTGTAGAATTAATGCCATCATAAACAACTGGAGGGAGTTTTGGGGACACAAGTGGTCACACACGGACACACACTCAGATTCTTTCAATACCAGCTTCATTAACACAACACATTGTGCATGCAGACACAGATATCAACACAAGATATTTTATTCATTAAGACACACACACACATACACACACACACACACACACACACACACACACACACACACACACACACACACACACACACACAGACACACACGAACAAACACATCAATCCGACACACACACACATCAGCCCAAAAGATATCCTTTTCATAAACACACAGATTACAGTAAATCGATGTATCCCTGACCTCTCCTTGAAGTCCAGGAAGATGTTCCCCAGGCCGTTCCCTCCTCCCACCATGTTGAGGTCGATGGCCCTCAGCAGGGCAAAGTGCACCTTGATCACATCCTGGGACACAACACACAGACACATCTTTAGCTTTTTAGCATGGAGTGCAAAACAACACACAGTATCCAGACACATCTTTAGCATCTTAGCATGGTCTTTATAACAACAAACAGCATCCAGAACCTTCTTTAGCATCTTAGCATGGTCTTTATAACAACAAACAGCATCCAGAACCTTCTTTAGCATCTTAGCATGCAGTTTATTACAATATAGAGCCTTCAGGCAGTTTGTTAGCTTCCTAGCATTCACTTTTTAACAACACACAGCATCAAGACACTTCCTTTGTGTCCTAGCATAACAGTAAACTTTGGAAAGTTTCAAACTATAATTTGGTGTATGGGACTAATGCAGACCATTTGTGAGATCGGTCCAGTTTTGAGTGAGAACGCAGCTACAGCAAAACTGAAAAAGTGCTTCAATGCAATACTTTGGGGCAATAGTGCCCGGTAAATGTCTTCTCTAAAAGTGCTTGTTTTGGCCACAGATTATATTGCAACTGAATGGAAGGTATACCAAGATTTGCTCAATAAAAACATTCCTTATGATTCTAGCACTTGCATTTTTACAACAATTCCTCAGCATTCTAGCATTCACTTTATAACATTCAATTCATTCAGTGTAGGGCTTGCCAACTCTATCCATTTTTCTTGGCCACAATTCTTGTAAAATATTTGAATAAAGGGTGTTTTGGGGAGAACTGTTGTCATTGAAAATATTAAACTGTGTCAGTGTGTAGTTTTATGCATACATCATTCTGAAGGTTGTTTTTTTATTGAAAATGAATTTATGCATATAAAAATATTTTCGTTGAGGGTTATTGCCGTACATGGACAAATGCACTTTGTTTATAAAGGTTGCCTGAAAGAACATAAATGAAAAAAGGCTCCTACTAGAAAGCACTATTAACCATCACTATTTATACAGCAATGGCTCCTACTACATTCCCATAGGCCTGTCGACCCATCAATCAATAAAATAAGCATCAATCCTCCCGCCCCCCAGGTAGGTCATTCCTCTGCATACCACCCCCCTCTCCTGTCAATCATCTGCAGCCTAGAGACCATAACATTTGACATGATATGACTCTTTACCCTCTGGGGGGGCTTCTCACTCCTCACTCACCTCCAAGTTGACGAAGATGGCCTCCATCTCGTAGACGGTGAACACCTGCTTCAGGGGAATCATGTAGTTCTGCACAGTGGCGGAGACACGAGGTGGTAGGGTTAGAGAACTAAACAACCATAATTCATTTAATCACAAGGCTTGGTTGAATACTAAATTCCGGTCAATGACAACTTGTAGCCTTTTATTTCTGTATCACAGGCCGTTGTTACACGGACGCTGTATCCAACCGTAGAGTCAAACACACTACTTTTCTTTGCGGAAGCAATAAAACCAAGATTAAATCATTGAAATCATTATTTGTTGTTTTATTTTGTGTGAAATTATTGATTTCCTCAGAACGTAGCCGTGTTAAAGAGAGCGTATGTACTGCGAGCTGGTCATTAGCGACAAAACAACCACTTTAGGGTGATTCAGACCGCTCTGCCCCGCGTCAGGGTCCTGCATCACCCTGTCAGGGTACACTAGCCCTTACACACAATACCTACTCCCTTTCACCAGCATGTAACCTTCAGCCAGAGGTTTATAGGGTTATAAAAGTACAATAACATAGTTTAAATACAAATACAAGACACATACTAAGACAGTTATATACCCTCAGCTGGGGGACGGAGGGTTTGTCAGCATATTAAACTACGAAGGTGTCCTCGACTAAGAATTTGCATAATGAAATTAAACTCTTCAGGCGAGACCCGTCGTTGACGGATCTCTGAATCATATACGACACAATTGCAGCTGAAAGAGACGAGCTGTGTATAGCTGTATGATAAGGGCCTACGCTAAATGACGAGCGCATCCGCTCAATGACTGATGACTGCCTTCAGCTTGATAGATAATATAGGCTATTATTAGCCTAATATGCTATAATTTAGACTAATAGAATATACTGTGATAAATATAATGCATCTATGAAATCAAAGAGGATACTTAAGTGGGTGAGATATTTAAAATACATTTCAATCATACATTTCAATGTATAGAAGAAATGCTGATCTGATCTCTGTGTATTATTTTCGATCATCTTTGAAAGTTTTAAAATGCTGCCACACTTTAGATGTTTTTTTGCATGACATTATTTATCCATATAGTTTTACAGTATAGAATATTTCCTCTACTTTGAAAAGAAAATGTTTGACTAGCGCAACTGCCATGACACAAAGTGGTCATCAAACCAAAAAAAATTGGACCTTTATTGAAAGCAAAACACATCAGCAAATAGAAAAGTCATGAGTCAAATCCCCCAAAAGAAAAACATTGTTCGATGTACAGGCTTTACTTATGAGACAAAAGGTTCCCAACGCGACGGTTCAGCTATTATAGACTACGTTGACTTAATGTCTTTCAATGGAAGATTTGAATCATCTTAGATCCAGGATCGGCCTTTAAAACTACAAAACAAAATAAAGATAGAAAAACCGTAAAAAAAAAAAAAGATTAGCTAATTGTGTCTTGATCTTGTTGTGTTTGTTGCCTTGTTAAGACATGCAATACTTTGCATTGTAGTTTTCAACAAAAATAAGATTCATATCATGTGAAAAAGATGACATGCTCAGCTCATCCAGTTTCATCATCGACACCGTCACCTTTTACAAATGAAGGTTGCTAACAGCAGCAGCATAAACAGGAGCAGCTCAAACTGCCACACGGCTGTTAGCTGCCATAGCTCCGATAAAAGCTGCACTAACTCCCAGCCGTAAAGACAACCTGAGACAGCCCGGCCGTTTGGCTAACATCATTACCTGCCTGTCGCTTCCCATGCTGCTAACGATAACAAATAAATCTGTTATAAAATGATGACGAGCTGACGAGCTTTATTAACCCCAACTCAATTACGCCCCAACGCGTCCCCTGATCACAGCGAGAGCCTCTCGCTGTGTTCCCGCTCCCCTCTGCCCCGCGCTAGCGCTCGCGACACGTAGCGCTGCGTATTCTTTAGCCCTAATGGGATCAGTGGAGCGGCTGAGGCCTCGCCGGGATCGTCAGCGGCAGAACGATCCGCGTTGTGTCGTCGGAGGCGGCTGTTTGTTTCACCAACTAATAAAGGCTGATTTACTGCCGAATAAGCAATCTAGCGTTTATTGTGTGTGTGACGGGGTGTGTGAGTGTGCATTTCAAATGTGTGCATATATTGACTCGAGGCCTCGAATACATTTTAATTGGCACCCTGTGTCAATTTGTGGACGCATTGTGTGAGTGTGTACGTGTATGGATGCATATTGTGCGTATGGGTGTGTGTGTGTTTGAATGTGTGTATAAAGGTGTGTGTATCTCTAGTGATTCCACCCAGGGAAGGGAATCCCTCTGTGATCGTGAGCCAATAATAACTGCATTGATCCTCTGACATTTGGCCCCTGGTGAATCGGCCAATAGCTAACCTTTCCACGCTGTGGCCCTGCCCACAAGAGCTTTGTATTCCTGAATGTGTGTGTGTGTGTGTGTGTGTGTGTGTGTGTGTGTGTGTGTGTGTGTGTGTGTGTGTGTGTGTGTGTGTGTGTGTGTGTGTGTGTGTGTGTGTGTGTGTGTGTGTGTGTGTGTGTGTGTTTCGGTGTGTGTGTTTGTCGGTATGCATGTGTGTTTGTGGGTTTGGATGTCACATCCATTTTGACACGAGTGATCTTAACATTTTGAAGAACATTTGCTGGAATCGCTTCAGCTGAATACTGTGCAGATCCACACCCACACCCACACACACACCAACACACACACAGTGTGTTCCCATACCTTCTCGATGTCCTCCAAGGTCTTGTAGTATTTGGCCTCAGTCTCCTGGATCTCTACTAGACAGCAGTTCCTCTTGTCGTCCTCACTCATGCCCATCTTCTATAGAGACCAAGCGCACACGCACACACACACACACACACACACACACACAAACACACGCACACACACACACTTCATTATTACGACCGATAGACAGCTTGAAGTACTCCAGAAGACATATTGCATTGTACGGTCACCATTGATATAAACATTTTATACATTGATATTCAAAGATGCCAGTCACAACGAGGAAACAATAGTCGTAACCTTATGACACGTGAAAGTTAAAACACATTTATCTCTAGGGTGTGGTTAGGCCAGTTGTGATTTCACTGATGTAGAGAATCATAGTCAAAATCAAGAGTAATGTTCACGGCTGATGAGAATGGGATGAGGTGGACTGGGAATGAAGCTGTGTGATTACAGAGAGAGACTGCAGCACGCCCCAAGACACATGTAAGTCAGATGGAAGACTGTGTGTGTGTGCGGTGTGTGTGTTTGTGTTGTTTCCATGTAGATAGCCGCGTGTGTGTGTGTTGTCCATGTGCGTGGGTGTGGATTGTGTGCATCCAGTCACTTTTCTACATGTATCCAACGTGTGTGTGTGTGTGTGTGTGTGTGTGTGTGTGTGTGTGTGTGTGTGTGGTGTGTGTGGTGTGTGTGTGTCAGTGTGTGTGTGTGTGTTGTGTGTGTGTGTGTGTGTGTGTGTGTGTGTGTGTGTGCCTGTACAAGAAGGGGAGGATGAATATGTACTAGTCGACACCAACACAAACACATGCCAACTCATCACAAGTCACACACAGACAAAACAACACATCACGACTAAAGGACCATGACTTTCTCTGTGCTACAGCCTGTCAATCAGGTGGGCCAGCCAATCAGAGGGGGTGAGGGGCGAGGCCTTTGATGGTTTAGTTAACCTCAGCCGGGCTCACTGGCTATGCTGTCCCTCTCAGGGGGGTTGTGTGCGTGTGTGTGTATAATCTGGGCGCTACACAGCATGAAAGCGCCACGTTGCGTTGCGTCACCTTACAACCCGCTCCGCCGCGTCCAGAGCGAGAGGCGCAAGTAGATGTACAATAAAAATCGACTAGGGCTAAAGCTATATTTGTTTTTTTTAATTGTTGTGAGCAATACCAAGTGGATCATGCATTCAGTTCACGTCGACTCATTTAACGGCCCGAGGTTTTCATTGGCGATCTTCCAACCAAACTCGCCTGAAGCTTCAATAACGGCACAATTGTCCTCCGAACGTTGTCTTAAGTTAAGTTGTCCTCCTTTAAACAATCACCGCACCTCGTCCATGACAGTTCTACCTGACATGTTCTATCTTCGAAAAAACACTGTTTAGTCAACGAATGATGTGTCGACGCGTTTAAAAATAGAGTTGATATTAACTTCTGCTGCGCGTCAGAGGGGCTGACTGTAGCGACTCTCATTGGTCAGAGTGGGAGCGGTTCCTTACGGCTCGGTGCTACGCTATATGAGGTGAGGCTAGGTGACACGACGCAAGGTGACACGACGAGGGGCTCGCGTGCCTAGCAGAGCTGGGGGGGGGGTTAAAGCAGGTGTTTGTAAGCCTGTATGTGTTGAAGGGAGAGAATGACTGCCGCCTCAATGCACAGCCCAGTGTTTTCCTTTGCATTACATGCATTATAATGCATGATAAGGACATATGATAAGGGCTATTGTACAGAGTATTAGACCCAACTGTGGAGTGAATGAATGAATTGTTTGCATCACTTACCTGCATATATCTGATCTGCAGCATGAGAAGGTAATATAATGATAGATGTTATATTAAACAAACAGAGAGAATATAATGATAGATGTTATATCAAACATAGAGACGGTCATATAAGGATGGATGTTATATTTAACATAAAGATTAAGAATTATATACGTGATATTGAACATATAGAAGGTGATATTATATGTCATATTGAGCATAAAGCAGGTCATTTAATATATATTTTCATTCATCATAAATTGAGGTGATACTAGATTATACTTCTATATTAAACATATAGAAGTGATATTAGATGTTATATTGAGTATACTACTGCTGCTCTACGTTAGCGGTGCATGTTTTTTTTTCTGTGCACCTTGCCCCGTCTGATTCATAACTGTCTGTTTTAGAGTGTTGTGACTGTGACTGGATGTCTGGTCTATTGCAGTGACTGGATGTCTGGTGGCTGTGACTGGATGCCTGGTCTATTGTAGTGACTGGCTGCCTGGTCAGTTGTGCGACTGTGACTGGATGCCTTGTCTATTGCAGTGACTGGATGTCTGAGTGACTGTGACTGGATGCCTGGTCTATTGTAGTGACTGGCTGCCTGGTTTATTGTGCGAGGAGGTGTTGTAAATATATGGCCTGTCAAGCAAGCCCTTTGAGACTAACTGCGATGAAAGGATTGCAAATAAAATCGAATTGAATTAAAACATATAGATGATAATATAATGGTAGATGATAAAGCTACCAACATTGTGTGTGACCCAAGCCACCCCTCACATAGCATCTGCAGCCTCCTGCCATCTGGGAGACGGTACCCAGCCTCCGGGCCGGCTCCAGACTGGGAAACAGCTTTGACCACCAGGCTGTCAGGCAGCTCAACTCCCTCCCCTCCCTCCCCTCACTCCCCTCTCCCCTCACACTCTCTCCCTTCACTCTCTCCCTTCACTCTCTCCCTTCACTCTCTCCCTTCACTCTCTCCCCTCACTCTCTCCCCTCACTCTCTCCCCTCACTCTCTCCCCTCACTCTCTCCCCTCACTCTCCCCTCACTCTCTCCCCTCACTCTCTCCCTCACTCTCTCTCCCTCACTCTCTCCCCTCACTCTCTCCCCTCACTCTCTCCCCTCACTCTCTCCCCTCACTCCCTCCCCTCACTCCCTCCCCTCTGCCCCCACGACCTCTGGACTTTGCCCCCAAGAACTCCTATTGCGTATTGATCGATATACTATTTTTTAAACTTTTTTTTTATATACAGTGTTTCGTTTTGCCTTACCTTTGCCCTATTCGGAATTATTGACATTTTTTATTTATAATTTATGCATTGTAAATATATTTATTTTCCTCCGTTTGTCTGGCACATATGTTGGAATTGACAATAAAGCGGTCTTTGACATTATGCATATAGAGGTAACTCAATAATATATGTTATATGAAACATAATAAAGGTATTATTAAATGTTTATTACACAAAAGAAAGATAATATTCAATGTTATATTGAATATATCGAAGGTATAATGATTTATTTTATATAATACATATAGAAAGTAATAAGTTATGTTATATTTAGCATATAGAAGGTAGCACAATGATATATGTTATATAAATAAATAAGGTATCATAATGATACATGTTATGATGTAATATCTTGAAATATGTTATATTAAATATCTAGAAATATATAATGTAATATATTAAAACATAAAGCAGCTAGTATTAGATGTTATATTACATAAGGTGATAAAATGGTTATAATGAAGATTTTACAGTGAAAGATGTTTTATAAAAAAATATAGAAGGTAACATAATAATAAATGTTATATAACACAACTATTCATCACATAGCACTCGAGACAGTCGCACCCATGATGCAAACAGGGACAACATTACAGATAGCTACTTTGTGTGTGTACTTTGTGAGTGCTTGTGTGTGGTATGACGCTGAGAAAGCCTGCGAGAGTTTGTTAGTGCGTGTCGATGTGTGTGTGTGTGTGTGTGTGTGCGTGTCTGTGTCTGTGTGTGTGTGTGTGTGTGTGTGTGTGTGTGTGTGTGTGTGTGTGTGTGTGTGTGTGTGTGTGTGTGTGTGTGTGTGTGTGTGTGTGTGTGTGTGTGTGTGTGCGCGTGTGTGTGTGTATGTGTATGTGAGAGCAAGCAAGCGTGGATGGTTCGGTGCATGTATGAATGTTGAAGGGTGTTCTACATGAATGTTTTCCATGGTGTTTGCTCATTTTCATTTGTGAGTGTGTGCGTGTGCGTGTGCGTGCGTGTGTGCGTGCGTGTGTTTGTGTGTGTTAATCCATTTGGGTAGATTTGTGTTGGCATGGATTATCACACACATCATGTGTGATCCAGGTGTCAGGGGTGAAGGTAGTGTAGGGTGTGTGTGTGGGTATGTGTGTGGGTATGTGTGTGTGTGTGTGTGTGTGTGGGGGGGGGGGGGGGGGGGGGGTGTGCAGTGTGTGTGGAGCTCGGCTGAAGGAGACAGATGCCCTCCTCACTATGGGGTGTGTTGTGGGTGGAGGGATACGTAGACGTTAGGGTTAGGGCTAGGGGGGGGGGGGGGGGTGGAGGAGTGTGAAGGTGTGGGGTGGAGGTTTGGGGGCTACTCTGACGGCGAGGCTGCCTGTAGGTAGGGCATGTGTGGGGAGCAGAGGGTGGGGTGGAGCTGCAGGGTGGCGTCGGAGGGTGGAGGGTGGAGGTTGTGTAAAAAGCGAATCGACAGATGTCCTCACCATAGGCTGTTCTTGAGGTGGGGGGCTTCATGTACGGGATGTGATGGGGCGGGCGGGTGGGGGAAGTGTGGAGGTGTGAAGGGCGGAGGTGGGGTGTTGAGAGAGCAGAGGGGGATCTAGCGGTATGGGGGTGATGGAGGTGCATGGAGGTGAGGGAGGTGGGGTGGTGTGAGAGAGCAGAGGGGGTTGGAGGATCATCTCAGGGTTGTTTTGGAGGTGGAGGGGTCCATGGAGGCATGAAGGGTGTTATAGCGGCATGGGGGGTGGTGTAGGTGGAGGTGAGGGGTGGAGGTGAGGAGCTGAGCATAGAGGTGTTTCTCACCATGGGCTGGCGGACCTCCACCTTGATGATGTCCTCGTAGATGTCATCTCTCCGTCGTCGTCGCACGGCACACAGTCGTAGATATCATCCTCACCCAGGTCGTGCTCGCTGCACACACACACACACACACACACACACACACACACACACACACACACACACACACACACACACACACACACACACACACACACACACACACACACACGGTCATTATATATATTATTTTTATATTGTTTTATTATGTTAGATGTCTGTGCTTAATGGCATTAAATGTAATTCCTCCACTAGGGGGTCTCTCAATCAAAACAATAACAAAAGAGTAGTAGCTCCACAACATTGTGATGTGAACTAGCTTGGGAAGAGTGGAGATATTGTCTTCAGCTCCGCCTGGGAAAATATGTCATGTTAACTTGCTAACTTACCAAGTCGACTACTCATACAGCTGTGGATACGTTTATTTGGCATATTCAATCACGTCATTACCGTATGCGTTAGCTTGGTGGCTGGCATGAGCCATGAGTCAGAGTTGTACATCATAGTAAGCTAGCTCTGGGGCTGCCGTCGATTTAAGAAAGTCGTCATTTGAAGTCGATAGCCGACTTCAATATATTTTTGGGGCATCAGAAAAAAGTTTCCGGGGCTCAGAGAGTTTTATCAAAGAAACACTGCTAACATTGTGCTACTTTACAGATTAAACAAAGCTGTTATAAGAGCTTCGAAAAAATAATCTAACAAGCACGCGCCTAAAGCATGGCGCTCCATCAGGGGATCATTTAATATTAATAGCGTGTCCGGAAGGGTTAACCTTTATGAACAGGCATGCTATGAACGCCCTGCTGTGTGTCAGGCGTGTGTGGATGTACAGAGCTCCATCGGGGAGCGCTTAACGTTCACAGTGGTGTCTGAAAGGGTTAAGCGGCACAAGCATCGTCATTCGTCACACACCAATGTATAGCTGACAAGATGCAGCTAGTTAAATCAGGGATCCTTACAACCACAGATGTTTTGGTTGCAAAACTTTATTATATTATTTTTTACTTATGACTTGTCAGCGTCTTTACACACACACACACGACAAATCGATACGCTAACATTAACTGATTTAACAAATCTACAAAGGTCAGTTGAAAATGCTATTGCGATTCAAATGTTTTTTGACTCACCCTACAGCTAGAGGCACAAAACACCCAGAAGAAACTGACAATTTTAACACTACAACCGCTTCTGGCACAAGTGGCAAAACCAATCCAACTCTTTTGAAAAACGCACCACCCCTAAACAGTTCTACCACTGAGAAATAACCTAAACGTTTTGCTCCAGGCTGTGTTTCTTTATTCCGCCCTTCTCTAAAAAAACACAATTATTAATGCATAATTTTTTATCCCATTGCCGTAGGTTCAGTTGTTGCCTGAGGGTGGTTTATGACGCTGTTGTAGAGGGTCTTTTGGGGATTGAACTCCACAAGCAAATTCTTTTAAATATTGAATTCAGGGCACAACGTCATTTCAGCCATTAGTTGCATCAGAACCACAACAACAACCAAATGCAAACAAACATGTCTCAAAAAGGTTTGTAGGCCTACACCCAAGCCAAACATTGGGTGTTTCATTCTCAGACTAAATGTTCTGGGTTTGATACCAAACGTTCACAGTCTCTGAAAAGTAATCCTTGAGCAATATACTATACCCCTTCCTGTTCCTAACTGACATACAATCCTTAATTTAGAAGACAAATTGATCTTTCTGTGATGGATATAATGTGGGAGTGGCTAAGGGTTAGGCATCTTTCTGAAGGATGCCTGACACGTATCCTCAAATTCAACAAATAAATTCAAATCCAAAGTCACTTTGGATAAAGGCTGGTGTCTAAATTATTTATTACAGCAAGGTTAAATAAATGAACTATTGCTACATTTTACCCGGTACTCAACTTGAAGATTTTTGAGAACCCTTGACAAACCCAAGGAAGTCTACATTTTGAGTCATTTGAGAACACAAAAAACTAAATCATCACATTATGTATTACGACAACAATGATGCTAAATCAAATTTGGAAAAGATTGCTAGTTTCAACACCGTGCTCAACTCTAAAGCCATCAAGGTATTACAGAACCCTTAACAAACCCCATATGTGCCTTGCATTAACAGGGAACACACAAACAATTTATCACCACAACAACAAGGCTAAATAAATGTAGAGCATATCGCTAGCATAAACACAACGCTCCACTATAAAGCCTTCGTGCATCACACTCCCTCCGTAAACCCAGGGTAGATGCAGTGTTTCTGTGCACACGTGAACAGTGGTCAGGGCAGCCAGCTTCCCCATCCAGCGGAGAGCGCTACGTCTCTCTAATCCGCCGCTCTGGGTCCGGCTCCCAGCTAGCGCAGTGACCTTTAATTAGGCCCACAGCCAGCCCAACACGGCGCTCTGCGCTGGGGAGCCGAATGACTTCTGGGGGGGCGGTTACTGACTCTTGAGGATCACCTCCCCTCTCCACCAACCCCCTATAAAGCTATGTTCTCTGGGAAAGCAATTAATACGTATGCAACATTTACAGCTTATTGTGGCGGTGATGGCTCAACAGGGAGCGTCATTAGCTAAATAAATTAAATTTGTTAATCAACACGGCCGGGGCAATTACCGCCTCTAAAGCTACGAGGAGGACCGCGGGCGGAGCGTGCCGTAGCGCCCGATTCTCCGCGGCCTTTAAATTTGCGTTTGCGTCCTCAAAGACAAATTGGATCTCATTATGTGCTTCGGAGGAAAGCGCTGATGTACTTTTAATCTCGCCGGTGAGGAGGTAGTTCCCAGACTTTTTATTACAGGTACAGCAGAGAAAGTGTGGGGCCGCACACGTTTTCTAGGAACTTAATAGCTGGGCCCCCGAGCGGGGGGACTGTGCGGAAGGTGTTAACACAACACTCTGTTAGACTATGTTCACGGCTTGGTCTAAGATACAAGACTAGTCCTTCCACTGACTGGAGAACAGAACTGTATGGGAGATGGTTAAGATTGGAGAAAGCATGGCGCTTTGATCATGTATTCAGCATCCTAGCTGGGACTTCACGAGGTCCGTCTGAACCGTTAATTGAGGGGTCTTGCTTCATATGTGGCCATTACATACCAACTCCCATAAGCACCCCAGTGTGCCAGCTGCTTATGGATGGTTTACAGCACTGCTTGAAGTGCTTTAAAGCAGGAAATGAAATTCAACTCCACCAGTCCACCAGTGCCCGCCAGATGTTGGGCACTATTAATCAAATGGCCAATTATCTCGCAATTAACGGGCTCATTAGCATAATGTGAATTTAACCGTTCGCATTTTGTCTGAATAGTTTTTTAGCAAACCAGAATCCGACACGCCAGCGCTAGACTCACAAGTCTGTTGCTAAGGGCTTCTCTCAACTAGAACAAGACACCCAGGTTTCGTTGCTACTTTTTAACTATTATAATGCGGCAGTGACATGCAGGAGTTGTGTGTGTGTCATACTAACTAACTAAGAGTCTTTCTTGTACTGGGTTACAAATATTGAAACAAAGTTGCTTGAAATCCTTCATTTCACCATTCTTATGGACTGAGCAGTCATTTAACGAAAAATAAGTCAATATAGTTGATCAGGATACTTTATGTGTATATTATAAAAAGCTTTCTCCGTGTGACGATGGGATTCTCTATGTTTTCAGTTTGTTTCACAAAGGACGATAAGAGGGGGAAAGCATAATTCCCTGTCAAAGCAAAGATCTGTTAGAGACCGTTTGTTAGATACCCTCTGATGTGTGGTGAAAAAATAAATGGTGAGATCTCAGATCGTTTGGCATCGCGAAACTACACTATCGCAAGATGTCCATTGATCCTTTGCACAACATGTCCAATGCAAAGTCAAAGTCATAACTGCCGGAGATGTACCACTAAATTAAGGGTCTAATGCTCAGCACCCACAAGGCTTTACGGCCCTCTCTAAACCGGCTAACCTCGCTCCCTCTCACTCTGGAATCTGAGAGACGGAGGGGAGTGTTTGGAAGGGGGAGGAAGAGATTACCAAATGTCTTGTAATCCCAGGTCTAATCCCTGAGAGAGGGGGCAGACATAAAGCGATGAAACACTAATGTGAGGAGATGAGGAGGAGGAAGATCTTCAGGGAAAATGAAGGACACCATGAACTATTTGTGAATACAAGTAGCACCTTTCTCAAAAAAAATTGTCACCTTTAATATCATTTATCGTCCTTCAGTGATTTAAATTTCCTAAAAAAGTGATTCTGATATCCGTCAATAAGCAGATACTTTGAGGTCAAACAGATTTTTTCATGTTGAGGCGAGTCATCCTTGTGTGTGACTGAGCATGTGGGCGGTGTCTGTGTGTGTGTGTGTGTGTGTGTGTGTGTGTGTGTGTGTGTGTGTGTGTGTGTGTGTGTGTGTGTGTGTGTGTGTGTGTGTGTGTGTGTGTGTGTGTGTGTGTGTGTGTGTGTGTGTGTGTGTGTGTGTACATTGAAAACATCCATATTTAGTCTTATAACAGCTTTAGTATGCATGTCCTCTGGTCTCCTGGGCCCAGTAAGACACATAAATCATTCAATCTCTGACGTTGGTGCGTGTGTGTGCGCATTCGTATGGATGCCTACATCTGCCTATTTCCTGGAGCATAGTGTGAGTTTGCACAAATGTGTTTATGTTTGTGCACAAATGTGTGTGTGTGTGTGTGTGTGTGTGTGTGTGTGTGTGTATGTGTGTGAATGTGTGTGTGTGTGTGTGTGTGTGTGTGTGTGTGTGTGTGTGTGTGTGTGTGTGTGTGTGTGTGTGTGTGTGTGTGTGTGTGTGTGTGTGTGTGTGTGTGTGTGTGTGTGTGTGTGTGTCTGTGCATGTGTGTAACGATGGCCCCTACCATCCACCACATCCCTGTGCTAGCCTTGATGTGATAGAGAACAGGCAAATCTTGGGGGGCCCCATGGACTCAGTACAGGGCCTTGTCAGCCTTATAGCTCCACGCTAATGCTACGCTAACGGCTCTGTAGTGTAACACTAACGCTATTGTACACAGGTCAAGTGTTTACACATTGCTAGCCCTGCAGGTGCCACACTGGTGCTGCAAGCCCCAGTAGCGTTGCGTCAACACTTGGCTAATTCAAGCGGCCCTGTAGTGTCCCACAGGTGCTCCAGTGCTACGCTATCGCTACTGAACACAGATCCCCAGAGGGGACGCACGCTCACTAGCTTCCTAAAAGTAACATCATGTTATTAATGCTTCCATTTTTGGTCGCTTTCCTCCAGTGCTTCGTGGAGTGCCTCGCCCGTCCTGCCTGTAGGTAGGGATGTCAGCTGGAGATTTGAATGTGCTTCCGCATAGCGAGATGATGTTAGCCTGGAAGCACGGAGGAGCTTGGGGATCACAACATGCGAATACCAGCCATGGTATCCTTTGGCATGTACTGAACTTGAGTCCCTTAAAGCTTCCTTGAAATGCATTCTGAAGTGTATTCACAAAAAGGTTATTGGTTCTAAACCCATTGTCCACAGTTTACCTGTAGGCCTCTTTGAGCAACTAGCACTAAGCCCTACCTGCTTCTTAATACCATGTATCTGAACTCACAGTAAGTCACTTTGGATAATAGCTTTTGCTAAACGACTGAATAGTTAATAAGCACACATTTCAGATGGACTTGCATGGCACAAATCTGAGCATTCAGTGGCATTGAAGGGTCTAGCGCTCTTTATGTATTTTTCCATTATCCTGGATCAGAGCAGACTCTTGAATACCTTCTCCAAAGAGACAAAGCGTTTTTTCTGCTAGAATGTTTTGTTAAAATGTTCCTGATGCGGCGGTGTGTTCGTTACTGCACTGTGACCGCTCCCCTCACATGTTGAGGAAAACATGTTGTGACAGCTCTTCCAAGGGTGCAAATTTGCTAGAGCAAACTATTATACATGACCATTATATAATCATAAAGTCATTGTAAAATATCAATCAAAGGGGATCTGGTTAATGGATCACATTGTCTCGGAACACGATTTGCGTATGTGTGACATACACAAATCAGTATGAATCAATGTACGGTGGCCCTGATGTGCCAATCACAGCGGGAAATAGGGAAGCACAACCGCAAATCAGAAAACATGTCAATTCGGAAAACACAACGGCATATAGGAAATCCAAAACAGAACTACGGAATCACAATCATAAACTCAAAACAAAAAAAACGATCATTCCTACCGGAAAGGGTTGGTACCTAGCCCCATTTTTCAACCACCTGTTGGCAACATAAGGGCAATGTATAGTAATATTCTTAACTCCCTTGTCCGATCGTGTCCTCCTTTGTGTGGCCACATGAAAGATACGTACTTTCACATTACTTGCCCTCAGTCCGATCTTTTGTGATCGGCTCCCAACTTTGCCGTCAGGAGTTAATGTTGTTGTGATTTCCAATTTGTCGTTGTGTTTTCTAATTTGTCATTGTGTTTGGCGATTTGTCTTCTGATTTGTGTTTGTGATACCCAATCGGTCTTTGTGATTTCCTATTTTTATGTTTTTTTTATCTTACCTATTTAGCTACCATACAAACATAAAAAGCAACATGACTGTTATGCATGTGGATTGAATGTCACAATGTAATATGCATGTTAAATTACTTGTCCTCCTCTGTGTTTAGACATACATGCACAAAGGCTTTTTATTACTTTTTTACAAACATAGTGTTCTTGGCCAGTGAATAAAAATGATACATTTTGGTCGTTCCTGCAGTGATTCCTATCCAGTCATTTATTAGACACTTATACACAAAATGACAGGTGTAAACCTTTAAACATCAGCTATTGGTTCCCAGTACCTTCCAAATCCTGATATCAAACACACGTTAATTAAATCATCTTCCATTGAATGAATTGAAGCGGATAAAGTAGAGAGACAAAGAGATGCATTCACAAGATAGCGGGAATATTGGGACTCTAGAGTCTCTCATTTACTAGCCAAATGTTGCATCTGATAATACCATGAGAGGAAATAACATGGCTTACTACAGTGTTGGTATTAACTAATGGACAAATTGACTGATAGGCCGTGAATGATGGCTTCCTGCTTCAGCGATGCACACAGACATGTTTACAATGCCTGTCACTACAACGCCAACCAAGACAACCTGTTCGCTGTTCTCAAACTTGTTGATTTAGACTTGCAAACTTCAAATCTAGTTAAAGAGTGCTTGACGGAATTAAATGGTTGAGTCAACACTTGCTTCTTTGTGTTATTTGTTGTTCTGCTCCATTTGAATTGGTTCGGTTTGGTTTCGATTGTTGGTTAAGCATTTAAACACGAGAAAAACACTGGCTAGCTCCTCTTCACTTTTTGCTGGGACACACAAATCCAGATAAAATCCCTTGTTCACAAACAACGAACACACACACACACACCCACATCCCCACACACAAACACCCCAACAGTTTTAGCATGAACAGCGTGTGCACGCCACAGCGATGACATAAACCAATAGCTTTCCATCTCCCTAGCAACGACAGAGGAAATTAAAACTATCGGACACAGCTAACACTAGTCCTCGCTCCATATTATCACTGTTCTCCGATGCTTATCAGAAGGGAAGCTACACGCTAACCTCAGCCACCCGGATGTCATTAGCATTCAGCCTGGTCCGTTCAGACTGAGAGCGTGGTTAGAGACGGCCTCCAGGCGTGCCAATGCATGTCTCAGCTCTGGGATTCATGTGCAGAGTCACATCCCTTGTCCAGACTGGAGCACTGAAGTGCATACATTTATTCTTTATAGGCGTGTTTACTTGGTAGCATGTGACAAAATCAGAGTCGATGACACCCCTAATTCCCAGATACAACGCAGAGGAAGGTGCTCTAGCCGTCACAACTCATTTTGTTTGTTGACTTCCTCTCCGCAGGGGAAAGGCTTGAGAGTGAAGCGGTGATGCATGGAGCTGACACCTCGCTACCACCGACTGAAAACAGGGTCAAAGGGTAAAGCATTAACCTACGACCCCGCAATTAGGTCCCAACTTCTGGCTGCTGCCAGGGTTGCATAAACCTGCCTCCAGCCAACCACCCTGGCGGAATGCAAATTGAAGGATTGCATCTCATACTGCCATACCATGCGACTAGAATACCATCCCCCCCGCTTTTATTTTGTTAACCCCATCATTTCCTGGTGAGCTCACAGGGTTTATGTTTGAAAAGCGCTCTGATGACTGACATCAGAATGTAAATGTATGAAAATTGGCTGTGAAAGGAAGTGACCTCTACTCCAGCTTCAACAGTAGTCTATGCTTCACTTGGACAAACCTCACCAATGCTTTCACCATGGACAGCGTAGTGGCAATAGGCAGTGTTAGGCAGTATCATGGCTACAAGTCACTGGTTTAACTAGCTCAGTAGCGTTGTTGTGGTCCTGCTGTTTTCTGAATCAAATAGCTCTTCGGCAGCGTCTGTCTTTTATTGAGTAGTGTGGTTGTGTCCACACAAGCTATATATTCAGTCTAAAATAAACTGAGGATCGAACAAACCTAATTTTTACTCAGTGTGCCTGAACTACACAAGCCGGCGTGTGGAAAAGATGACGTCATCACGGCCCTCTGAACGTTTAAGGCCACTAGGAGAGAGACCGGTGAACATGAAGATTGTAAATCCTATGGCCGTGCCTGGACCGTCGCGAACTTCAGTTTACTTGATGGAACAATGGCAGAGGCCGGGGACAGATGGGAAACCATCCCATGTTTTAGCCGTACACACAAATACAAACACTCCCGGTTTGTTTCTGCTGCTAAATTGTTTGGAGCGGTGAGAGCAGAGGACGCCGCTTATTGTTCAATTAACAATTAAACTGAACATTTGATCACTGGCTTGGGATTGCTTTGATCTAGTTGAACTACTGTTACTATGTTACTGTAGCTAAGCCTGCTGTATTTCTCTGGGGGGGTCGCTTCAGTGTAGTGAAGCTTCATTCAACGCAAAGTAACTGGAAGATTATCTCAATTCACTTTCCAAGTGGCTGCCTAACAATGCCTATAAGGTATTTGACTCCAAGTCAATGTTCTCGGTTTGGTTTCCAAGATGCCCGAACCCATTCCTGCTCTATAACAACATTGTTCTGTACTGTCACTGTAGGTCGCTTTGGATATAGACATCTGCTAAACAACTGAATTGTAAATTTGTTTTTAATCTCCATCTCCCCACTTTAAAATAATTAAATCACTATAATTCTAATAGTATAATTGCTAGTATTAATTCTAAGTTGTACGTTGTAAAACAAAACTGATTATGATAATTGTAATATTAATACTAATATGAGACACTGTATTTTTATACCGGAGTCCATGGAATTCCTTTGCAGTTTGGTCACGTCATCATCGTAAATCATCCTTGCATCAATATTTCAGGCTAATTAATACATCTCGGAGCGCGGGGTTATTGCTAGCTTAAACGTGTCTAAACGCATTATGCACGCGCGCCGATGACGGATCAATTAGGAGTTTATGTCCATCGACAGAAGGAAATGCACACGTGTACCCTGTGAAAGGTCAGGATCAATGGTGCTGCTGAACTGCGGATTCGTACAATGACCCGTTTCTCTGTGGCCGAAGGTTAAGGTTAAACTACACTCATGTGTCGAATGCTACTGTAGGGACACCACGTTGAACGATTCTGAGGGTAGCCTGCCAGAAAACACTAATTCAGTTTATAAGGAGGTATGGGCAATGTTTAAGGAAATATTTTAGTCAGTTTATGTGCTGATTTGGATGCGAGTCATATCTTGATAAAGGGGCAGCCTAGCGGGGAGGTTGATTGAGTATCGCTCTAAAGGTTCTAAGCTAGATCCCTTAGCAGCGTGTCTTCATGTAGGCCTCCTTGATCAAGATGCCCTAACCCCTACCGCATCAATGACATGCATCTGAATGCACGGCAATTCACTTTGCTAAATTACTAAATAGTAATAGTTATTACTACCACTCCGACCAACACGAAATCACAACACATTTTAAGAAAGAGAAAGCCACTGTCAATATTTTTTCCAGAGGTTGCATCCAGATCCATGCTGCACCCCCAACATGCGCCACAAGCAACATGTGTTCACATTCCAACATGAAAGGGCTAAATTATACACTGGCACCATTGGTTGATAAGAGTGCTAATCCAGTATTAACCTGCTTTCTAGAACTCATAGTCTTAATTCCCAGAAAGCACGATACCGACATGTATACAGCTGGCATGTATCTATAGCTCTCTCTCTCTCTCTCTCTCTCTCTCTCTCTCTCTCTCTCTATCTATTCTCTGATCATCTATCCTCCAGCTCTTCTCTCATGTACTCTCTATCTCAGCTCTCTCTCTCTCTCTCTCTCTCTCTCTCTCTCTCTCTCTCTCTCTCTCTCTCTCATCTATTCATATATAATCTATCCGTTCCATCTCTTTCTCCCCATATTTCTCTCTCCCTCTCTTTGTCTCTCGCTCCATTTCTCCAGCCCTTCCTATGTCTCTCTCCCCCGTATGCATCCCTCTCTGTCTCCCTCCCCCTCTGTCGCTCTCTCTCCATGATGAATGACACCTATCTCAGCGGGAGGCCTCATTATTCTCCATTAATCAGGGATGAACGCGAGCCGTCATCAGTGGAACCAGCTCTCTTGCTCTCGGCTCAGCTTATCTCCTCTCCTTCCCTCTCGCCCTACCAGCCGGGCCCCCAGTAAGGCTGCAAGGGCCCCCAGCCACTGGGGGCCCGGAACCTGCCAGAAGGACCCCCAATGAACACAGAGTGTCTGTCTGCCTGTCTCTGGTGAACTATTTATCATCCATCTATTTATCTCTGTCCATCTGTGTGTCCATCTATTCATATATACTACATTCACATTAAAAACACCCAAATTGAGTTTGATTACTATAAACCATGAATAATTACAAATATAACAAATAAAGTCATGAGAATAAATATAGAATTAATGAATGCCACTAAAATATGGTCGATGAAATCGCCAATTGACGAAACACAGTTAATACACGACACATATTAATATGTGTTATATTTGGGATAAAGCCCTTTTTTCCAGCAGTATTTATACCTCACATGTGTAGTTTGGGGTGCGGCGAAGTAAGCTGACTCCCCTGAGGAGGTACGAGTCTGTAGACAAACCCCTGTGAGTTTGCTCATTAGCACTTCAGTAGCTACCTGGCTCACTGCAACAACATGGCATGACATTTATACCAAACTGATGCTGCTGCTGTGTTAGTCTGCATGCGTGGTTGTGTCAATTCATGTGTGTGTGTAAGTGGTTGTGTGCGTGTGTGCGTGCGTGCGTGCGTGCGTATGTGTGAACACTTACTCTGCCAGCTCTTCAAGACTTCGGTACACATCATCTTCATTCAGAGCCGTGTCCTCCGACGGAAAGGGCCTGGAAAACACACACACACACGCATACACACACACACACACACACACACACACACACACACACACACACACACACACACACACACACACACACACACACACACACACACACACACACACACACACAGAGACATACACACACACACACACACACACACACACACACACACACACAGAGTTAGAACGGTTGTAGCCTCAGAATTGAGTCATGTAGTGTGTGTGAAGCATCGTGCACGTGAAGCTGAGCGGAAACAGTTTGTCAGCTTGTCTGTTTCAGAGCCTGTCTCCTGAGTTACACAACAGAAGCATGCACATTCACCGACAAACACACACACACACACACACACACACACACACACACACACACACACACACACACACACACACACACACACACACACACACACACACACACACACACACACACACACAGAGCCCTGTCTACACGTACATGACATAATTCACTACACATCTTATCAACACACATCACTCATTATATAAAAAAACACACGTCACTCACACATGCCCGTTTGACCCCATAAACACACACCATACACAATGACTTGATTCAAGATTTTTTTTAAGGTAATTTATTAGAGAGAATATTAACTTAAAACAAAATACTATTACCTAATATCTATACGACAAATGTCTATTTCTTAGGTGTTTTTCATGAAACGGTTATGAGACCGTAACCAAATGATCTCAGTCGTGATTCATCTCAATGAAGACACTATCACAATTTGATTTAACACACGAAAGACCCAACTGGTTTAAATCACACGCTTATTACACGTCTGAAATAAAAATGAGGTTCAAAATGACAAAAATAGACATTATCAATTGAGTGTCATGGACTAATTACGACAATTCATTCCAACCAAATCATTTAATTCTCAAATCCCGCCATCAGTGCAGGATATACCTCAGGGAACACAAAATAGCTTGAAAGAATACTTAATCAATTAGCTCTTCAAAATGGTGGATTCTCAACTCCAGTCGTTATCTCATAAAGATGCTTACGTGAGGAGAACAAGGAAATTGCACTGTGAAATGGAAAACTAAATGACAAAAATTTTCTTTTGAAAGACTAAAACCACTGTCAGCTCCATTTAAATGATGTATAAAGGCCCTAAAGAACTAGCTTACACGAAGAGACTACAGCCAACGGTCAACAATAACGTGTACGTTGAGAGGAAATAGCTCTCCCTATCAGCAGGTGGCGGTAGTCTGTATTCCTGTCAAAATTTAAAAAACATACACAAAGCAGCGGTTGCCTCCCACTTAATGCCACTCTCGCTCAGATAGTTTCGTAATATAGCTACTTCTGATCGATAATATTTGAAAATGATGAATGATCAAATGAGATGAAGTGGAACAATTAGGTGATGTCTTATTGTGCGTGCCCTCTTGATGAAGTTGCTTACTGCCTTGCTCACTTCCGTTTCTCTTCTCATGCATTTATTCTCTTAAACTGAACAGAAATCGCACCTGGGTGATTTCTCTCAGGGTCGGCCCGGATTCAACATGCTGGATCGGCCGAAAAACTTCCGACAAGGACGGACTAATGGCCACGGTGCAGGGCACAAGGACAATACTAGGGAACAAATATGCTCTTCGAAGGCCCGCCATTGTCTTACGGCTCTTGATGAATTCTCCTACTAGACCAGAAGTAAAAACTAAAGACTAAACACAACAAAATAAGAACAGAATCCATTAAACTGAGCAAAAAGTGGACAAGAATGACATTTTAAGCTTAAGATTGGGCCTCTGTGTGTGTGTGTGTGTGTGTGTGTGTGTGTGTGTGTGTGTGTGTGTGTGTGTGTGTGTGTGTGTGTGTGTGTGTGTGTGTGTGTGTGTGTGTGTGTGTGTGTGTGTGTGTGTGTGTGTGTGTGTGTGTGTGTGTGTGTGTGTGTGTGTCCCACAACTCACTCAGCAGAGTGAGTCACTGGAGATAACCTGGACCTCCGAGTGACAGGGATTAGACTCTCAGGACCGTATCTGCTATAAAACTTCCTCCAATACCCGACTAATCCCTCCATTTTGACCACCCTCCATCCCCATCTTCTCCTCCTAACATTTATTGACCCTGACAGGGTAATGTGTCCTCGTGTCTGGGGTAATAGGGACAGGGCATTCACCTGTCGATTCCTGAAACATCAAGCCTCACCTCTTACAGCAGCGGGTTAAGGTCAGTGGAGAAGAACTAAAAAACACCAGAAGCGCCATTGATCCTCTTAAACAGACCAGTTCATGGCCCTCATGTAGACATTTAAGGGGCCCCTGTCTCAGATGCAGGGGTCAAGTTGAGCCATTTACAAGCCATTTCAAAATCTATACCTTTGTGACATCAAAATTGGGGATGGTCCGACTGATAGGCTGATAGGTGTTCATTGGTGTGATGCCTCGACTGGTCAGACTGGGGCTGATTTGTAGGTCATATATCTGAGCAGACACCTTGACTTTTTATGTCATGTTAATGACACATTATGAGCGAGTTCCGAATCTTTCGATTTGTGACATCACAATGTATTGAGCGTCTGGCTGTCTGGATGATTGGTGGACTGTATCAACTGGTTTAACTGGATTTCATCTGATTGGACACTGCCACTTGGGGTATCCAAAACAGACGGCCAGGTTACCGTCAAACCGGTTTGTCTCGATTCACTGGTGCTTTGTTCATGGACACTGTAACCACAGCTGGAAATGAAACTTGCAACCTCCAGGTTCATCCTGGTGGTCTCTTCTTCTCCAACCAGAGCACCAGCCAATAGGGATAAAGACAGAGTGTGCCGCCCACAAAGAGCTTTACACCATGTATATCACCACTTCATTATTCAACCCCTCATTCAGTGTCTTCCACATCAAACCAAGGGAAACTCCCTAGATAATCCAATCCACATCATACATTCATCCTTTTCTGATTATGATGAGGATTCCACGTGTCCTTACTCCATCAGCTCCATCCGGACCTAGCGGTGCTTGGGTTGTGAATACCAGGGTCACCACTAGTTCACCACAAGAGCTGTGGCTGGAAGCACACGGCATCGACCTGTCCTCCCCGGGACCGGACACGGCCCCCGGTCGACCGTCTAGTGTCAGAGCGGCAGGGAGCCAGGAAGTGGTCTGATAAGGTGTCAGACAGCTCGGACGCCCCGGGAACGGAGTTGTTTTGGGCTCCAGTGCCCTGAGCTCACAGCTGTGTCAGGGCTGGGATCGATGCTGCAGCGGGGGCCAGTGCCCGGAACAACACGTATCACGGAGCCCCGCCGGCCCCGCGCTACCCCTGTGTACACGCCACTGTTAGAGGGCGCCATAATCTGTCGGAATGATATACTGAACTTACCATTAAAATGACAACAATAGACCTTATCATTCAAGGGTCAAGGAAGGCTGAACATTACCGTTGACATTTTTATTGAAAAATGTAACTACTTCATTCTTGAATCGCACTCCTGTCTCAGTGACCCCCCTTGTACTCGCTCAACTTTTAAATGCGGCTTTAATGCGGTTCATTTTCCTGGTTTTCATCACGCTGGCTGCGTTTGAGCGCAGGGTGAGTTCCTCCGAGCTCGGTGCATCTGCGCCGACGAGCTAATCTCCAGACGCAGGATGCGAGGATGAGAATGCGAGCGGTAAGGATTTTAATTAGCGCACGCTATCCGTGCAACCCCCAAAATAAAAGCAGAAGCTGGAGTTACGACGTGCATTTGGGATGAGCTCAGCGATGGTGAGCAGCTGCCTTGTCTGGCACGAGAGCGCCGCATGTTCGCCGCTCAGACGGAGACACAGAGTGAGACATAAGGGGGGGGATAAATAGGTCACGCCTTGTTTTAGGATACATTCCACTTTAGATACGCGCCTCATCAATCAGGTGTCACCTGGAGGGATTGGGAGTAGTGGACAAGAATATATTGCACCAGTAAAATTGAATTATTCTGAAATCGCCCTAAAGAACATGCATTGTAGTGGCTTGTATTGCTACTGCTGGTCACACCTTTATGAAAAGCAATAAGTGTTTTAATAAATAATAAGTGGTTTATTTGCGTATGCCTCCAATGGAGCTGGTAGGCGCGAGGCTCCAGGAGGCCTACAGGTCGACCGCAGGCATTGGTGTTCAGATCAAGAACTATCGGCTGGGACTCAAACAGAGCACTACGAAGAGCACTTACTAAAACTGAAAACACAAAACAAATTCAGAAAATGAAAGGATCAACAATGCTAGGAGTATTCAGAGTGTGCAGTGGTCGTGACAAACTGAAATTGTCTTTTGGGTCCCATGATGAAAAATGTAAACATCAACCCACAATAATGAATGTTTCCAATTTACTAGTCAAATCTGGCAAACCTGTCTTTGTTGCCCACTCAGATGCACTGTTGCTAGGTTACCAGCAGGTGACTGGCAGCATATCAATAGGATGCAATTAGGAGTATCTAGGAAACTCCTGAGTAGTCCATTAATTTGGATGTTTCAAATTAAAAGTATGTTGGAAACTCCTGAGTAGGGCATTAATGTGGATGTTTCAAATTATGGGCATGTTGGAATCACCGTTAATGTGGATGTTTCAAATTAAGAGTACGTTGGAAGCTCCTTAGCAGAGCATTAATGCAGAGCTGTGATTAGCTGGCTGCACCTTGCACAGCCGCTGGGAGCCAATCAGGCTTCGATCCTGGTTGCCAACGTGAGTCCCTCTACTCAATAACCCTGCAGCAATAAACATACATGCACATACACACAGACATAGACGCACACATACTTACATAAACGCACAATGCACACGCATACATGCAGAACAGTACATATTTACACAACTGTGCACATACACAGACTGCTTGTTTTAGCAGTACATTTACAGATACAAATACGTGTACATACACGTATTTGCAAGTATTTTGCGTCTTTGTGTCTAGGTGTGTGTAATGTGTGCACATGTGTTGAAGGCACTCACATACGTGTGTGCAGTGTGACAGCCACCAAACAAAGGAGACACCTCCGGAGCAGACGCTGAATAAAGAGATCGATGCGCTTCAACATCCTGTCAATGACCACCAGAGTAGAGCAATCAATCCAGAGGGACTCTCCCTCTCTCTCTCTCTCCCTCTCTCCCTCTCTCCCTCTCTCTCTCTCTCTCCCTCTACAGTATAAACACTCACTGCTTCCTAACTATCTATAGCTCTCTCTATATACGTATATCTATATACAGTACACTACTGTTCAAAGGTTTGGGAACGCCCAGATATTCAACAGTTTTCACCTGTGATAACATAATTGCACAAGGTTTTTCTAATCTTTACTTCGCCTTTCAACACGATTAGCTACAAAATGTATAATTAGAACACAGGAGTGATGGTTTCTGTAAAATCAGTCATTACCAGCTAAAATAGTAATTTACCACATACAAATGGATGTATTTCTGGTTAATTTAATGTTGTCTTTATTGAAGAAAAAGTGACATTCCTAAGTGACGCAAAAAATTTGAACGATAGTATACAGATATATATATATATATATATATACATATATATATATATATATATATACATATACATATATATATATATATATATATATATATATATATATATAAACAAACACAGTACGTATTCATCACTGGCTTCTTAAAACGCTTTTTATCCACAGTATCTTTAAACTCAGCGCCTCCTCCCTTTCCTTAGCGCTATATATCATCTTATTCACTGCTTCCTAGCTAAAGCTCAATACATCTACAGTATCTATTCACTCCCTGGCTTCCGAGCTATATCTGTCTGTCTGTGTATGTACTGCATTAATCTGTCCTCAGCTTCATCACGTATACAGCATTCTATCACCACACTGATCTCTTCTGGCTGCAGACTGCTGCCTGCAGCCTCCAGGGAGAAGCTGTAGCTGTTTCTCTGATGTTTCATTTTTTCTTTAGTCCCTGCACATTTTCTCAGCCATGTGTTCGTTCAAGAAACATCTGAACTCTGGGCTCGGCACCTCTGCGGTCTTCCTCTGGAGAAAGAGCCACGGAGACTTCAGGTCGGGGGAGGCCCTGTGCCCGACCTCAGGGCAGTTTCCTGCGGAGGGGACTCGCATGAAAGTGATCTTTGCTTCTAAGCACATCCTCATGGCCCCTCCCATACCTGATGTTGTTGTGGCGCTTTCTCCATGGAGAAACAACGCCATGGCGATGTGCACAGTTGAATTGTTTTACTCTAGAATAACTGATCATGTATTGATCGTGTTCAAATAATATATATATATATATATATATATATATATATATATATATATATATATATATATATATATATATATATATATATATATATATATATATATATATATACAACACAGTATTTGGATATATATATATAAATATATATATATATAGCCTTGCCATCCTTTTTATCTATTTGTATAAACCTTGGCACTGAAATGAATGAACTAAAGATTCATATGAACTATAAAGAGATTTTAACTGAAATATAAAAAACTATTTAGTAGGACTTATGAAACTGTCCGTGGAGTCAAGGCTGAGGAGATCTGAAATGATAATTTAGATATTGTAATATCTCGGGAAAATGTTTTATTAAAACATTGCGCCTATTTTTATGCATCTGCACATCTTTGGCTATTCTTCATTTTTTTGCCGTATTCACAGTGAAATATGCAGAAGGCACACTCTGTGAACATGCAGATAGCAGTGTAAGGTAATCTCTCTCTGCTGCTGAATACATGAATAGACAAAAGTATTTTGAGTGGTTTTAGTATTCAGAGAAACTATGTCCTCACTCAGGGCAGGGGAAGCTGCCTCAAACCCCAACCAAACAAGACAAATAATCAGTGGTAACACTATTGGACGTGAACCCCCACCATGTACACATTAGTGCACGTGACTGCTAGCATCTTCTGCACAACAGATGGGCGAGGGGTCTTGTTTGCACCCTACACACCCAATACAAGCTGCAAGGCCACTACGCCCTGCAACTGAAATATTAAACATGAGCCGTCAAATTTGATACTTTTCAATATAAGAGTGCAGCTTCTTCATCGAATCAAAAGCTTGCAAAATTCGGAGACTTGGAAGATTAGTTCAATTGGTTCATTGGTCCGGGATTTGCGTCTTTGATTTGTAAAAGTTACATCTCTACACAAATCTTTTTAGGAAAGTAGTTTTTCCACACATAATGGACCTTTCTGACCTCGCGGCTATTCCAAATTCGACTTCACCACCCAGTCAGCGTTTTGAACCAGATGACCGCTGGATAAATAAGGCCTGTGGCATTATAAATAAACAAGTACCATTGGGAGAGCCAATTGAAGAACATGAATAAACCCTCCCACATCCAGGCATGCACACCAGCCTCGAATGATATTACATTGACACACTCAACCATGCCAGCCAACCGCCCGTCCCTTGGGAACAGTTAGCAACCAAGCGTCTGGCTTAAGGACACCTCGATACCAGGAACCGGCAACCCCTGAGGCGGTCAGAAGGACTTGGGAGCAGAATAATGAAGTGACCAGAGACTAATGCCGGAATTTTCTCTTGACGACAAGGGATTCTGGGTTCAGACCCCCAATATCCGCAGAGTACCTGTAGACAAGACTCCCTAACCCCCTATCTGCTCCTGAATGACATCGATCCAACGATTCCAAGTAACACGCTTCGGACAATTCGACGGAGACATCAGATGGGATGTAAACCGCGTGGTCACACTGCAGGGTGGAGGAAGGCGACAGCCAGGGTTCAAGATGATTGACACACTCCGGAGACTCTCCAGCGATTCTTGAAGACCCCCCTCCACCCGCCCCCCCCTCGCTCACCCGGGGCGACGTTCTCACCCGCCTTGTGGTCCCTATAGCGAGGTCATCAGGGGTCAGCGAGCGCACATGCAACATCAGAGCTATTAAAAGCTTTACTCGGCTCATGTACTATTGTAACCAACCCCCCCCCCCCCCGGCACATCTACCACTCACAGCAGACAGACTGCTGCCGGAGTCTAGATCCACTGTTTATTTTACTGTATAATGGACACACACTCAAAAATAATCAGAATCAAACTCCCTTCTAAATTATGCAATTTTCCTGGATCAAATATGATCAATTTCTTTTCAAGTCAGTGCTTTTACCGCAGACGCCAATATCCAACATGCTCCAACAACAAATGTTCAAAGCCAAAAAGGATCAAATCACGATATATTATAGCAGATATTTGAACTAGAAATGAATAAAAATATGCTGCTTGCGTAAGTACTCAACAGTGACAAGGCTTTGAATTAAGCAGAACTTTGCACACATCTTTGGAGAGAGTATCATCAATACATAAAGCACTATTCTTCGTGGCGGGTTGGCAGGTGCTGCGGAAATGTGAACCTCCCCCAAAGATTCAGCGTTTCAGTCTCCACCTGTGTTGTGCCTCATTCCATTCATCCTTCAGTCGCTCCACACTCAATCCCCTTTTCGCTGCTGAGGAAATGCTGCTACCCACAGCACGCCGCCCTCCCAAACACCGGAGTGAAGCGCCGACACGCTGGTTATCAGAGTACTGTTTTTACTCAACGTACTCCGCCTCGCAGTCTATCTGATTTCCTCAGACCTCAAAAAAAAACCTTTCCCCCGCATTTGAAGTGGTTTACTGTCTGCTTTCTGGCAGACTCCGTAGGAGCTCGGACTCTTCTGGCCGACCTTGCATTTGGAGGCCAGGGTTTAATACAGAGCCCTCCAGAAGGTTGAGCGCTGGACCACCGCTCCACTCTCGCCGGCTAAACCCTGCATGGCTGGAGCTCGCTCAGAGGGAGGCCCGGCCTCTCCGGGGCCGCCTCCGCCTGTGTTTTTGGATGCGGTTCTGGTTTTGAAGGGTAGGGCGTGCGCCTCTGTGTCTGGGAGCCTGTTTGTAGTCTTTCTCACCTCTTCGGTATTGATCAAACAATGCACTCTGGGGAATCCAGAATCAACCTTCAATTGCTTTATTTTCGTTTTATCACACCTTTCATTCAAATGCTCCCCGTCATCAAATATTAGTAGGACAGGGTTTTCCGGACACAAAATGAGAGGTCCAATAGTTCCAACAGTTTCACAGGCCTAGGCCAATGATTAAACACTTATTTAATATTATTTATGATATTCATTGAATCGGCTTCCAGAGCACAAGGGTTTTAATACTATTTAAACTCATTAAAAGAACATTTCCTAACATGAAACCGCATAAAAAAGAATAACAGTCAGTCTTTATAACTACATGATATTGCACAGAACAAAATCTCAACGCACCCTTTATAATCCAGACAAATTCAGGGGATTAGAAGAGACAATATGATAACACACCCCTAATGATCACCATGAGAGGTGTATCATTCAGCCCCACAGAGGAATTAAACGCTGCCATGGTTCAATATTGGCAGACG
>OLKM01000092.1:267500-305928 GCA_900291075.1 Melanogrammus aeglefinus
GTGTGGTCGCCCCAGGTTTGGTAGACAGGGGCCCAGATCCACAGAGCAATTACAGGCTTTATCCAAATTCTCTCTTATTCCCACTCTCTTGATCCCTCCCACACACACACACCCAGACACACACCCAGACACACACACAACACACACACACACACACACACACACACACACACACACACACACACACACACACACACACCACACACACACACACACACACACACACACACACACACACACACACAGACACACACAGTACTCTGTTTCCCTTGTCTCCATCTGTCATTCTCTCCCTCTCATCACCTATTGATCCTTCATTCTTTCTTCATCTCGCCCTCTTTTTATCTATTCCACTCTCTCACATGGTGTCTCAAACTTCCATCCATCATCCTCTCTTTATATCTCTGTCCTTTTTGTTATGCATCCCTCTCTCTTTAGTATCGCTCCCTCACTCTTTTTTGTTCATCTTTATCTCTTCCTCCCGCCTCTTTCTCTCCAAATGTAGCTGGCAGGGCTGAGATCGTCTCTATTAAGTTGCTGATTCCACCGATTAGCCGTCTAGCACAGTGCCTCTGCAAGGTAGCTAGGTGAGCACCATTCGCCAACTTCCAATCAATAAAGACGCACCAAACAAACCAGAGAGGACCAAAACACAGATGACATATCTGATTACTTCGGGTTCATGTTTTTCATGAAATTGTTTGTGCAATTCAATGTTGATGAAAAGATTGATTGAACTTCGCATGTCTGAACCTCAACTTTTTCTCTCCGTAATAGTCCATTTGAAATCTGCCGGGTTGATATGAAATCATATTGTAGTTTGTGGACTTGAAGGTCTTGAAGAAACTGTTATGAATCTCTTTGGGGTGTTGATCAACTTCGATCTGAAGGTAGAAAGCCTGTACTGCGGGACACCCATAAATACTACAATATTTGTTGGCTGTTGTTGCACTCACATATAACAATCTAATGGAGTGAAAATACTGCCTGTGTGATCGCCGTCAGGGCAGGTGGCAAACACAATTAGCACGCTCAAAAAAACAAACTTAAAAATACAATCCCATCTGCTTGCAGTGCATATGTACAAGATATTCTTATTCATCTGTGGAAGATTACATTCCACACCATTAATCTTTGGATGGATAAGTATTACCGTAGGACGAATACATTTATTTGAATGTACTCGGGTAAATGCTTTGCAGAATCGATGCCAGCAGTAGCAGTCGTGCCATCACTTTGTACCCAAGTGGACACTTTTGTGAATTACAACGACTTGTGTTCCATTCTTTACAGCTTGAAATCCTCCACTGCGTCCCTGCTGTGACATACAATTCTGATTTTTGAGTCGCATCAATAACACACGGTCCCAGATCGGTTTCCCGTTTGTGGAGCTCTAGCCTTACGGTGTCTGCACACGTGATCCCCTCCTCAACCCCCACCCCTCAGCTCCGCAGGGGGGTCTTTGGGTCTGCGTGCGGTGAGGGAACAAAATGTGCCGTTCTGATGATCGCTAGCAGGGTGGCGGCTGGGGGCGGGGGGGGGGGGTGGTGTGGGACATCTCGTGATGTAAGCAAAAGCTGTTCCTTAACCATCAGAAACGTGAACTGATGTCTTACTTCGAGCAGCATTGTATTTAAGAATGTCTCCACCACCCACTCTCTGGCTCTCTAAACCTCTCTGTGTTCCCTTACTTGACTCTCCACACTAGTCTCACCCCAGCTCTCTCTCTCTGTCTCTTAATACCTCTCTCTCTCTCTCTCTCTCTCTCCCCTCTCCCCTCTCCCCCTCTCCCTCTCTCTCTCTCTCCCTCTCTCTCTCTCTCTCTCTCTCTCTCTCTCTCTCTCTCTCTCTCTCTCTCTCTCTCTCTCTCTCTCTCTCTCAGCATCCAATATAGCACAAGCAGTATCTTGGCTTCAGACATCCTACCTCCATCATAGCCTCTCCCTCTCTCCTCCCCCCCCCCCCCTCCCCTGCTCCCTCCCCCTGACCCATGCCTGAACCCCTGTCACTGATCGTACAGCCAGCCGTGGGCCCCGGCGGTCAGTGACCCGCCGTGACACCAGACACTGGTCCTGCATCCTGGGGCTGTGCTGCCGCAGCGACACTGTTAGTGTGGGTTTAGTGGGTGAGTGAGTGAGCGAGTGAGCGAGAGAGCGAGAGAGAGATTGAGCGTGTGATTGTCTGTGTTTGTGTGTGCATCCCTGAATGTGGGGGATGGGGTACACAGTTTGTGTACTCTGGGAGTCCGTGTGTATCCGTTTCCGAGTGTGTGTGTGTGCTTTGTATGTGTTCATGTGTGAGTGTGCGTGTGTGCCAATGCGTGTGTGCGTGTGTTTTAGGTCTGAGTATGTGTCTGTGTGCTGTGTATGTTTGCGTTTTCTATGTATGTGTGTTTGTGTGTTTGTCTACTATGCGTGTGTGTATTAAGCCTATGTATGTGTGTGTGTCTAATATGTGTGTGTGTGTGTGTGTCTGCTATGCGTGTATGAGTGGGTTACGCCCGCTTGTGTGCGTGCGTACATACGGATTAACCATGAGCCAAATGCAAACACACGCCACTCTCAACGTCTCCCACAAAGAATGAAAAAAAACAAAACACCACATGTGCCCCCCTGCTGCCACAGCTGTGGCCAAGCCACAGGGATGTCCCGTGACCGCTCGGGAACCAATCGGATCGCAGGGCTCCCTCTGGCAGGGCAGACACGGAGTGGATCTGAACGATCGTCAGTTGGATGCCAAATCAAATGATGTCAAACAGAGACATATGCCATTAACTGTACAAGGGTGGAGGTCCTGATCTAATTACCCAAACACAGTCCAGATATTCTGTCGATGACTATCGACACACACACACACACACACACACACACACACACACACACACACACACACACACACACACACACACACACACACACACACACACACACACACACACACACACACACACACACACACACACACACACACACACACACACACACACACACACACACACACACACACACACACACACACACACACACACACACCGACCCACAGCTGCCAGAGTGCATTATGCCTGAGACATGCGTGTGATCTGATCGTATCACACACAAACAAATGTATGCTTGGAGTCCGACCAAAGGAAGAGAGGTAGAAAGCGTCATGCAAAGTAATAGGTTGGCTTGGATAAAGGGGCTGCGCGCACCTCGTATAACAAAACCAGCGGCATAATCAAGCTGTTTATTTATGAGGGGGCCTGTGGCAGCCGTCAGGAGGGGAGAGGACAGATGGTGGGACTCTGTGACATCATCAATAATGGACAGGTCAGGGAGAGGAGCGGTTGAACCCATGTGTGTGTGTCCCACCGCCTAGGGGAGGAACTCTCCACACACTGCCATTCCATCGCTGAAATATCCCTAAATTATATCCTTAGCTCTCTCTCCGTCTCTTTCTAAGGATCTCTGCCCCTACTGCGCTCTCCCCATCTGTTTCTTTTACCCTCTCTCTCTCTCGTCTTTCTATCTTCTCTCTTTCACACTTATGATTCCTTTAGCCATTTCCATCTTTGTACTCATTTTTCTCTTCTTCCTTTCTTTCCCGTCTAGTTCTAGCTCTCTCTCCCCATAGTTAACTATTTTCCTCCACCCTGTGTCCTATCTGTTGCTTAAACCTTCTCTTTCTCTTAAACTATCTCTCTTCCTAATGCAACCTTTCCTCGGGCTCTCTGCCTCCTTCACTCTTGTCCCTGTTCCTTGGAGCAGCCTATGTCTCCTTACAGAAAAAAAATAAAGAAAATGGCACTGAAACCAAGTGCCACAATAAAACATTTTTATGATTCCTCAATGACACACTCCGGAATGCCCCATAGCTGTGCCATAAATATCAAAATATATAACGCATACAATAAAATAAATACAATAAAATATAACCCCACAGGCACACGCCCTTCCTCCTAATACACTCCCAAAGTCCCAGCAGTTTGGCGGGCACGCTACATTTCCTTCAAGTTCTTGCTGCGTCACTTCCAAAGAACCACATGCACGGTAGCGCTCTGGGCTAGCCAGCTAGCAGACCGGGGGGCCAACAGATTGCAGTATAAACAGGCACCATCCACATTAGCTAGCGAGCACTTCTTTGCTTGCCAAACACAAGCAAAATGTTAGGTAGTTAAGGCGTCTCTGTGCACTCAACACAAACAAAGTAGGCTACCCACAGATCGTGACTGCAATCTGAACAAGTACTTGCTACATTAATGCTAGCTTGCTAGAGCTTCTCTGCACGCTAACCAACAGCAAAATGTTAGGCCGCTAGAGCTTCTCTGCGCGCCAACCTCCAGTAAAGTGTTAGCCAGCACAGCTTCTCTGCACGATTACCACCAGCAAAGTGTTAGCTAGATAGAACTCCTCTGCCCGACAACGACCAGCAAAGTGTTAGCTAATGAGGGCTTCTCTGTGCGCTTAATGGCAGCAACGTTTTAGCTCGCAATACCTTCTGGGCCCCGGTCCCCACAAAGCCTGATTGCAGGCTGAGCAGGCACCTGCCACATTAGCATTAGCGATAAATCCCCTCAAAGCGGACCTTTCCAGCCATGTATGATTGCTGCCAGGGGATTTGCCCGTGGTGAAGGCTGTGAGGGAGGGGAGCCTAAGAGGGTTGGTGGTGGGTAGGGTCAGATGGTTCATTGGCAGGCCTCTAAACGGTCGCTTTTGGTCTCTCCTCCCCGTCAGGATTGAAAACATATATTGTTGTTTTATTGTGCCTTATTTGTTATTCTATTTGGATTTTCATTCCGTTCCTTTGACCCTTTTTTTGTGATATTTAGTTTCTATTTTATTTGCTGTACTGGTTGAAAACCCCCTCTGGGATGAATAAAGTACCCATCTAATCCAATCTAACTCAAGAAAACTGTAATAGCTTGGGGGTGTCTAACCATTCATCTACTAGCGATGCCTTGATTGACTCTTTAATCTTTCCTCGCCGCTTCTAACTGATCATCATTAATGTATTTATGGGAGCGCGAGCGGGTGTTGGGCACGTTTCAAATTGACGTCTATCACATTGATTGAAATATGATCCCCTCGACAGATCCACATTGAGGCTTATCTGGTTTAAAGACCCACAGATATTGATTTCCCGGCTGAGGCGGTGAGCGGCCAACAGAGGCTAATATGTGCGTGTGGGTGTGTGTATTTGTGTGAGTTCTGTAGCCTAGTGTCGCTTAATGTGTCATAGTGGTTTGGTCATGTGACCGTGACCTTTCCCATTGCACGCTGCATCACATGACATGCCCCGGCGCATTCGTCTGATGGTTCCCGTTTGGATCGTGGTGTGTTGGACACAGATAAGTAAACACACAGGCACATACACACACAAACACATACACACACAAACACATACACACACAGCTTTATAGAGCCATCCCAGGGGCCTTGTAGCCTGAGTGAAGAGTCCTGAAGACATGAGGCGGTGTAGGAGCCATCCAGGGGCCTTGTAGCCTGAGTGAAGAGTCCTGAAGACATGAGGCAGGTGTCAGGGGCCTATGGAGAGGATCAGGACTGGCAGGAACTCTTTACCCCCTGTGTGTGTGTGTCTGTGTGTGTCAATGAGTGTGTGTTTACATGGATGTGTCTGTGCGTCAGTGTGTGTCTGTGTCTGAATGTGGATTAAAGAACCTTGAAGAGGCACTTGATACACCAGAGGTCAACTCGAGGGGCAAGTTCCACCAGCAAAACCATCCATCCTCTTCCTCTCTTCGCCGCTCTCTTGGCTTCTCAATGTCTCTCTTTCACTTGCCCTCTCTCATCAAATGTGCTCCTCTGGGAGTTGAACTGCTGACCGGGTCAGAAGGGCACTGCTCCTTGAGTTATGTGTGTGTGTGTGTGTGTGTGTGTGTGTGTGTGTGTGTGTGTGTGTGTGTGTGTGTGTGTGTGTGTGTGTGTGTGTGTGTGTGTGTGTGTGTGTGTGTGTGTGTGTGTGTGTGTGTGTGGAGAACTGCACTCATGGTTTGCGTTCATGTGTGCGTGCATATGTGAAATGCAGGTCCAGCCATGCATTCCCATGCATGAATAAGCGGGCCTGTGCTACTTCGTCCATTCACATTATTATTTAAAATATGCATATTATTATTAAATATAATATTAATTTGTGTTCCAAATTATTCAGTTTTTTCCGTTTTCCCTAGCGCATCACAACTTGGCTGGCACCGCTAACCTTGTTAGCGAACAGTCTGTGTGTCGGTGTTTGCTCAACGTTGCGTTCAGATGGTCTAGCAATATTGTTGATTGATGATTGATTTAAAACCGTAAACATGTTGCCAGCGGGCCTCCTCCTAGCCCGCTAGCTCAGCTAGCATTGACGTTCAATGCTGATTTCTAGTTCTCCGCTTACCGTACTAGCCCAGTTCTACCGCTTCACTGTTCGCTAACCCGCCCAATGCTAACTCCTGGCTCTCCGCTAAAACTCCTAATGCTAACTCCTGGCTCTCCGCTAACACACCCAATGCTACCTCCTAGTCCTATGCTAACATGCCAAGCGCTACCTCAGCATCAGTGGTGGTGGTAATGATGTCTGCCAGCATTAGTAACGAGACAAAAATGGTGAATTTAAAAGCCATTATGATCTGAACCAGGCGCCTCTAGTGCCGGCCCCTGGGTATTTATACTGAGTGTTTACTCCGCTGTAAACCATCCTCTAAACACCAGCATGTTTAAGTGTTTGCTTCTGTACTTCATAGGAGGAAATGCAGCAAACTGCACAAGAGAAGAATTCAACAGATTTTCTCATTATGAATAATTATAATTGGATCCACACAAATACTTTTTCCCTGTTGGCTGGATATCTTTTTGCGAGTTCATCTTGGAGTCTCAGCAATAAATACTTATGAAACACTGAGCGGTTTAGACACTCAAAACCAAGCATTCACGAGAAGAATAGATTATTGAATCAGTTCATTTAAGGGCTTTGTTAACATTCAAATGAATTTGGGCTGGTGATAAAGAGGAGTTTAGGGACGAAGAGGAGGATAGAGATGTGTGTGTGTGTGTGTGTGCGAGAGTGTGTGTGTGTGTGTGTGTGTGCGCGTGCGTGCGTGCGTGTGTGTATTCACGCAAGTATCTCTATCTCTGTGTGTGTGCGCGTGTGTGTGTGTGCGAGTGTGTGTGTGTGTGTGTGTGTGTGTGTGTGTGTGTGTGTGTGTGTGTGTGTGTGTGTGTGTGTGTGTGTGTGTGTGTGTGTGTGTGTGTGTGTGTGTGTGCGCGCGTGCGCGCGTGCGTGCGTGCGTGCGTGCGTGTGTGTATTCACGCAAGTATCTCTATCTCTGTGTGTGTGCGCGTGTGTGTGTGTGCGAGTGTGTGCGCGTGTGTGTGTGTGTGTGTGTGTGTGTGTGTGTGTGTGTGTGTGTGTGTGTGTGTGTGTGTGTGTGTGTGTGTGTGTGTGTGTGTGGCGTGCGTCCAGGTGTGGGTGCACTCATGCATGTCCCTGCATGGATTATTGCATGTCTCGGACACGGAGCATTTAGACTGAACAGGGATTACGCCCACGCCCCCCCCCCCCCCCCCAAAAGGACTGCCCTATGGGATTGAGGGGGCGTGGCCTTCTCCATGTGCAGGAGGAGATAACAAGAAGAGAGGTGAGGGGCGCCGACACCCCGCCATCATACACAATCAAACCCTTAGTCAAGGTTTATATATTCATACACTCACACATACAAAACACACACACACACACAAGATGTTAACACACACCAGCCACGTGTATACATAAATACACCCTAGATGCACACGCGCACACACACACACGGGCAAACACACACACACAGACACACACACACACACACACACACACAGACACAGACACAGACACAGACACAGCACACACACACACACACACACACACACACACACACACACACACACACACACACACACACACACACACACACACACACACACACACACACACAGCTCCATTGGCCTGGTGCTAACACACAGTTTCATCAGCACCAGACCAATGGAGCTAAAGCTGTCGCCCCTGTTGGGTCCAGGGCTTATGGAGGGACAAAGACCCCCCTCCTCAGTCCTACTCCCCCCCCTCTCTGGTACAGAGAGAGAGGAGATCCAGGGTCACCCGGGACCTGGCCTTTCTAGCCAGGCTTAGCACGTCAGGACCGAGAGATCTTTCTCCCGCTACACAACAACAAGGGGCCTGATCCGTTACGCGGCTAACACCCTTATCTCACTTACCAGCGTTCGCCCAGGAGGTCGCCACGGCAACACAGCGCCAATTGGACTCACAAATACTAATAGTGGATTGGCGGAGGGGAGGAGAGGGGGAGGAGACAGAGCAAGGAAGGAGGGAGGAGAGAGGAGTGGATGATCAGAGGGGGAGGCAGGGAAAGAGGGAGAGGGGGGAAGAAGGGAGAGAGGAGGATGTGAGAAGGGGAAAGGGTGTGGGGGGGGAACGTCAAGAGGGAGGGATGGAGAGTGGGAAAGAGGAGGCAGGGAATTGGAGGAATTATAAGGCTAAGGTGGGAAGGGAGGGGGGAGGAGGAAGGAGGGATGGAGAGGAGGGGGAGAGAGAGAAGAGGGAGGGAGGGGAGCAGGAGAGAGGGATGGAGAGGAGGGGGAGAGAGAGAGAAGAGGGAGGGAGGGGAGCAGGAGAGAGGGATGGAGAGGAGGGGGAGAGAGAGAAGAGGGAGGGAGGGGAGCAGGAGAGAGGGTGGAGAGAAGGGGGAGAGAGGGAGGAGGGGGGTGTGTTTATTGCCATGGCAGGGGCGAGAACTGATAACCTTTGCCCTCTGGGATTACCTTCTTATAAAAGCATAAAGAGAGACCTCTGCTTTTTTGTCTCCATGAAGCCATGAGTGTGCTCGTTACTGCACCCGGCAGCCATCTCTCACGGCAGCATTCTGCACGCTGCGCAGAGAGTTTGCCAAGCAAGCGTTCTACTGGTCCGCACGAGAGATTACACTTCATAACGACTCTGGGAAATGATGAAAGGGAACTCGAATGAAGTTGGATTGAAACCGTGTCCGTTTTTTTTCCATGTCACGACAGTCTTTTTTACAGCAATGGATGTGCTTGCTTCACATAACACAGATTCCTTAATGGGTGCTCTATCTACTCTTTAGTCATTCATCATCGCGCTCTTAGCCAAAGGGACTTACAGTGGAGTCAGAGTGGCATGAAGAACCAGGTTGGGCGTAAAGGGACATCTTGCTCTAAGACGCCAACAGGTTAAAAAATGTGAACATTGAGCGAAACAAGAACCTTTCGTCTGGTATTAGCCAGTTTTTTTTTTTTATCAACAAATCAAACTTTTCTGAAAGCAAACCCAAAGGCCAAACGACAAGGAGAGAGAGAAAGGGAAAAAGGGAAGAGAGATGTGGGAGATAAACCGTCCTCTGCGGCGGCGAGCGCTGACAGATTCCTGCTGACTGCGACCTCTGGGGGCTCCTAGACAGAACCACAGAGGAACCATCCTCCCGAGTGACAGCAGAACAAAGCACTCCCATCAGTAGCCCCTGTTCCTCTTTGGTAGATACACCATTAAGACCCCTGTCTCTCCAGAACACCCCCCCCCCACCACCACCACCACCACCACCCCACTCCCTGTACCCTCGCTCACAGCAGAAACTCTTTGGCTGATTTCCTATTAGCGCAGCTACCGCTAGGCCCTGAGAGGCGTGGACGCGTATAGAGCCCGCGGTTTGGTTCACGGGTCCTGATTAGCATTCCCATTATGTTGGATTAGAGGCTAGCAAAAGGCGATGCGCTCCTAATCACGTGAACGCGTGTTGGGAGGTTGAACACCGCTGTGGTGACACTCTATTCCAGTTCAAGCACCTTGGGGTTACCATGCCTTCGCTCACTCGGAGCTCGGATGAGGCAAGGGGAGTTTCAGAGTGTGTGTGGGGAACCGGCGGGCACTGGAAGATGCGGATAGGTCAGTTTAAAGCTAGCATACGTCCGTGCTCATGGGAACTACGCCGTCTCCCCTTCTCACCGCCCCACGAACTCCACGAGATGTCACCACAGAGCCAAGTCCCTGAGGTACACCAGGAGACGCCAGGAGTCGGTCCGTCTTCGTGAATGTTTTAGTTTGAACTTTGCGTGAGCCCAGCGTGTCTCGCTCACAGTCACACGCAGGGAATAATAATTGTTTATGTCTGGGAACAACGGATATGTTCGGGCCCCGAGTCCTTCTCCCCGAGACCTTTCCCAATTAATCTAGTGTGATTCACCACACCACCCCCCCCCCCCCCCCCCCTCCGCTACCCAAAGGTGAACAGCATGATCAGAGAGGAGATTAGAGAGAGATAGGGATGGTTACAGAACGTGATGGCGACTGTCAACGTATGAGCGCACCAGAGGGAGAGAGATATGAGCAGAATGCAAGAGACTGAGAGAGAATGAGAGGTCAAGAGGGATAAAGAGAGAGTGAACGTGAATGAGGGCTAAAGGGAGAGAATATGAGCTATGGAGACATAAACAGAGTGAGAGAAAGAGAGGTCAGGGGTGATATAGAGCGAGATAAAGGAAAGACAGACAGAGGGAGACCTTTCCAAACTAATACCACCCAGACAGACGGAGACCAGCAGCAGATTGTAGATGAGCCTTTTCAAAAGTTTTCAACAAGCTCCCAATGCAGAATGTCACTCTTGCTTATATTCTCAACATTTGAAGTTTCCTCTGACCTTTAAGATGCCATTCAAGCGCTTGTTTACCCTGACCAGTGCACGAGTGGAAAAGCACGAGTTATTAAAAGCAATGCTCTCAATTTCCCTTCCAAATGAAAAGCGTTCTTTCAAGGTTGTTAGAAAGCACTCTTGGCCTTATTAGAGACAAGATTCACATCACACAGGAGACGTGTGGCTGACTCACATCGCATTTATTAGTCTCCGACATCTGACAGCATCCACACACACACACACACAGATGCACATGTCCACACCACCGATACAGAGGTAGCTCTGCGTGTGTAGATAAGGCAAAAGAAATGTGCCAGGTCAAGCTGATGATCCGATCGAGACCAGAGACTTTGCCAGCATTAGACACATTATTCCGGGAAAGGCACATATCTGACAAGACTGCATGCTTCAACACACAGAAACACTGCTACAACACACACACATGGCAAGAGGCTTTAATAAACACAAACACACACACACCCACAAACATATGACAATGCTCTACAGGCTTCCGCGCACACACACACACACACACACACACACACACACACACACACACACACACACACACACACACACACACACACACACACACACACACACACACACACACACACACACACACACACACACACACACACAGATGAGATCACAGGATGGGTTAGTAAGATGCCGACAGACCACCTGCTGGGGGGCAACAGGCTGCGGGAAGCCTGGGAAGACACGATGAAAGAGGGATGACTTCATCAGGTCTTCCGTAGCCCGCGGCCCCGTCTGTCAGAGGATCTGAGGCCCTCCCAGGATCAGCCAATCAGTAGCCATCCAGATGAGACACCATGACTGTTCATTGGCTGAGCCAATCACGGCGTCTCGTCTGGGTGGCTGCCTAGTGGCCGATCACCAGACGGTGACTCATCAACTCACTGTGTATTTCTCACACACACACACACACACACACACAGAGAGAGACGGGGTGACAGAGAAGACAGGGAGATGTCTTGTTGCAAAGGAAGATAAAAAAATATTGTTTAGTCTGCGAAATGCACGCTAGGCGTATTGCACAAGTCATCTGAATTAGTTCATTACGTTATTATTCTGTGGGTATTCATTAGGGTGTATCCATTATGGCGAGCTGATCAAGTATATTTGATGTGCTTCTTCAGACGGGGTGTGTATTGCAGTCAGCAGAAACGTGTCATATGTTTGGTGTCCTAAGTGTAATTGGAACCGTGTGACATTACGGAAAAATGGAAGAACCAGCAGATACCGCCGACAAAGAATGGGCTGGTGAGGAGAATAAGAGGGAGAAAGAGAAGATAGAAAAACATGAAACGACACCATCAATAAGCGCTCCTTTCATGGTCAGCATGAGGCTTGGGGCCTCACTATCTCGTGCGCCAGCCACATACAACAACAACAACAACAACAACAACAACAGACAAGTAAAGATGATGATGATGATGATGATGATGATGATGATGATGATGATGATGATGATGATGATGATAGAATGATGATGATGGCGATAGTGATGATGATAGTAGTGCTGATGTTTACGATAGGTGCGAGAGGAAGAGGCCAGACGGCTCTCCATCACTCCGGGACGTGATTTGCGGACCGGATAAGATTGGGTTTGAAGGAACGACAGAACCGACACCAGGTCTACACTCCAGCCATCCATCAGGCTTGACATCACACACGCCCGGTCACCACCAGCCCAGCCCCCGAATTAAGAGTCCGCACAGTCACTCTGACGCCAAACTCCAAACCGTGAACCTCCATGCGATTAGCGGGGGCTAATGCTAGTCCACGACCCCCCTCCTCGACCGCTGTGTCTGTCTTCAGTTCCGTGTTTTTAGCCTAATGACTTTTTCTAATGCGATTACGGTCGACCGGTGATTCTATTCTGTGATTGTTGTCGCGTCGTCCACATGGGTATGATGTATGCATGTGCTGCCGGAACACATTAACACATTTATGCATACGTGTGGAATAAAGATTGATTCTGTGGTCGTTTTTTTTGCTTGCGGTGTTTCCACCTTTTACAGCAAAAGTAGATCCTTAGACCAAGGGGAGTCAATTCATTTTGGAAGCATTATTCATCATATTTGTTAAAGTTATTATATCCAGATAGCAATAAATAAAGCAAAAACTAAAATAGAAAAAGGGAAATGCTTGTAAATCATTTAAATTGCCCCAAAATAATTTTTGTGATGGCCTAGCCACCTACCTACTCGGCAACTTATATGTATTTAGCATAGCGGTAGCCGAGACAGGAGTGCTCCACAAGGCAGACCCAGGGCAGGCCTATAGCTGAAGCTAGCGTGCTGGTCATCTGGTTCGTGGGAGTCGCGCTGGAGGCAGGCCTGGAGAGAGGGGTGGGACTTTTTTCCGGTTGGATGCTTCCAAAATCGAGTTTATTCTGGCTGCCATCCTCCAAATGCCTTCCCCTGGATTTAACAGCATTGTTGTAACGGTGATCTTCAAAGCTTTATCGTTCAGACTGATAGATATTCAGATGTTATTAAAGTTAACCTTGACTGTAACAACTGAACAATGTTTGGAGGGGGGGGGGGGGGGGGGGGGGGCGGGCGTGCTTTAAGCAGCTTATTCAAAACATTTCTGAATTGCTTCACTGCGTGGATTTCATACAGAGTTCATCCAGCAACCATCCCAACAATGTTATCCAAACACTAAACGCAACCATATGGAGGCCGCTGAAACTTCGTCACAAACACATCACACCCACAAACATACTCTACAGAGAGAAAGACGTACAGGGCAGGAAAAGAGGGAGATATACACAGACATGAATAGATTGAGTAAGAGGGAACAAAACAGAGAAAGTGTGAGATGGAGAGAAAAACAATGACGGGAGACAGACAGAGAGAGAGAGACAGCAGTTCGCTAGGTGTTGATCCGAGGGAGGAGGTGAGAGGAGGAGGAGGTGGTGTTATTTGGGATGATTATGTCAGTTCAGATGTGCTATCCCGTCGTAGAGCTTCAAACACACATTCATCTCTTATTAACGTCCGCTCTGAACACCCACACACACACACATAAGGAATAGTATATTGTGTCAACCCTGCAGCGCGTGTGTGTGTGTGTGTGTGTGTGTGTGTGTGTGTGTGTGTGTGTGTGTGTGTGTGTGTGTGTGTGTGTGTGTGTGTGTGTGTGTGTGTGTGTGTGTGTGTGTGTGTGTGTGTGTGTGTGTGTGCGCGCGCGCGCGTGCGTGTCTTTGACGGATGAAAAGAGACAAAACTAGAAAAACTGCAAATTGGTTGCTATCTTTTCGTGAGCTCTCCATATGATGTCGAAGCATTTGCAAAAATAAGGTGAACTCTTGCAGAAACTTGCAATGCCAGAAACGTGCACTAATAAAAGCAGGCATGCATTTATAGAAGAAAGGAAACATGCATGAATAGCAGCAGAGGCAGAGATGGGGGAGAGAGGGTGGAGAAACCCTGTACCCTTTAGATGATACAGATCTTTCTTATTATCGTATTATTGTATGTTACTTGAAGGTCACTTGGTGTCTTTAACACTTCTACATCATGTAGTCCTCTCTTCTAGAGAGAGACATGTCCATGAGGCAAACCAAGCCACCCAGCATGAAATCTGTGATCTTCACCCTGCGGCCAGGCATGTCTGGGATCTGAGCATGACATGCGACACTGTGACACTGCCATGGAGGTGTCAGCTAGGCTCAGCCCGCATGGCTGTGCGGGTCTGATGATGTCACACCCAGACAGAGAGGATCATGGGAATTTGGGGATAAACTTCCAGGACGGCCTTGTGCATGTCAACCCAGATTGGAGGTTACAAGGCAAGACATGTGCTATACACACACACACATGTGTTATACACACACGTGCTACACACAGACACAGCAGCGCCACACCCTTACCGTGCCTTCCTCTGTTCTTTATCTTCATACGTTAGCAGAATATTTTCAGATTCTGACACCGCACACCCACCCACCATTAACACTGCTAGTGATAACACTGCTAGTGACAGTATATCTCCGGACAGTGTGTGTGTGTGTGTGTGTGTGTGTGTGTGTGTGTGTGTGTGTGTGTGTGTGTGTGTGTGTGTGTGTGTGTGTGTGTGTGTGTGTAGACGTGTGTGTGTGTGTGTGTGTGTGTGTAGAGTGTGTGTGTGTGTGTGTGTGTGTGTGTGACGTGTGAGTGGGTGTAAAATGTGTGACTGCACTGTATGTGTGTGTGTGTGTGATGTGTGTGAGTGTGTGTGTGTGTGTGTGTGTGTGTGTGTGTGTGTGTGTGTGTGTGTGTGTGTGTGTGTGACTGAGTGAGCTTAAAAAAGTACCACTTACGAATGTGTGAGAAGAACAAGTTTTTATTTATTGTGTGATAAAGGGGCATGTCTAGATGAAGGCTGGCTGATAGCATGTCTGTCTGTTTGAAACATTACCATACTCTTCATTTCCATCACACCCACACACACACACACACACACACACACACACACACACACACACACACACACACACACACACACACACACTGATCCAATCACACCCTCTCTATGCTTGTTCAAGCTACATGGTTTACCGTAGCAGCCGTGCAGTTATAACGACTTCCCCAGAGTTCATCCAGTAGGCAGAGGGGTTTATAGCAATGGAAGAGCGGAAGGTGTTCAGCCAATGACAGAGGTCGTAACATTCTAGCCTGGGATTCCGTAGTATGGTGCCTTGTTGCTAGGACAACGTTTAGAGTTGAGGCAATGAGATAATGAATGAGAGACGATGAATGGAACAAGAAAAGACAATAGTTGAAAGAGGGGGGGGCTATGAGAGTGAGTGAGTGAGAGTGCGAGAGAGTTAGAGAGCAAGAGAGTGAGAGAGAGGTGGTCGTACTTTGGACCAACCACCGATGTCAACCGGTAGAGGATGGTCAGAAACACAATGTCAAGAGCATGGTGGGGAAATACCACTTATGTGTTCTGAACCTGACTTGACAAACACTTTGAACCATCTTTGAACCATCAAAGGTGTGCGTCTACACCCTGGGTTCCTCTAGGTGGAACACCCGCATGAGACACAAAAGTGTCCCTGCGGTGGGAAAGTCATCCTTGAGTCATGGTTTGGGCCAAGCTTCGTTTTGCCCTAAGAGTATGACCAAAGGAATAGATCTGCCTAACGTCAGAGGAAGAGAAAGAACTATCAAATAAAACAACCGGCTAAAATCAAGTGACCCAGCAAACCCTCCACGACAAAGCCCCAAAACACCAGAACACTTAAAATACCAGAGAAAGCCCCCAGCTAGTCCTGAGGCTCAGTTCACTAACCAGCCACACAGAGCCCCAGGTCAGCACACAGACAGACAGGCCTAAACTAATCACCAGCTAACAAAAAGAAAGGTGCACTACACATTGCAAAGACACCATATAAACACAACCCAAAAAAGACCGTTACCTGGCCCTAAGCCGTCAACACACCCCAGCAGAGAACATGACCCCCGTGTCAGATCCCACACCCAGGACGACCCAGCCTGGCCCTGGAGACTGGGCATCACAGACACACCAGGCTGCCCAGGGAGGACCGGCCGGGCACACACTGTCAACAGAAACTGCAGGAACCCTCTGCACATGTCCTCTGCTGCAGTGTTCAACATACAAAATAAACAAGGAACGGTTTTATTTCGGAAATGAATCCGACAATACCCACATTTCGAATAACAATCTGACAGGGAAAAAAATGAAGTGTATACTTTCGGGAAAAGACAAAATGCTGCTTGTTGGCAGCGAGATATGTCGTCTCCTGTCACAATCCTCAGGGATAACCGAGGAGACGCCTTTCAACAATACGCAGCAAAACACCCGGCCTGTACCTGTTGTTCTTTTATGCACTATTACTGTTATTGTTGTTGTGTTATCACTGCCTTATGGTCTAGCATCAGTGTATTGTCTTTTGTACCATTACTTGTTATACGTCTGCGTTACTGTTCTTGTGTGCTTTGGCAATATGAGGGAAACCGATTTTCCATGCCAAAGAAGCCAGAGAGTGCGAGCGCGATATGATGGGACTACTGATAAAGACAGAGAGGGATGTGGTGGGAGTGATAAAGAGTGATCGAGAGACAAAGAGAGCGGGAGAGAGAAAGTGGTAGGATGGAGGGAGAGAGTGAGAAACAGAAAGAGGGACCGGGAGAGAGACAAAGTGACTTGAGTAAGGCATGGGTGGGAGGAGAGAGAGAGAATGAGAGACATTGGCCGAGGGTTAAAGTGGTAAAGGTTCCACATTTCCGACAGTTTGGAGGACGCTTACTAAACAGGATGTGGATCCAAGAACAGATCCCAGGGTTTATTTTATCTCCGGTCAACAGCATTTGTTTGTGTTTGTGTGTGTGTGTGTGTGTGTGTGTGTGTGTGTGTGTGTGTGTGTGTGTGTGTGTGTGTGTGTGTGTGTGTGTGTGTGTGTGTGTGTGTGTGTGTGTGTGTGTGTGTGTGTGTGTGTGTGTGTGTGTGTGTGTGCACATAATCCACACACACAAACACCTTGGGGAAGTATTGCAGCTAAAAGACTGTCACTCTCCTCTGGGCTTGGTCGTGAGACCGAGAGAACGAGAAAGAGACAGAAAAACAGACAGAACGGACGGACGGACGGACAGAGAGAGAGAGAGGCCGAAAGAGAGACAGGGAGACACAGAAACACAGAGAGAGAGAGACAGAGAGATGCTGTAGAAACTTGAGAGATACTTGGCCCCAGAGTACCATATTAACTTTGAAACATGGATATCACACACTATCCATGTTTAGCAAAGGTCTGGAGACTCGCCAGGAATAATCAACTTGACTAAGAAAACAAGCGCACCCCTCCACATCCTCAAACCCCCTCTCCCACAGACTCCTCTGCACGGCTAGTTCTGGGACAAGGGAGTGGAAAACTATAATAGAAGCAGACAAACAAACATGTAATGTATACAGCAATAAATACACACCATCCTATCGAGTTTCTCCTTGTTTTCTTAGGTTCACCATTTAGTCATTGAGCGGGCGCCGTAATTTAGAACGAGACGTACTTTATCATTTATGATGATTTTCTGTATGTATTATTCATTTTATTATGATGTGTTTTACAACAGTGTGTTCCGACCAAGTGATTTGTTTGGACAAGAGCCATTTCCCTGAGTGCTATAGTAGAGTGTAACAGGACTTTTAACTATGCATGCGCCCCTCTGTGTTACAGATGGTTCCACTAACAGTAACGGCCGCGAGGTATGAGCTCATCGTGTCCCACGCCACCAAAGCCACCCTGCGACCGACACTTATTTCCCACTGGCTGCACGCTGAATGGAAAAAAAACCCACAGATAAATGTGCAGGATTCAAGGTAGCACGCTTCTTGCGGTGACGTGAACACCTACACAGAGTAGCAAGCTAGTGCGCAGGAAAATGTGTACGTGTTGCTTGGCAACAGTCCAGTCATAGTGCAGTTGAGGATTCTTTTTTTTTTGTAGACGGAGCCAAATACATGATTAAAGTAAGAAAGAAATCCAACTCTGCTGTTACTTATTACAGTTTACTTCTAAATGGCGCTTTTTGTTAAAAACAATATCCCCCTTGAAGTCATGATGTGCTTATCTTCGGCTTATCTTCGTCTATCTTGATGGATTCACTGATTATTACATTATTAGTAGTAGTACAAAACAACACTTATTTTTTGCGTCTCCCTGTGGATCAACCTTTTACAAAAAAGACACTCCTGTGGTGGGTCGAATCCCACAGGACAACATCTCCACTGTCAGCCTGCAGGCAGGCGGTAATATCAGGGATATAATAAGCTCATCCCATCTCCACTGGGACACAGCCTGCCCTGCATACAGTATACACTGTGCATTATACTGCACAGCGCCGGACTCTATGGATGTCCGTCGCGATCCGCTCCACACAGGAAATCGATGGCGCTGCCATAGTGCAATCGCATGACGCGCATCGAGCGCATTTTAATGTATAATAACCACATTATGCACGGTCGATGGCATTCCTGTCGATGTAATGCGTCCGCTTTGGGATGGAACCCATGCAGGCGGAAATGGCTTCCGAGACGGCATGACCAGGCATCACTACGCATGTTAGACAGATCATGCGGGATATCATGTATCACACCGTGTCACATATCATACCGTAACAAACATTAAGACACACTTTAAATTGATTAAACCCAGATAAACTATTGTGACAGAAATAGAGGACAGCAATACGGCTTTAAAGAGATACACATTTGAAATAAGATTAGTAAAAATACACAACGAGTCTCTCCAGAAACTGACAGAATCCTGAAGGGGGGGGGGGGGGTCACGATCCCGGGAGGGGGTCTCTCCCGATGGATCTGGGTTACTCAGCTGGCTCCAAGACAGACGTAGCGGCGACCCATCCAGGTCAAGAGGCGTGTGTGTGCTGCCCTGGAGCGTGTGCGTTCCCTGCCAAGAGCCTCAGTTAGCTAATGAAAAACAAACCCTGTTTTTTGGCGCAATGAGGGCAGACTCCTAAAGTGTTGAAAGGCTCTGAATAAGAGCGGAATGGCGGGCGTGCGAGGCAGGGACAGCCTGGTCTGAAGGCCTCTGAAGAGAGAGCGCCATGCCGTCATGGTTTGGGTTGCAGTGATTGTTGCGTGGCAAGGGGAGGGTAAAAGAGCTAACAGGCCTTGCCCAAGGGGTGTGTCAACAACAGGGGGGCTACGGTGGCAGCTGCCCCATCCCTAAAACGAGAACGCCCTCCCCTGAGTGCTACCAAATCAGACAGTTGAGATAAGTCAAACTAAATCTAAATCAAGGCCAGAGAACATTTTGAAAAATGAAGGCTGTATACATTTGGTGATGCGTTCATTCTCTGCCAAACATAATCCTGACACGACACGTTGCGTTCTTTGACAGTGTGTGTAGCGGTGTGTTTAATCACTATTAGACGGGCCTTACTCCACAATAGCAAACACATGCTCACAATGAAAGACAGCAGCGTCAGAGTGTTTGAGGCAGCGTGTTGTTGTTGTACAGACACAGGGAGGAGGAGAGGTTCAGGGTTTGAAGGAAGTCGGAACTTCTTCCAAAGCCTCTGGATGATCTGTAGGATTCTCCTTTATGGGAGACTACACCTCCCTCACTCTCTCTCTCTAGCTGTCTCCCTCCCTCTCCTACATGCAGGGAAAGACAGAGAGAGAGGGAAGAGGAGAGAGAGAGAGAAAATAAAGAAATACAGGAAAGATGTGCTGCACAGGATGACACATTGCATTGTAGCTTCAGATGACAGGCAAACCAGTGTCTCAGCTGGAGCAGACAGAGCTTCATTATACTGCTCTAAACTCTGACACACACACACACACACACACACACACACACACACACACACACACACACACACACACACACACACACACACACACACACACACACACACACACACACACACACACACACACACACACACACACACACACACACGAGGAGAGGGAAGAGGAGGAGGAAGAGGAGTAGATGGAAGAGGAACAGAAACAGGAGGAGAAAGAGTAATAGGAGAAGGAAGAGGAGGAGGAAGAGGAGTAGATTGAGGAGGAGAAACAAGAACAGGAGGAGGAAGAGGAAGAGAGAAGGAACCAAAGAAGGAGGAGAAGGAGGGGCAGAAGGAGGAGTAGGAGGGCAATTTCACAAAAGCAAAGATAAGAGAATTATGAGGAGAATAAGAGATGTGTGGTGGGAGGGGACACTCCCTGGTTGGTTTCTAGAACACTGGACCGCATTATGTTCTTAGTAGAGCAGTTTTGGTGGCACTGCTGGTACTGCACTGACCCATACAATGGATGGTGTGTTTTCCATAGGTCCAGTACCCTATGGCATGCAGTAGTCATCCAAACATAGAGAAATGACTCTCCTATACACACATACACTCACGCACACATGCATATGTACACATCCATACCAGTAAAAAGACACACACATACTAAGTGTTCTCACACAAACACCCAAAGGTAAAATGAATGCACAAATAGTCTGACACTTACACATAGTCTTACGGCCATACAAACGATCAAACACACTTCCTGCGTGACGATAATAGTGGGCCTATAATACTCTAAGCGGGTAATACAAATGCTGCAGCCAGAATTCAAAACAAATGAGAGGCGACGCCGAGACCGTAAAAGAAGTGAAAAGGGGGATTAAAGCAGCTCATCGTAATGAACGCAGATAGCTGTCAGCCGAGCGTCTGACTAACAGCGGGCCTGTTAAGCACACCGCACGCTAGTACGCTTACAAGAGGGAATTAATACCGACACAACTCCTAATGCACAACGTTTTCAGTCTGGCGACCAGGGGGACCGCGTTATTCTGTCAGCTTCAATAAAAAAAGAGTTGGCACCTTTACACATTTCTAAAATGAGACGTTATGAAACAGGTGCTACAGCTATGTTTTAGGAGTGGAAAATGGAACAGGGGGTGGTTTCAATGCGGCCTTGGAAACCTAAACTACGGGGCCATTAGCCCTCTGAATGAATTATCCAAACGTGTGTTTAAAAATAGACAACTCTCTCTCTGGCCTCACTTTCTACACCGCCGCCGCTGTGGCTGTCCTATTGAGTTATAGTTGATTTGGTTTTTGTACGCGTGTTATGTTCCTTTGACGCGTATGTCCTCCGTGCTGCTCCGTAAGCACGACACCACGTCGGACCGCCGGGAGAAGGGGGCGGAGACCGGGAGCGTTGTAGTTTGTTGTCACGGAGATGCCTCATGACAGTTGGTTCATGACATGTCCGTTTTTGCCAGGTTTTTTTTTTTCCATTATTTCGAATCAAAATGCTTTATTGGCATGATGAACAACAACATTACCTTACATTGCCAAAGCATATAACATCTTAGGCTCACAAACAGCTATGCTAACTGGCAGTAATTTACTCCATAAAATAAAAATCAATTTTCTCTTCCTCAATCCAACAAATACAAACTAAATAAACAAGCGTTCCCAACAGAGCAGTCCTGAGAACATAACCCAAGCAACCCTTTATACCGTACAGCAAAGACTGGCGATGACTTGACAGAAACGGGACGAGCAGAAAGCATCCCGTTGTAAGAGTCGCGTTCCACACTCCCGCCCGTCACACGCGGTCGCCTTCCGGAGGATGTTCCAACCCGGCGGCCGCTCCATTAAGATGTCAGTTTACCGGGAGGGGGCGGGAGACAGCTCCCCGCACACTCCTCCACCCCTCCCAGACCATCATAAACTGTGATGCCCCCTTTTAGGCAGCGGCTGGCTGGAGGGGGTTTTGTAAAGATAAGAGTTTTATTGCAGGGCTAGAAATAGCCCTGAGCTCACGGTCTATCTGGTCCGTGGTGTGGACTAATGCGTTTAGAGAGACCAGGGGGTCCACACGTCTGAACATAGCCAAGACGATCGGCAGTCACGCCACCACAGGAAAACCCAGCGCTGGTTAAAAAGCCTCCCTTGGTGAGCTAAGATAGACATCATGTTGCTTGCATTATTTATTTACACACTCTATTTTTAGTGTGTGTGTGTGTGTGTGTGTGTGTGTGTGTGTGTGTGTGTGTGTGTGTGTGTGTGTGTGTGTGTGTGTGTGTGTGTGTGTGTGTGTGTGTGTGTGTGTGTGTGTGTGTGTGTGTGTGTGTGAATGCATTATAGTTATGGGTTCCATACCCCTAACCTCCCTCCATCTCGCCTGCATCCATGTCTGCAGATATTCTTAAATCTAAGGATCAGACACACACACACACACACACACACACACACACACACACACACCTGGGATGGACGTGAGGCTTGTTCTGATGGTACTGAGGTGCGATTTTTATGTCCATCTCAGTGTGTGTAAGTGTGTGTGCGTGTGTCCGGTCTACCTGTCTTGTTGGGTATAGTCTGTCTGACTGTCTTACTCTCTGTGGGTCTGTATTGCCCGTCCTGGCTGTTAGATCTGTAAGATTTGATGTGACTGTATGTCTGTCTGTTGGGATCTTGCATCTTTACACAGGGTTAGGGTAAGGGTTAGGGTTGATATATATATATATACCACACCAACGCACGGATACATAAATGACTTGATAATTGCTCTACACAGATAAACTCTGTCTAACCCTATAAACCCAGGGCATATGGTAAAGGGATTTTGAATATAATACATACTCATCTACATGTGATCTGTTGACCTCGCTCAGAGTTGATCTACCCTCCTCATCCTCTTTGGAGGTTGGGTGTCAATGGGTTAGGATCCCATAGTGAGAGTGTGTGAGTGTGTGTGTGTGTGTGTGTGTGTGTGTGTGTGTGTGTGTGTGTGTGTGTGTGTGTGTGTGTGTGTGTGTGTGTGTGTGTGTGTGTGTGTGTGTGTGTGTGTGTGTGTGTCCGATGTATGTATTAAGCTTCCTATCTGGCGGCGTGGCCTGCATGCAGTAAATAAACTAGGAAATCATCAACCACAATTTTAGTCTGGATTCCCGATCAGAAACCTGATCCCAAAGGGAATCGGCCCCAGCCCCAGAAGACGGAGACACGCTGGAGTTGAGGCATGTAACCATTACCCGAGCAGACACCGAACGATCCCCGCCACGCCGCCAGAACAGAGTCGGAACGGCACGGTCCTGCGGTGAACCAGCTGTCCGCCGCAGACACCGAACCCTCGGAAATCTCTTCAAAGCCTCCCCAACGACATTAGCCCTTTCCTTTTCATGTCCTTCCCAATTAAATAAAACCCCTCCTCAGTTGCCAAAGTCGTGTTTGGAAGGTCAACCGGCGCATTCTCGGTTGAACTCTCGTCAAACGCTCGGACTCTGTTTGCCATTGCGCAGTTCTAGAGTTGTGTACTAAAAGTGTTGCCTTGGGTCCCTTGACTTGAATATGTCACCCTGATGGACAAAATGGAGATAATAGACATGTGCAAACTTATGAAATTAAAAAGGTCACATTAAACTAATGAATATATTACTAAAGGTTTGGGGGTATTCTGAAGGTAAAATAATTAACTTCCAGTTTTCCAGAGAAAGACAAGAGTTTTAACTATGCATGCAGAGTCTTTCTCAGTGTACGTTTCACTACGAATCACGTATCTAGATGTCGTTACAGTGTGCTGAGATGTATTACCAAAATGTAAGATTTGTATCCATTCCCACTTCAAAATGTTTCTTATTTTTGTGCTTAGGAACGTCATGTATTTCCCCAGCTATTCCTGCATCTAAGAAAATGCAAACAAACAACAAGATATGCTGCCATTTGCGAAGTGTCGACCTGTATCGACCGACCCCTCCCTCTCTGCAGCCCCCCCCCCCCCCCCCCCCCCCGCCTCTCACGGACAACAATAGCTTCACACACTCTACAACACAATTGATTTTCCCTTTTGTAAATATGCCTACCTGGTGTTTCAGTCTTTACATTAGACGAATGAGAGGTGATTTGCTTACTGCCATTTCGCTCACCCGACAGGAACACACCGCGGCCGAGACGAGAAGCAGCGAACGAACATTAGCTTAATGTATTTTTCTCCTGCCGTTTGCCCCTGGGGAAAAGGGGCCCCGGGGGCCCCAACAGTAAGACACACCAACACAAACTAAAGGCTATAGGCCAGACGCCTAGGTATTACCGCAATGCAGGGATTTAACCTGCGGCTTTCACAGCCCGGGATGTTGGGCGTAGACCCGCTGACCCCTATGAACCGGTCATATGGATGATATCTGAGGCTCAAACAGAGCGTGTGTGTGTTTTATTTATTTCATCTCCTTCATCCCGAGAACGTGTTTTTTCTGCTGTCTCCTTCCATCTGGAGCCTGACCTTCGTGTCCCAGCTACTTAGCCTCCTTAGCGTCTACGGTCACAAACACGATGACAATGCATTGTTTTTTCCCCCCCGACTTCAATCTCTTAGGATGCTACATGCTACATTAGCTGAACGGTACCTGAGCGGAGAGAGGGGGTGTTGGGAGGGGGGGGGGGGGTGTCACAAGTATTAGGAAGAGTAGTTGGAGGGAAACACGAAAGCAATATTATAGAGTGTCCAGGTCTGGCCCCAGCAGATGTTTCAATTACTTTAATTTCTCTCTTCCAATCTCCTATTGTCCTCCACCTATCTTTTGTCCTCTTCCCTTGCTTTGTCCCCCTTTGTCCAATTCTTTCTCTGTTTGATCCCTCCACACAAATCTTATTATATTCTCCCTTACAAGTGAGGTTTCTGAATCAGTGTCACACCAGTTGTTCACCGATATTCATGTCAAGATAAAATAAGATCAACTTTGTAAAGCCCAGAGGAGAAAGGTAGGACCTGTCGGATCTGAACGGAAGGTTTAACTGAACGTTGGCCTCGATGGTGTCTCAAACCCGACACTGGAGGAGATGGCTGCTGTGAACCGTTCCTTTGGCATCCTATCCCCTGCTCGGTGACATTTGGACACCGAACACGGACCCAGCCGAGCGTTGTGGGCCGACCCGACGCAGAGGAGGCGGGTTGTGGGTTTAACGGCCGGCAGAGTCCTGGACGGTGGCTCTTTATGGCAGTGGCTGGGGGTCCTGAAGCCCCCTGTGAAGGGAAGGGACCGGCGGGTTTTATCGGGAGTGCGATAACAGCGGCATTTAAAGAGACAACAGCTTCAGAACAACCCACACAGACTGTGTCATAGTGGGTTACAGAACTGGTTTTATGTCTCCCAAACACACACACACACACACACACACACACACACACACACACACACACACACACACACACACACACACACACACACACACACACACACACACACACACACACACACACACACACACACACGTAACCATGGCTACCAAGAACAGGTCTCATAGTTACTCCATATGTTCTAAAACGAAAAAGAGAATCAGAAAAATAAACTCCTTTTGACGTCAAGCCGTCTCTCCCTCTCTCTCTTGATTGTAATGTGTCTCGCTCTCGAATTACCGGCATGCCGTGCCTTATGATTGCTCTTGTTCTTGTAAAAGAGAGCTGTGTTATGTTCCCTGCCATTAGAACAGTGGTCATTATACACTAAATGCAGTAATAATAACTCATTAAATAATGTCACGTAGGAGGGCTCAGAGTTGCGGTCCAGAGCGTGGTAGACATTTTTGTAATTAGTCTTTACAAACTGTAGAGCGCAGCGTTATACACAACGGGGATTGTGTTTGTCGGGATTTAAATATATTTTTGCACGTTCACTCAGGTCCAGAAGAGGAACTCTCGACCAATCATTTATTCATAAGGACTTTTTCCCCCGCTGCCTTCCTCAGAGCAATCCAACACTTCTTCATGAAATAATAAAATACAAATAAAAAACAATCTCATACAAACACCCTAAAGCCCTGACACTCACACACAAGCTCATTTGAATACAATTGTGGACTTTATTCCTCCATCGTTATTAGGATAGATGGGAGAGATGACTCTGCCTCTTTCAAAACGGCTTCTTCTAGACATTTGTAAAACATGCCAAAGCGTTCGATATTAAGTTATAAATAGCTTTATGGAAGCCCAGAGGAGGTTCTTGCCTTCCTGGTTTTTGCAGCGGAGGTAAAGGGGAGCCGCGTTAAACCAATGATCTGTGAGGTATTACCGCACATAAACTAGCATAGATGCTACACCAGCTTTACTCACGCTATCTCTGTCAACATAAGTCTTTCCACTGGTGAGGAAGTCTTCAAAGGCCATTCTAAAAACACCAGCTCTGCCTTTAATGTCATTAGAACACGCAGTCCAATTGTTTTCCTTGGGGCATTTTTTGCGTATCTTTTGGTTTCCTATGCTCAATGATAATCCGTCACGTCTTCATACATTGCACATTTTAACCCAATTAAACAGGATTTGCGCTGTCCTCTTGAGACAAACTTCACGTTGAATCCAACAAACCCCTATAGGATCCAAAAGGTCCCTGGTAGAGTGGCAGTGAGAGAGCCAGCCTGCTGTGGGTCTGCAGGGAATAATAACCGAGAGGTGTGCGGTGCGCATGGGTGTGCGCGTGTGTGTGTGTGCGCATGTTTGTTTCTGTGTGCCTACTACCTTCATCTACAGTATGTCGTTATATTAACAGCGTGTGTCTGCAGTTAACTAGGCACACAACCACTTTAATTAGGCAGGTTTGTCTGTAATAAAAACACACGACTTACACCGGACCTTGGACTCTAACTTTGATCCATCATAAGTCATTACCGGCGTGTAGCTTAGTGTAAAACCATCTGTCTTCAGGGAAGTCCCACTGAGCTGCCAGCTCTTTCATGTTCTACCTCCGGACTTCTTGTCCTGCGTTACACAAACTGTCTGTCTCATGTCCCTCCACAGCTTCTCTAATAGCTTCACCCACACCACACCACAGACTATTTCTTCTGAAAAAATACTATACTCTTATCATCTAGCCTCACTCTGATCATGTTAGTACTGTACCCGGCCTAGAGGAGGTTCAAATAGAAGAAGCCCGGGGATACTTTCAGTTCTTTCACGTTCATCATTTCTGTCAAATTTTCTTTTTTGTTTTGCAGGTATCACAAAGCATAATCGCAATCTTTACCAGTAGCCCGTGGAACGATCCTGAAGTGAAAGACGCTTCTTCTTCTTCTTTCAGATCTTTGATCTCCGGTACGACTTTGGGGGACTCCACTAAACAGATGTTAAGAGCCCTGGTAGTGTGGGTGTCTTCATGTGTCTGTATAGTGTGAGGATTTGTCTGTATGTGGAGGGGTGCGTGTGTGTGCGTGTGCGTGTGCGTGTGTGTGTGCGCGTGTGTGTGTGTGTGTGTGTGTGTGTGTGTGTGTGTGTGTGTGTGTGTGTGTGTTTGTGTGTGTGTGGAGGGGTGGGTGAGGGTGCATGTGCATGCGTAGGGGTGACTGTGTGCATGTGTGTGGAGGGGTGCGACCATGTGCGCGTGCGTGTGTTGGTAAAGTGTGTGTGTGTGTGTCCAGGGAGATAGTACAATCCATTAAAAATAAATGAAAAGTATACAGAGATATCCCACCTGTGGAGCTCCAAAAGCCACAGAGGGAAACAGAGAGAGCACTATTCTGTTTGAACAAATCAAAGCGATCAAACAGTCCGCCGAGAGGAGGACCGGTCGTGAGCGAGGAAAGGGTCTCTGGGAGAATTAGCCCTGACAGTTTTTACCCTCCTGTGTCAATAGCCTGTGTTTGTGTGGCGATGGTCTCTCTGTTTGCTCAGAGTTGCCTGTTGCAACATGCAAGTGTGCCAGCTCCCCTTTTTGACCCATCTGGTATGCCGTAGAGAGCCTGGGTCTAGGGATAGATTGGCCGAATGGCACAGTAGGGTACAATAAAAGCAATATATTTCTTTTTAATGGTAGCTGAATAAAGATTGTTGGGGTTAAATGGCTTTAAATGAAACTGCAGTGAATTGAAATGTATGTATGCATCGTCAAAACCGATCAACATGTGATGGTGTGCAGGAGGTTCTTGTGCACATAGCATTATGATTCATGACAGAACAAGACACAACCACGGGGCCGTAAAGGGAACATTTCATCATATGTACATAATGGAGTCAGAAACTGTTCCATTTCATAGCATGGCTTTGAATATTATGAAATGTAGTCTAGGATCGACTTTAATCCAATTACACCTCTTGGTACTTGTCTTTGCACTTTAAAACACTGTTCCATTATATAAACACCGATTTTACAATATGGACATTAAGGATTTCGATGAAGACTTTGCTCGCAAAACGATGCTGCCGTGTTTCCGCAAAAAAAGCACTTTACTCCCCTCATTTCTTTCTTAATTTTCAGTAAACGGATGGTAAACAATCCTGACAGTAGAGACGGACTGGGATAAACAAGCATTACCACCCGCCTCGACCAATAAACAGAGCGATAGCAGAGTCCCACAACCTCAACATTGTGTTCTTGACCGGCCAGTTGGTTCTTGGTAGACAAAATCATTCCGCAAGCAATTTGGCCCGGGACACTGAAATAGTACTCCACTTCCCTATTCTCGGCAGGGGGAACGAAAAAGAGAGCAGCCAGCAGGGAGAGTCAGCATGTTTTCATCTGGGCTAACCCTGGGAGCAGCTGTGATGGAGGAAATAACCCATTTTGTATCGGATTGGATGCGTCTGCGAGAAAACAGATCCGATTTTCTGTGAATGTATCGGGTTCTTTTGATTGAGTGGAATATTGCAGAGGGATATACAAAGCATGGAACAAACCGTTTTCATTTCTCAACACACAACGGCATTCACACAGGCAGACATGAGGGCTGAACACCTAGAACTCTCTTAATCAAGACATCCAAGACCCTCTTAGGTGAGGGAGAGTTCCAATATCTAACTTTGAACTGAGTTGGGCTGCAGGGGTCCCACGGTCCAATACACAGAGCCGGGAGGTCTGTCTTGGTAACAGCAGACAGGCTCTGGGTCAGGCAGGCTCTCCGTAACTTCCATTCACTCTTTCTATCCTTTCTCCTCAATAACCTTTTTGTCTTAAAGTTGAGTCGGTTAAGCACTCTCCCTGTCTTTCACTCCGCTTTAATACATCCCACTCTGGTTCACCCCTCTCTACCCACCCCGTCTCTCCCTCTCCCCTCTCCCTCTCTCCCACTCTGTCCAGTCCACAGCGGTTGTGAAGGCTGCTGCCACCACAAGAACAACAAACCCTCCATCTCAAAAATAATTGCAGGGTTCTCCTTTAACATTACTGTCCCCATTATCATTCCCACATTTCAGCAGACACAAACAACACATTCTTCTCTCTAACCAGCATTCGTTACATGCGTGTATATATCCGCCTGCATATCCGATGATGATAATATCTGGCAGAATAACTAAAGTCACAGCTGCAGCATAATAGGAAACACCCCCACTCCACGCAGCGGGTTGCCGGAGAGAGCTAATAAGCCATTAATTATTTAGGGATGAATAGCATCCGAAGCATGTGCAGCGCGCATCGAGTAGCGTCTCAATTACAGCGGCGCGAGGCGTCTGATAAGCTAATCTCTCTAGTCCTCTATGTCGCTCTCGCTGGATCTGCATGGGACTCTTATCTCAGGGATGTCTGGGCTTAGAGGAGCACAGGTGCAGGTACACACACACACACACACACACACACACACACACACACACACACACACACACACACACACACACACACACACACACACACACACACACACACACACACACATGCACACTCACTCAAATATGTGCACAGACACACACACACACACACACACACCGGTGGAAGCACAAAAGACACTTGCACACACACAAAGATAGACGCATTCGAACAAATGCGTGCACGCACACAAGCACAACACACACACACACACACACACACACACACACACACACACACACACACACACACACACACAAGGTTCATCTAAATACTCACAGGAGTGTACACACACACACACACACACACACACACACACACACACACACACACACACAACACACACACACACACACACACACACACACACACAGTCACATTAAGAAGGGGTGGAGGTAAAGGAGAAAGAGGAGGGGGGGCAGTGCCACCTAAACAGGGGGAGGGGCCAGAGGGGGGAGGGTTTGTGGGGGGGGGGGGGAGTGACACAATACAAGCTAAGTGAATCCATTAATAGTGGAGTAAGAGGAGCCATGCATTATTAAGCAGACCATTATCCTACATCAGCCCTCACACTATGGGGCCTGGCTGCTGACCCCGGCTGGAGGACACCTCCTCCTGTGATTAGCTCCTGAAGAGCACAGCCCACACCACACCGGACCGAGGAGGGCACAGTGGGCTGGGGCTGGCTGTGTGTGTGGGGGTCTAGTTGTAGCTAATCCTATAGCACAACTTGGATCTTCTAGTGTGTGTGTGTGTGTGTGTGTGTGTGTGTGTGTGTGTGTGTGTGTGTGTGTGTGTGTGTGTGTGTGTGTGTGTGTGTGTGTGTGTGTGTGTGTGTGTGTGTTAATGTCACTTAACTTCATTCATAGATATAGATTACAATACTGTGTGTGTGTGTGTGTGTGTGTGTGTGTGTGTGTGTGTGTGTGTGTGTGTGTGTGTGTGTGTGTGTGTGTGTGTGTGTGTGTGTGTGTTGTGTGTGTGTGTGACTTCACTTCAATCATGGATATATGTTTCAATAGAGAGAGTGTGAGTGTGTGTTTGTACACACTTTGTTGAAATGTACTATCTCTGATGAAACAACAATGCGACACTAACAAAAACAATTCCTGAAGCTATTCTGCATTCTGTCGAGTTGTTATTTTTCTAAAAATCTCGTCGTGCTGAGTTACATCGTAGCTAATCCAATTTGTATGTATATGCTTTTACTGTTCTCAGCCTCACTCGTAAGGTGGCAAAACACATACAAAAACACAAACAACAGAAATGCCAGAAAAGAAAAGACACACAACCATTCACACAAACACAATTGTGTGACATTTTGGGTGTCGTTTTTGTAAAGACAATGGAAGGTGATCTCAGCAGAAACATATGTCTTAGTCCTAATCCGCTATATATCCCCCATGGATGAGGTCAGACCATTCCTAAACTCAGCCAGGCAGTCTCGATTTCACCTTTCTTCATCCAATTAGTAACACAATAATATCTAATAGACGAGGACAGAGAGCTTTTTTCCTGATGCTCCAGCCTGTTTGCTGAAGTCGTAAAAGAATACAAGGTCAGGGGAACCGAGCAGGGATAGCAAGGGAAGTGGAGTTAGACTTTGCGGTCGGTTTTAAAGCTGTGGTCAGGAACCGGGAACGGAACGAACGGAACCAGCTCTCTACGTGACCCCAGAGAAGAGAGGCTGTTACTGACGTCCCACCTGACAGAGGCTTAGCCAGCTATTAAAAACACTAGCGTCAATGCTAACGCTAACACGAGGAAATAAACATGGTGAACATGCATAAGTGACTAGAGCTGTAAATTTTAAAATTTAAAACTCGTTTTAACATATTGTATTTATTGCAGTAGGCTAAAATGACCCACGCTAAAGTTGCGGGGGATATCAGACCAGGTCTTCACAGTTAAAAGAAGCAATGTGTGTTGTGATAAATGTTTCGCAACTTCCATCAGTATAAAGAATGCTGAAGGACACATTTTAATAAATTCTGTTTTGATTAAAACATTTGTAAATAGAAAGCTTTGTGAGTGTTTAGGTGGGCTGAGACTCATCTGTTTTCAAAATGCTGAGTCATCATTGTGTGATTAATGTTACCGAGGCAACACAAGGCCGTCCTCTTCTGAAGGCAGCACAACTGATAAAAACACCTTTTAGAGCTTATGACTCACCAACAAAGTTTTCATGCACCAGGCAAATCAAAAAAATGAATAATAATAATCCATACCAAATAGTAATGTACGGGTAGTGATTTTCATGAATTTAAGTTTTGTGAACACCCACATAAAATATAAAGTTGCTGAATTCTGTTCCACTTTAATAGCATTCCCTCAAATCACTGCAGGGCAAATGGAGGAATGCAGAAAATCTGGCAAATGAGACAGTTTATATTTGCTAGATAGCGAATGCCAATTTATAAAGTCCCACTGCTCATATCTCAACTCGATTGTCACGCACATGACATAACATAAATTACTTATCTTAATTCAACTATTTTTCCTCATTGAATGGGCTCACACACATGGCAGTTGGTTAGGGAGCTAATTAGAATTAGCCCGCCAAATGTAAATGGAAAACATGGATTAAATAATACAACACAGTTGCTAGACGACTTGAAATGAGTTGCACATACATTTCAGAATTTGATTGATTTTGATAGGATTCCAAGGATCATGATCTAGCATATTTTATTTTCAATAAAACCAGCAATGCGATAACTGTCAGTGTTGAAGGGCAGTTAAATCAAACGCTGTAAGCAACTTACAGAGTTAAGCTTTTTTTCAGAACTCCTGGGACTGTAGCAGTGATAAAAAGTCTTTAATACTATAATACATGAATCATATATTATTTATCCATTCTATTTATTCCGTCAGGATCACTCTCGCACACATCAACATGGATAAACTCCACGCAGCACAGGGGAGATGGACAGTTGGTGGTAGCAGACGGTGTATTTCTCTCTCCCTTTCTCATTTCATTCCAGGACAGATTCATCTTTTTTCTCCCTCCCTGTCTCCCTTCTCCTCATATCTCTTTTTCGCAGAACTCTACAAAACACTCAATTCCCCCTCCCCGATGTCCGGAGAGTGGCTCACGAGGAGATTCCAGACGGAAGGGAAATTACAAACGGCCGATTCTGTGCAGAATAAATTCCATATTCAGACTTATCTCTTCGCCGCTACCCGTCCATCACAGAGAGGGAAGGGAAGGCATTTTCGGGGGAGCGGTATAGAGTGTGTTGGTCGGGTGCAGATAAAGACGTCTATGCCTTTTCTTATGGCCCTCTGGGAGGAAGAGAGAGCAGGGACAGAATTGAGTTTGTTTTTCCATTGGGGTTGGAGTGCTGGTGGTTTACCGGCCTGGTAACACAATAACACTGACGCTTGAATGCTAATAGCATTAAACATTAGCATAGCGCCATAATGTCACGAGAGGAGTGGCTGGAGGTGTTAGCTTAATCTATACCAGCTAAAAGCTGCCTAGCAACAGTGCAATGTTTAGGATCCCCATGGCGATACATTTAAAAAAAACAACATTTAAAAACCTTTCTACGAGACAATTAGCCGAGTGCTAACGGATAGACGTTTTCTCCCAAATGGAGTTTTAACCGAACCAGTTTCTACTGAGAGCCGAGTGATAAACGACTTTAGTCTGAGCAGCATGCTGCTGCTTTATCGCTAGAAGACAGCCCTACAAATTAGAGCACAGCCGTGCTAATTGTGTGAGTGTGTGTGCATGCATGTGTGTGTGTGTGTGTGTGTGTGTGTGTGTGTGTGTGTGTGTGTGTGTGTGTGTGTGTGTGTGTGTGTGTGTGTGTGTGTGTGTGTGTGTGTGTGTGTGTGTGTGTGTGTGTGTGTGTGTGTGTGTGTGTGCACATCCATTCGTGTGTTTGCGTTCTACCCAGCAGCCTCCTAGTGCCATCCATCCAGACAGGCTCCGTCTGCCCAGATAGGGCTTCATTACATTAGACAGGGAAACTTCATTAGCCAACCCAGCCTCTGTAAAGCACACATTAGGCCCAGAGAACGCCATACGTGAACGTGAACGGAACCCAAACGAACGTGGAAGAAAAGAGAAAACCAAAGAGACAGAAAGGCCATAAGAGGATTAACCATTTGTCAATTGTTTCCCCAAAACTTTGATTGTATGGGGTTTTGTATTTTTTAAACAAATTGCTTATTTTGCATCACTCTGCTTAGGTTTATTTCCGTGGGTTTGTTAAAGTGTTATAAAAAGGATTTTATAGCCCATAACAAATGGCTTAATGAAGAGCTTAATGTTTCGTCCCAGCAGTGGTGAGTGTGTAAAACAGACTTCAGCTCGTGACGTGCTTCATACCTACGGCTGCCTTTTATAGCTGCGGCGTGCAGGGAAATAACAGAGCGCATGTGACAGCGCATGTGTCATCATATGAGTAAACGCACCGAGCCATGCACTAGGATGTGCCGTATGCACACAGACATAGACTAACCTCTCATCTCAGTACGAGTCACTGAATCATGACGCAATCCCCCATGTTCTGAGTTACACACTCAGAGGGGCCAGAGTTCTCCAATCTCCACTCTAAACCTCAATCTCTGGGGTCAAACCATCGCGTCAAATGGCACAACACACCACACTAACAGAGAGTGTGAGAAGCTGGGAAGGGGGCCGTGAATGGGTCTCAAGTTATTTTGTTCAGATGGAGAACGGTGTCGCTCTGAGACTGAGGTGAGTAATGACCCGTACACAACTGACCCCGCGGTGTGATTCTGTTCTCGCGACCAAGCTGTTTGGGTTGTGGGGGACAGATCGGCTCGTCCTGCTCCAACGTGCCATATCGTCGTCCACAGAGGGATGGATGGATGTTAAACTGATGGAGTTAGGAGCCAGTCCTCTATAGAGTACCTACTTTTTGAAAAAACCTGAGATAGTGAAGTTTGAAAGTCCAATCAGGGCTCAAATTTCAGTCCAAGAGTCTAAAAGTTGGCCCAAAGTTGGCCCAAAACAAATCAATGCAAATAAACAAAACAAAACAAAAAACTTGACTAAAGAATGGAATTCTGATAGTTTGTTCTTCAGACGATTTATCAACTGAACGAGTACACATGTTAGATCAACAGCTGGACGCAAAGAATCAATAATATATTGACCAGGATGGGGCCCTGGAGGGGGGGAGGGGCCTGGTTGTTGATTCAGAGGGGCAGGGCCTCGTTGGGGCCCTAACGAGCTGCCTCGTTAAGGCCCCGAGGAGGATGGATGGGGAGGGTAAACGAGAGGGACAGGCCCGTGTGAAAAGGAGTGTGTATGTGTGTGTGAGAGAGAGACAATGGGAATCACAGAGGGAGAAAATCATTGTAAAAAAAAAAAACAGTGAGTCCAGCGTTGTTGTTGTTGTGAATCTGCTCAGTCTATCTAAACCTGCACCTCCTGCACAGCCATGCTCCAGACTGCAGCGCTGATACACGTACATGCCAGCCTGGCAAAGGAACAGAGGCTGTGGGAGGAATCGCTAGGGATCGGGGAGGGGGGCCCCTGGGGCTGCAGCTGTGATGTGCAGTGCTGGGGGGCCCAAGGAGGAGGCCCCACAGAGCAAGTAAGTGATTCCAATAGGAACCGGAGCTAGTGGGGGGGGGGCATTGATTTGTTAGCCTGCTCTGGCTCCGTAAACAGTCCATGGTTTCATGTTGCCTCCCTTGTGTTTGTTCTTTTCCCATGGTTTCTCTCTCTCTCTTGTTCTCTCACTCCAACTACAGTTTTATCTCTCTTATATTTTCCTTCAGCTTTCACTTTTCTGTGTCTTATTTTCTCTCCCTCTCTTCATCAGTTATTCCCTTTACTTTAAATGATGTGGAATCCCTTCTACCTTTATATATATTTAACAGTCCATCTCTCTCACTGTCTTTCTCTCCACCTCTCTCTCTGTCTCTCTCCCCCCCCCCCCCCCAATGTGTCCCATGCTGGTTCAGCTATTTGGTTGAGGTTGGATTTAAAAAGAGGAAGAGGGGAGGAGGAGGAGGAGGAGGATGGAGGCAGGAGGAGCAGAGGGGGTTAGAGGAATCGATCAAGAGAACACAGAGAGAGTAAAGTCTAGCCAAAGCTCTCTCCACAATGACTGCTCTCTAATTAGGGAAAACCCACTGGCAACAACACGCACGCACAAACACAAACAACGCACGGTGCGCCTACATAGACCACAATAGCTCGTTTGTGTGTTATCTACTGTCCTCTCCTGCCCACCCCCGCCGACACACACTCTCAGACACACACACACACACAGTGTTCTGAGACCAGCTCAAAAGTAGTACAATAAACAGACGTTATCACTCTCATAAACACCCTTTACACATGCAGAAAAAAAACAACATACACCCACACAAACATACACAAAACACAGGAATGTGCACAGATACACACACAGAGACACACAAACACACACACACACACACACACACACACACACACACAAAACACAGGAATGTGCACAGATACACACACAGAGACACACAAACACACACACACACACAAAACACAGGAATTTGCACAGAGACACACACACGCAGACACACAAACACACACACACACACAGTTCAAAGGGCTGACAGACTGTGAGGAGGCGTCTGTGGTGAGGGAGAAAGTATCAGCGAATTGAGAATACATACACACACTACATAGAAATATTTGTGTTTGTGTGTGTGTCTGTGTGTGTGTGTGTGTCTGTGTGTGTGTGTGTGTGTGTGTGTGTGTGTGTGTGTGTGTGTGTGTGTGTGTGTGTGTGTGTGTGTGTGTGTGTGTGTGTGTGTGTGCGTGTGCGTGTGCGTGTCATGCTCCCTGACCTAAACATGTGATCCAACATCCTCCCCACAGCGCATCAAGGTCACCCTCTGACCCCTCCCTCATCCGACCCCCTCAGCCAATCCCAGCAGCCCAGCCGTGTCCCCGGGGACTATCAACACGCGGGTTACGGCGGTTCAATCCAATCCCATGCAGAGACAATCCGATTTTCCCAGCAAGCTCAGAGCAGACCAGTGTGGTCTAGGAGGGGACTCAGGGGCCGAGATAGGGCCCCCTACTGTAGACTAATGATAGCCCACCACTGAGCAATAGTCCATCCACCCCATGTGAGCGTATCTCCACACAGCGATGAGTCCATTTGACTGACGGTTTTTAATAATATTTCGATATATCTCTCCCCCAACCCTCCCCCGCTCCCTTTGTCTTTTTGAATTCTCTGTGTGTTTGCCGTTATCCGTTTTTTCACCGTCGTCCTTTCGGTTATTAAACATACTGTATTATATTAGATCATATACTATCGCATATGTCAATCAAATAAAGCACAGTAATTTAAAACGCTGCATATGCTCGTCTACAACGAGGGATCGTTCTTTAACCCTGATGTATTAGACATGTTTGACACATGAGCTCATATTTACAGTATTCCCCCAAAAAAGCGACGTACAGGGAAGAGAGATACATGACCTCCAGGACCAGGTAGAGGCTAGCGGGCAACGTGGTCAAGGATGCCTCGAGGTTAAGACTGTGGACATCGGAGATCATTAGGGTGCTGGCAGTCAAACACCCTAACGACTTGGGACTATAATGGCCGCATTCTCTCCCTCTCTCTCTCCTCCTAAACCCTCGGCTAGCCATACCCTTGTCAAATGGTTAGGGTAACGTTAATATGTTTTTGATTAAATATCACCACAGAGCCAGTCAGCGGGAGCAGATGGAATGTGTCTGAGGGACCTCAGCAGGGGAGACGGATTCATCTCCTTCACCGCCCCGGAATACTAAAGAGATACGAGGTCTGGGAGACGTGGTGACGCAGAGTGGGGAGGGAGGGACCTGGATTAAACACAAAGGTTAGTAGACGATAGTCGAGAGAGAGAGAGAGAGAAAAAGAGAGAGAGAGAGAGAGAGAGAGAGAGAGAGAGAGAGAGAGAGAGAGAGAGAGAGAAAGAAGAGAGAGAGAGAGAGAGAGAGAGAGAGAGAGAGAGAGAGAGAGAGACAAGAAGGATGGGTAAAAAGAAGGGATTGAGTGAGGGAGTGGGAGTAAAAAGTCTACTAATACAGATATAACTATTCCAATCTGGCTCAAAATACTGATCCATAGTCAGACCAATTCCACTATAAGGTGGCGACTCCAACTCCTACCATTGGAAGCGCTGCATTACCACGGGGTGAGGCTGGTCCTGGACTCACCTCCTCCCACAGCACCAGGCCTCAGACCAGCCTTCGCAAAGTCGACACAAATGATAGCTCAAAAAAAAATAAAACGCTGGCTCCAAAACAGACACGGTGGCTCGCTATCTGACCACAGGTGACCTAGACCCAGATAGGCATCATGAACCTGGCCGACACTTCGTGAACCCCCGTGAACCAAGTTCAAAATAAATCATCAATACGAAAAGAAAAATCCAATCACTCAGATCAAAACACAAACAACATTTACTCTGAGAAAATACTTTTAGTGCCTCAGAAAACAGCCGAATATGCCAGTGCAAACACAGCCAAAGAGAAGATCAGCAGAACACATGGAGTTGGTTCATCGCTCACATCATTTTTCTTTTATCTGATTTCTTGTAAACCATTCCTCTATCAATTTATTCATCCTTTGCTTTGACACTGCAAGAGGACTTTTCTTTTCATGGCAATTAAGCTCATTTGCCAAAGAGAAGATCAGCAGAACACATGGAGGTTGGTTCATCGCTCA
>OLKM01000092.1:306579-319079 GCA_900291075.1 Melanogrammus aeglefinus
ATTTAACAACATTACACGACTCCTACTGCTAATTGTCTTCGCATTTTGTACAACTAATGTTAAGCTAATTATCTTGCTAATTGCGAAAGAAAAAAATTGAAGATCAAATGTCAGACTATTCATCTAGTCCAATTACCATGAGTTGATATGCTAACATAATTAAATAGGAATATTAAATCCATATTGTGTATAATAAAATGATCATGGCATTAATGACTTAGCTAATGCATTTACCAAATCCAGCCCCTTTTTCTAATGAAGTTATATAATACACACGCTTGCAGTTGATGGAGACTTTAACCCAAAGCATCTTTCAATTATTTGACTGCACGCATGACTTTGCACGGCTGGCCCTGCTTGGAATCAAACCCCTCACGCTGGCAGTCTACAGCATGCTCTAGTAGTTCACACGGGGACATGTCCCGTCCAATTCAATGATGAGCTACAGGGAAGCACCAGGCTCCTAAAGCACATGAATCACTCAAATTATGATCACCCCCTCTTTGGGCCCCAAGAGTAGGGAAAAATAAATACATTTACATTAAGTCATTTAGCAGGCGCTGAGACTTGTGTTCAACAATCAAGGCTAGTCTAAACAAAATGGATTCCAACAGTTAATCACTCCAACAGTGTGCCTCGGAACAGAATTAAATAACTACATACAAAGAGGATAGAGAAAGAGGAGGAGGAAGAAGAAGAGGAAGATTAGGAGAATGAGGAGGAAAATAATGAGGAGATGCAAAGGATGAAGATCAAGAAGAGGAGGTGGAGGAAAAAGAGGAAGAGGAGGACGAGCATGGAGAGGAGGTGTCATATGAATAGGTGCTTGTGTTCACAAACAGTGTATTGGTCGTTTGGCAAACATGTTGCATCAGTTCCCTGTGTGCCAACACACATCGAGGGGGCAATGAGACTCTTATCTGCTGCCCTCGGCTGGCACTCTGCCACCACAGCACTTAAGGCTGAGCAACAGCGCTAAAGTACACTGGTGTGTGTGTGTGTGTGTGTGTGTGTGTGTGTGTGTGTGTGTGTGTGTGTGTGTGTGTGTGTGTGTGTGTGTGTGTGTGTGTGTGTGTGTGTGTGTGTGTGTGTGTGTGTGTGTGTCAAAAAAATGTCTTGTTCACTTATTCATCTTGACCTCCCCCTCATCTCCATCAAATTTTAAATGCAGTAGCAGTTCGGGAAATTCTGTGCCAGATTTAAAAAATATATATTTTTATCTGATTAAAATAGGGTCAAATGTGTTCAAGTTGTGTATCGACATATCTTAAAGATGTGTGCACAAATTCAAATGTGTGAACATGTTAAAAATATCAAACTTAGGTTTCGTAGAAAACATCTCGACTGAACTGCTCAGATTACTCAATAATTTCACTATCCAATCAGGAATATAATTTAACCTTCCATTCAAGGAGCCAGTGGGAGGGGGGGGGGGGGGGGGACATCTTTGCTGTGGGTCTTTGGCTGCAACCAAACTTTACCTTGTGGAAAATTCAAACACAAAAGCCACAACACCGAGGCCAGAATACCATCACACGCTAAACTGGGTTTACGAGCCAAGCGTTAGTTAGGTGTCCGAGGAGGTTAAACCTCCCTCGGATCCGGACATTTGGTTTTCGGGTGCCTAGACGCTTTATTCACACACCAGGACTTTGAAGCTGCCCTCCAAATGAACGCCAGCATCAACGGAATTCAACCTGGTATTGATGTCTGAGTGTGTGTGTCTGTGTGTGTGTGTGTGTGTGTGTGTCTGTTGTGTGTGTGTGTGTGTGTGTGTGTGTTGGACGGAACACCGCAATGCTACGTTAGCTTCAGCGCTACATTTCGCTGATGTCCCGGTGTTTGTCCTCTACGCTGCACGCACCTTGACTCCGGAAGGGCCCATTAGGTCTTACGGTGTCTCACATTATGTGTTATATTATGTGCTATCCTGGACCCAGCGGAGCAAAGCCTCCTCTATTAAAACCACCTCTTGCGTTGAGAGACCTCTGAGGTTCTCCGTATCAGCATCTCACACTGGTCCATTATTAGCATAACCACTTTTGTGTTATTGCCTTGTTATATGTAACGGTAAATGGTTAGTCTTTAATGTTTTCCCCTTGGAACAATGTCATGATCTGCTACTAACCCTCATCTGTAGGATGGGGGCTAAAGAAAGGGTGGCGCAGAAGTTAGGGTGTTCCACTCCCTAGCGAAAGGAAATGAGTTTGACCCCAGTGGCCACAGTCTACCTGTAGGCATCCCAGAGACGGATAACCATAGCCACCACCTGCTGCTTGATAACATAGCTAAAATAAAAACACTCTGTAGTTTCCGATATCTGCAGAATTACTAAATAGTACATAGTTGTGCCGAGGTCAAACAGGTATTTTAATCTCAATTCAGTTTTTGAATGCTTCGAATTTTCTTCATGAACAATTTCAAGTCTGGGAATATTTGCTTACCTCAAGAAGACTGTCAGGTTAAATTTGTTATATATATTTGTATTTGTTCAGAAAACCCAACGAATATTCAAAGCTTGAAATTATGTTACGGACCATCCCTATAATATGGAATAGTGCCACATTGGCCCCAGGCAAGAGAATTCAACTGGCAACCAGATAACCCAAAGGACTACCACGGAGAACGCTCCACCTCAAAACAGAAAGGCACCCCGTTGTGTTTGAACCCATGACCTTAGCAACAACGGCAATTATACAAAAAACTATAAAAAATTCATAAATCAGTTCCTCTCATTTCTCCACGACATTTCACACCAGGATCAACCCGCCCAAGGGAAAGCGGAAAACAAAAAAAAAGAAAGCAGAAGAAATTCCCTGTCTCTTCATCATCTCAGCCACCATTTCGCTCCACTTCAATCGGCTGAGGCACATTTCTGCTGGGGTTTGGCAGCGACAGCTAAATAGTTTGATAAGACGTCTCGGAGACGTAAGCTCTGTGAGGGGGGTTTTGAGAGACAGGCACACCGGTTTTTTTGAGCGCTGAGGGAATATCAAGGAAACCGCGTTTGTTTGGGGAAGACGGTAGCATGGCGCTACTTTCATACAGCGTGTTTATTCATGCGTAAACAATGGGAAACACAGCGTATTATCAGGGTGTATCAGCACGGAGAGGGTGTCCCCTGGCACTCATTGTGTTGTTACTACTCTTAAAACAAAAGACTTAGACAGAATATAAATATATAGGAAGTGAGGAAGGAGGAAATATGGATGGATTATTGACCACCATTTTCTACCATTGATCTGAAGCTAATGATTAGCGATGATTCAATCCGATGATTCAATCATATCCTTCTGCTCCTCATTCGTTTATTCCATGGCAGTAGTAATAGCACTTTGTGTTCATCCCTCCATGGCGTATATAAAACCAGTACCGAGATCTTGGCGATGGCCTACGGACACACCAGTCCATCGTGGGACCTTCTGATGACAACTCATCGCATCAATGACCCAAAAGATGTCTTCTGTCAACTTCCGTCTACTGCTCTTTTGACCTCTCAAGAGTTATCGCTCTCTCTGCCTCTTTCTCTCATTCTCTTTTCGTCTATCTCTCCTCTATTTTTTTATCCCTCTTTATATCATTCTCTAGTTTCTCGATGGAACTCTCTTGCCATCTTCCCATTGCTCTTTCCTCATATTTTTCCTTTCCTAATATTCAAAAGGGCTTTATTGCCATGAAAAACATTCATTTACATACATATCTCTTTATCCCTGTGTGTGTTCCTCATCTCATCTATCTCTCTCTCTCTCTCTCTCTCTCTCTCTCTCTCTCTCTCTCTCTCTCTCTCTCTCTCTCTCTCTCTCTCTCTCTCTCTCTCTCTCTCTCTCTCTCTTCTCTCTCTCTCTCTCTCTCTCTCTCTCTCTCTCTCTCTCTCTCTCTCTCTCTCTCTCCTCTCTCTCTCTCTCTCTCTCTCTCTCTCTCCCTCTCTCTCTCTCTCTCTCCTCTCTCCTCCCTCTCCCTCTCTCTCTCTCCCTCTCTCCTTCCCTCTCCTCCCTCTCTTCCCTCTCGTTTCCATGTCCCTCTCCTTGTCTCAATCGCACCGTCTTGAGTTAACGACGTGGGGAATACGACATCAGTCGAAGGGGGCCGCTTCATGTTAAGACTGAGCGATGACATTCACGCCATCATCAAACCTCACGCTTTGATTCTCAAGATCCGGATAATAAAAAGCCAGAGACAAGAGATCATTTTTAATGCCGTTCCCTGCGGGTAGGTGAACAAGCCTGATGAAACGTCCATCCAGGAGGAATGAGAGGCGGGACGGTAATGCGAGGCGACCGGGAGACGAAGACAGAACGGGCCCTGGGGCGGTTTAGTTTAGCAGGTAGCGACGTCTCTCCCGGTGGTTTAGGAGGTCCTGTTGCTGGCAGCGATCCGTTACCCTCTGTGTGTTAGGAGGAAGGGGCCGTAGAAAAGAGTCACGTTGAAAGAGATTTGGGGAGGCCGTGTGGGGGTGTGAAGAGGCACGGTTGATCCATAATAGATCAAACACATTCCATGGAGAGTGGAGATATGCAGGAGTAAGATATAACCTAAGAGGAGCCAAAAACGAACAAAGAACGGACTCGCAAGTGGAAAGTCGACAGCACAAAGAAAGATAGAATACGAGAGAGAAATAATGCAAAAGAGAGAGAGAGAGACACACAAAAAGGAGAGACACACAAAAAGGAGAGAGAGAGACACACACACACAAAAAGGAGAGAGAGAGAGAGAGAGAGAGAGAGAGAGAGAGAGAGAGAGAGAGACAGACGGAGAGCAGAGAGGAGAGAGCAGAGAGAGAGAGAGAGAGAGAGAGAGAGAGAGAGAGAGAGAGAGAGAGAGAGAGAGAGAGAGAGAGAGAGAGAGAGAGAGAGAGAGAGAGAGAGAGAGAGAGAGAGAGAGAGAGAGAGAGAGAGAGAGACGACAACCTGAATTGCAAGCTGCACTGGCAAAGTCAGACTTGTGAGCATAGACACACTGGCAGCCAGTTGGACCAGAACCAACCATCCTGACATGCTGTGTGCAGATGTGGTCAGAATGATTCATCTGCTCTCTCTTATCTCAAGTGATTCATCATTTTCAATAAAGCCTAAAAGGACCTCACAAAAAAGGTAAGACAGGGGACAGGATACTAAAGTGGCTGTTTGACTCACAGCTAAAAGAAACCGGTTTTACTTTGAAACGACAACGTCTGCAGTCTACCTGTAGGCATCTTTTGAGCGACCAACCCTACCTGTTGCTTTAGGATCTGTTTCTGAATCCACTGTGCGTCGCTTTGTTTCAGAGGGTCCAGATTTCCAGATGGACTCTGTCCCACCGGTGTGATAGAGTGTCAGCACCGAACCACAAAGATTTAACCCCAATACAACATGACATTCCAACCTGATGACCATATGAGTCAATCACACTAACATGGGCGGCTGATCTATTGCACAACATGCATATCCAGTATCATCGGAATGAATGAAACGCAATACGAAATGTATGACTGCAGGCCTAGAAATCGTTACTGTCAGTGTGAGACGGGTAACGCGTAACCGTGACAACCGGCCCCACCCACTGAGAGACCTGGGGCTAAGTCTATTTATTGAACTGACGTTCCTTCCTTTTCTCTCTCAAGGTCTGGCAACGCTGCAGTCATTTGACAACCAACAGACGGGGGGTAAGCCGGGGTAAGACGCAGCATCACACATCATCCAAACAAGTTGAGTCAAGATCATTTGTTGTACTATTGAGCCGTTCACCCCCAGATGCTGTATTCATCCAAAGGAATCGAAAGAGAGTTCTTTCATACATCAGGTCATTAAGGAGCATGTATGAGGTCAGAGCATCTTGTCCAACTATGTCTACCGGTGGAATGACCATGTTGGGGTTCAAACCAAGGCCTTTTTTGGCTGAGGGACAACACCTTAAAATACACAAGTCCACGACTTTCCTGCACCACTCAATATTTGAATGGTACTACATCACAGTCCCAAAGGGCTTCACATGGCCTGATTAGAATACACCCCATAACCCTAAACCCACTCCAAAGTGATAAGAAACAACTCCGTTGAAAACCCAGCAGGAAAGGGAATACAACGTGAGAAGGACGATACAGAAGGTGGGATCCCTCTTCCCAGGCATTGCTGACTGGGCAGATATACACTGAAAGTGGCAGCAAAACAATTACTAAAACATAGCGACAATTTGTCCCAGGAATATGTCAACTACAAACCGCATGACAAATACACACACCGAGAAATAAACACACGATACCACCGCTGAACGAGGACTTCAAATAAACCCAACAACACCATTGACACGTGCTGAGTAATAGCGCAGCCATAGTGCAGCGTGGGGCCATTAGCCGTGCCTCTATTCATTTCCACGCGACGGCCCCCCGGTGAAGGATACAGTCACAACTCGGGGGAACGGAGGACGACACTATAGGACGCCGTGGCTTCTACTCTGTGGCGCTCCATCTCATCGATTAACGTTCATCTGGGAGTTAAAGCACAAGGAGAGGGAGCTGAGGAAGATAAGGCAGGGCCTGGGTCTGCTAGCCTCTCTCCCTCTCTCCCTCTCTCCCTCCTCTCCCTCTCTCCCTCCCTCTCTCCCTCTCTCTCTCTCCCTCTCTCCCTCCCTCCCTCTCTCCCTCCCTCTCTCCCTCTCTCCCTCCCTCCCTCTCTCCCTCTCTCCCTCCCTCCCTCTCGTCGATAGCGCCGCCGTGGGCTGATAGAGAGCACACCGATGAGAGACCCGGGCCATGAATCCACACTCACAGGAGAAAGGGAAGAGAAGGGAGTGAGACTTTATTGTCCACCTTGGGTAAGGAATTTGTTTTTGGCCACTCCTCAGGGGCATTTAAAATAAGTATATTACACGACAATAAAAGGGTTTGTGCTCGATCGTAGCGGTTCCTAGGGTCTCATTTGATAGAGCGGTTGCAGATTTGGAAACAGAGAATTGAGCTTCACAATGAGGGGGTAACCAAAATAAATTCTAATGTATTTTCACTTTTGCTCCTTTGTGCAACGTAAAAGTACAATTTCAATGCCTATAAGGCCAGTTAAATCTTGAAGGGGCGATATTATACCACTAGGTGACTAGGTGACGTGTGATTGGCCATTAGGGGCTAGATAACCTGCTCTGGGATACCTACTGGTTGACTGTGGGCACTTGGGTCCAAACCCATGTTTCCTGTTTTAGTGACATCACAAGTGGGCATGTCCATCTAGATGTATGATGGATAGATAAGCAATATTTGCTACAATCGACTTGGTAGGCTGGTAGACTGATCAATCAGGAATACATATATCACTAAAACACACTAAATCACATTCACACCTGGTGGCATAATATCAGCCCTTAAACTACTGAGAGTGAGTTCAAGCAGGAGAGCAAAATAGGTAGAGAGAGAGAGGACAGAGAAAGAGAGGGACAGGCAAAGAAAAGTCGAGAACCCAAAGTAGGGGCAGTAGAAGATAGGCAGTCGACTGAATCAAGTGGAAAATCCCTTAACCAGAACCTATTGAGACGCAGCAGGCTAGCTCTTCTTTAGCAACCGGAGCGCTGATGACTGCTAGCACACCTTCACACCAGGCTACATTGACTGCTTAACCCACGGTGGCTTTCACTAATAATGCCTGAATTTGCTTCTAATTCTAATTATGAGTAAAGAACTACAGGCACAGCACCCATATTCTTAAATGTGCACATCTATATAAGACACTATTTCTTTGTGTTTTAGTTTTACTAAAAAGCCATTAAAGTTAATTAACTATTACATTGATTGACTAATGATACAAGACAGAGAGGGTGATCATTGATACAAACCACAAGGGAACAAGACTTGTCTCTGTGAGGATGTTTATTGATTTCGTCGGCTCCTGGTGAGTTTCATTGCAATTTGACTGAGGCATGAATCTGAGGAGTTTAAAGCCGTCACTGCGATCAGCCCTCCTTCTATGTTGACATTTTTCATCCGGCGGAGCCATGTCTCACCCTTTATTTAGTCTCCTGGCTTACATTTCACACTCCATCTCTCTAACTCACCGTTCCCCGTCTCTGTCAATCTGTCTGACTCTCTCCATTTCCCTCCGAGACGCCGAGAGACTATTTCCCTCAATCTCATGCCCATTATACCTTTCCATTCAATATATCTCCATGTTTCATTTACTCTCGCGCTCCACCCTTCCCCACCCCTCCCCCCCCCCCCCACACCTCCAACTTTCATGGCCAGCACCTTGCTCTTAAACAGCGTCAATCTCTCTCCCTTACTTTCTCTTGCCCTATTCCCCAGTCCGTGTCAATCTCTCACTCTCTCTGGTTTTTCGCTCTTCATCTTAACTCTCACTCTCTCCGTGTCTCTGTTCCTCCCTTCCCGCCCGCACTCCCTTCAACGAGACCCAACAGGAAGTGACAGTCCTCCCTTGATTGGACGGGATGTATCCGAACGTGACAGATGGAGTCACAACAGAGGAAGTGATGTCGCTCCCCCTGGAACCACCGTTACCCTCAGCGGGCGTCGACCCGCTTCCCTTATTTATTAAATCCTTATCATTCTTTTACATTAAGGAAGATTCCCGTCACTGTAGCCAGGTGGCAACTGCATCCAGTCACAATGGCGACCGGAGTCTGCGACAAACGAGCCGCTGTTCACATCAGACCAACTAATGATCTAAATCAATTCGTTCATAATCAGAGGGCCATTACACCTATTACCGTTATTTGTGGTAAAAGTACAATACTTTCTCTTGGCTGAAATAATGAATGAAGGAATGAACCGTGGCTCACTGTGGTGTGTAAAAAGAAACTGTGTAAAAGTGACAAAAGTGGCCGATGAATTACAGGCCGTCTGAGGTGTGGGATTTATATTCCAGGAGGCTCTTGCGTTTGCCAAACAAACAAAATCACATTTTCCATTCCCTGGGTAGATTCTATCACCCCGAGGATTGTGATTTTTTGGGTGTTGTTTATCTGTTTTGACTATTTTTCCCTACAGGGGTGAAATGAGACGGTCATGTTATCAAGAAACAGAGCAATCAGTTCATCATCCGAGCAATGGCGCGGTAGAGAACTCACTCAACCTTTTGTGATGCACCTTGCGGAGCAGCACAATCACACACCGTGCCAATCTCAGAGTCACACATTCTGTAAGGAGACACAAACAAACGCACACGCAGTCGCGATTTGAAGGGCATTGTTGACAGCCATCTTTGTTTGCACACACACGTGTTTGCTTAAACACGCACACGCACACGCACACACACACACACACACACACACACACACACAGAAGCCTGTAGCCAAGAGCATTCTCAAGTCGTGATTCTACTATTATTAACTTTTCATTATTAGTAATTTACCAGCTGCTTTTATCTCAGTACTTGTTTTAGATCCATGATTAATGCGTCATTGAGCTGTCGGTCAGGGGGAGGGGGCTAAATATGCCTACATTAGGACTGGGGATGTTGGGGCTCAAACGCAGGACCTTTCGGGATGGAGTCAAAGTAACTACAGATGGGATTTACAACGGTAGTATCCATTTTACTTACCGGTATTCGCCATCGCATGAGTTATATGGAGTCATGGGACGGCAACTGAAGAAATTGGTTAACTTCATGGAAAAGAACATGGTGGGTGGCATGTAACAATCTAAATGTTGTGGGAGATGGTCAATTTCCTTCAGTGTCGTTAAGCCATTTCATCTTAAGGATAGAAAGTGAGTGCTCCTAAGCGGTAGGAGCTCAGGAGGTACAGCGGGTTGACTAGAAACCAGAAGGTTGCTAGTTCGATCCCCGCCTCCTCCTAGCTGTATCGAGGTGTCCCTGAGCAAGACACCTCACCCTAACTGCTCCTGACGAGCTGGCTGTCACCTTGCGTGATTGACACGGCCGTCGGTGTGTTTATAAAAATGGTTGTCTGCTAAATGCCCTAAAAGTAATCACAAATGTCATCGGCAATGTCGGTCTAAACTCCAGTAGGTAGCTAGCGCCTTGCGTTGTCAATCACATCTCGGTACGGCCCCACAGTTATGGATCGGCAGGGACCCACTAGGACCCGGGCAGGTCCTCCGGAGCTAGAGTGACCTCCTCTCGCTCTCTGTCCATGTTGAGCGGCGAGCGCTGGGGTTATCTACCACCATGTGCAGTGTGAGGTCATCCACGGTTCAGCGCCTGTGGGTATCTCAGTCCCGTGGACGGCTGCCTGCTAGCCGGGACAGCTGAGACACTTGTTACCCCTTGGTTTATTTGACACACAAACCTGTGAGCGCTACACTGAGTTCTCACAGCCTTTGCTATATCTTGTGAATGTATTCACCAGGCAGTATTGGTTTCATTGTGATTGTATCACATTGTGTTGATGTGTGATTGTGATACTTTGACTGAATCATTGCCAAATAAAGTCTAGTGGTTAGGGTTTGTCGAAGAGGTTTGAAATAGTAGAGCCAGACCAAACCTGTAGTCCAAATTTGGTGTGCAGTGAACAAGACTGTTGTTAGACCACAAGAGCTGTTGTGAGATTCACACCTTCTGTTCCATACAGTCCACAACCAATCTTGATTGCCTTCACATAATTACAACTGTAATGAAAATCACACACACACACACACACACACACACACAGCATTTATATGCAATCATGACGCGCACACAAAATGTTCTGCAGTCTTGGAACATCCTTTTCGCAAGCGATAAAGTAAATCAACCTCGAAAATCAATTAACATACATAATGCATCCACGCTGTGCATACGTGATACCTTCTACCCCGCGCACTTCCTTCGTTCAAACACGTGTCAATGTACACGTGTGAATGTACACGTGTGCACGGATGTATCTGGTTTCACCTTAACCCACAACTATTATTTTGTTCTGTTTATAATTAATGTTGTAACTTATGATACAGTTGTCTGTGTGTGTGTGTGTGTGTGTGTGTGTGTGTGTGTGTGTGTGTGTGTGTGTGTGTGTGTGTGTGTGTGTGTGTCTGTGTGTGTGTGTGTGTGTGTGTGTGTGTGTGTGTGTGTGTGTGTGTGTGTGTGTGTGTGTGTCTGTGTGTCTGTGTGTGTGTGCATGTGCGTCTGTGTGTGTAAACGGTGTATTGAGTGCATGTGTGTATTGTGTGTGTGTACGTGTGGGTGTGCGTGATCCTGGGGATTAGTATGGGTTGAGGCTACGCGATGATGTTTCTATTGACCTTCGTTTAGACTCACTTAGCTGTTAATCCAAACACACACACACTAAAAGCACACTTAGCATCATCTGTTTTATGGCCAGAGCTTCTCTACAAACACAATGAACAAAGACTTAATGGATATTAATGACAACAGAAATACCAGCCTGGGGCCCGACTACGTCTGGTCATGTTGGGCTGGAGTAGACCTCTGTGTCTACACCTTCCGTCTCTGCGCTGTGCTCACATTTAAAGCTCTGCGTCTAGCATTTTGATGCATAGTCCGACAAAACTCAGATTTCACAGGTTGTTAACGTGTAGATAACGTGCTGTACATATGTATGTATATATATATACACACATATATATATATATATATATATATCTATATATATATATATGTATATATATATATACACACACACATATATATATATATATATATATATATATATATATATATATATAGTCAACTCGCTGAGAACCATTGAGAATATACGCAAAGCAATGTAAGACACACACACACATTGACATTTCGCACAAACTCAGCCATAGAAACACACTAACCCACACACACTATAATCATACACGAAAACAACACAAACTATAAAGTACACAAACGAAAAGAAATATAAAAAAAAAGAGTACAGAGTGGAGAATAGCCTCTCTAGGATAAAAAACAACAACAACTAAATGGCCCTTGTTTTGTTTTTTAATTGGGTGTCGGACCCACCAGCCCATCGGACTAGCAGCATCAGGACCAGTGGTGGAGCCTCGTCAGGCCAGCCTAACGACGACTGAAGCAGGACTGGAGCCCAGCGAGAGGGTCCATCTCTAGAGCGGCCCGGAGCTACACCCGCTCATCAATTCAACACTTTGTCCCGACTGACCGACCGTGGATTATTAAATACAAAAGGACATCAGGGACACAGTAAATAAAACACATGTTTTGGGCATGGGTCAGCTAGACCAGTGCCAACCATTAACACACACAAACACACACCCACACCAACACAACCACAATCAATAATCAAATAAAAATGTAGCGATACGCCGTTTTGTTTCTGCGTCTCTTTCGTGGCCGATTACATTCCGATCAAAAGAAAATGCCCGCTAATTAATAGATTTGTTTACGGCACGTTTTTCAATGAAAAGGCGAGTAGTAGTATAAAGGGAATTAAATACAAAAGACATAAAAAAATTAACAAGCCACTTTCCACCACATTATCATTAAAGCCACACGATAACGAGTCCGCCCCTTTGATTATTACACTATATCTCCAGAACGGTGTCAGGGCAGCCGATCTGGCTGTTCCATAAAGTGTCAGCCTCCCTCCCTTTAGTGCGCTTGTTTAGCGCCATACAT
>OLKM01000092.1:324079-326579 GCA_900291075.1 Melanogrammus aeglefinus
GTTTAACAAATGAAAAGAGGACGTGCTGGAGTCTTTGGCCAAAGCAATGTGTTGCGTGTGCGTGTGTGTGTGTGTGTGTGTGTGTGTGTGTGTGTGTGTGTGTGTGTGTGGTGTGTGTGTGGTATGTGTGTGTGGTATGTGTGTGTTATATGTGTGTGTGTTATGTGTGTGTTATGTGTGAGTGTGTGTGTGTGTGTGTGTGTGTGTGTGTGTGTGTGTGTGTGTGTGTGTGTGTGTGTGTGTGTGTGTGTGTGTGTGTGTGTGTGTGTGTGTGTGTGTGTGTGTGTGTGTGTGTAGTCTTTCAGGTCTCTTTGAGTGTGTAGTTGCAGTGTGTGGCCTGGGGGAGGCAGTGGGTAAGGCATTGGGGGAGGCACTCAGCTCATTATGTGCTAGTCTTCCTATCCCTTGGGCTGATCCATTACTAGCTGAGTCAGGGTTAAAGACCCTCCTCCCCTCCTCTCTGATGCGCTCCTCTATTCAGATCATAGCAAACATGAATGGAGGCACACACACACAAGGACCAAGCCTCAGGACCATAAACACAAGACAGGAAATATGGGCATTGTGTGTGTGTGTGTGTGTGTGTGCATGTGCGGCGTGTGCGTGCACATAAAGCATGGCCTCTGTCCTGCTCCACTCAGTACTAAGTCAGACTAATGCAGAGCTTCACGGTGGAGCCCGACACATGAACCCCTTAGCAGCATGAGAGCCCCCCTCCCATCTCTGCATGGAGCACCCTGCCATTCATAAAGAGTGAGTTCCCTCCATCCCCGCTCATCGTCCTCACATCTAGACGACCAATTTGGAAGAACCCACCACCAGCAGATCTCACCATCCAGTCAGTTTGGAAAAAGCAATGGGGAGTCCAAGGACGTCCCAAATAAACATCTGGGGTCAGACCCCCCCCACCCCACCCGACCTGTCCCTGGCATCAATCTACCAAGGAAGCAGTGGAACCTAAATGGATCCAGGACTGGACATGGCCCCTGCTTGGCCAGCCTTCACAAATGGGGCAGCATCAGCCCGACCCCACAGTGTGCTTGTGGAGCGCAGCAAACAATGCATCACATCATGGAAGCATGCCCTCTACAGAGACATAAAGGAGGGCTCGTCACCCTTCACACAGCAGATCAAGGGGCGACTGCTTGGCTAAAGGACGTCGCATTCGCTAAATAAATAAAAATAAATCCTCACAGCCACACCTCATCTCCCCACCAATCAGTGGCGGGCAGGCGTGTCTTGGAGAGGCACTGGCCGTGACTGAGCTAAGCCAGAGGAAGACGAGGAGACGTCACTTCCTGACAGGAAACCCCCCGAACCTGTCCGTCTTCTGAGCTGGGGGGGGGGGGGGGCTGCACAGCACTGCCTTGAGGCCGGTGCTGGCGTTTTCCCCGGACACTCTCCCAGCACTTGAGTCGATTTCCGTCTGTTGTCGGCCCCTCAGACAGAGTTTCAGGGCTTTTACTTTGAAAACCGACTGTTGAGTCAGCATGGAAGTGGCCGTCGCCGTACAATCTAGTGAGGGAACAGTAGGAGGTGCTAGCGAGCGACACACAGACGCATACACCCCCATACACTCCCACACAGACACACACAGCCTTGTCTAGTCTTGTTTCAGTGTGGTGAATGCGGGTCAGTGTGACGCCGATTGCATGTGTCTGATTGTGTGTCGGCTGCTGGAGCCACGCCACACAACGGATGAACTGTTCTTGTCGTCGTGGAAACATGCAGCAGAAAACACGCTCCCAACCCGCTCGTGGCTAACAAAGTCTCCCTGTGTGTGTGTGTGTGTGTGTGTGTGTGTGTGTGTGTGTGTGTGTGTGTGTGTGTGTGTGTGTGTGTGTGTGTGTGTGTGTGTGTGTGTGTGTGTATGAGAGAGAGAGACAGAAAAAGAGAAAGAGAGAAAGTTAGTGTGAATGAATGCATGAATGAGAGTCAAAAGACATAACAAGAGAGGCTTCTTTTACATTCACTACAATACTTTCTCAACTCGTTCTTATCACTGAAGCTCTTTTGATTCAAATTGAGTGTGTGTGTGTGTGTGTGTGTGTGTGTGTGTGTGTGTGTGTGTGTGTGTGTGTGTGTGTGTGTGTGTGTGTGTGTGTGTGTGTGTGTGTGTGTGTGTGTGTGTGTGTGTGTGTGTGTGTGTGTGTGTGTGCGATCCTGTATCTGTGTGGTTGTGTGATTGATCATTCATGTTCATTTGTAAAGGGATACAAGACAAAGGACGCAAGTGCATGCCAATACACAGCCGGCGTGTGTGTTTGTATGTACGTGTGTTCGCGCATGTGCGTGTCCCTGTCCCATACACATCACACAGTCTCCTCTGGTGCTCATGAAGGCTGAATAGCAGGAGCATTATAGTTTCAGTGGTTTCTACTTCTAACGAAGGGCATTCTAGTGGTTCCTACGACCACGGCCTAGCCCGGCTGCTGGTGAAGGCTCTTGTCAGCCAGCGTTAGTCTGAGAGTGCTTGAGTTTATAATAACAGACTCAGTCT
>OLKM01000092.1:331579-344293 GCA_900291075.1 Melanogrammus aeglefinus
CAGCCACAGGCTTCACCTCCTCCCCAACCTCCTCCTGCTCCTCTCCCCGACAACAGCCCCATCGCCTAGCAACCACCTGTTACCGCGGGTTATAGCGACGGTGGTAACATGCTCCTGGTCTAATGAGGCTCAGGGAGGGAAGGAGAGTGAGGGGGAGTAAGGGGGTGAGTAAAAGAGGGAGGGAGGGAGGAGGGGGGGAAGCAGGAAGAGGGGTAGGAAGTTCCCATCTATAATTGATGTCAGGAGAATTATCATCAGCAGCATGTCACTTGAACTGAATTATTGATCGCGTTGCGAGGAAGAGCGCACGGGCAGCACGGGGTAATCTGATGGACAGGAGCAGAGAGCACGAGGGACAGGAGGAGCAGGAGGAAGAGGAGGAGGAGGAGGAGGAGGAGGAGGAGGAGGAGGAGGAGGAGGAGGAGGCACACCGCAGTATCTGCTAATGGAGGCCTGTTTGTTTTGATCGGCTCAGAGAGAGAGAAAGTCCCTCCTAGGGAATCCTGTTATTGTATCGCTCAAGTGCTGAAGACGAGGCGATTATAATCACACACACACACACACACACGGGAACTCAGGACACACACGGGGGGGGGGGGCAGATTCTCTGACACAGAGCGGATCTTTTCCCAGGTTAAATCACTTTAACTCTAATCCCTTAACCTAATCCCTGGTGCTCCGAGGGTTTAGGGTTAGTAGGTTATGGTCTTGTGTGGTCTGAAGCTCCCCGACCTTGTTACCTTAAGGGCTAATAACTTATTTCCATGTCAGCAGGTTCATTGCAATCTTAATTACATTTAGTAATCAAGCACTTCTAGTGCATCTTCAAAGAAACACACCGATATCGATTACAGCTTGAAAGAAACCCGAAACAAAAGCACCTGATCCTATAAAAGCAGATCGAATAACATACATTCAACTGGGCCGTTGACTGTAGCTATGTGTGGTATCTCGTAGCCGCAGGAAACAGGAAGTCAGCTACCGGCCGGCTCTTACGCTGTGTACGCTCATGGAAGTGGATACAGTGGCGGTGACCCCGGGGCTCTTCACCTCTCCTGCTTGACCCCGTGACCTCCATCATTCAACCCACACAGCCCGGCAGAAATCAATAGAGCATGGAGGGAGGAGCTGCCGTCCAATATCCAGCAGACGTGTGCGTGGCTGGGCTCTGGGGGACGTCACGCGCAGACTCCTGCTGGTGCAGCACCCTCCGTGTGTGGGGTAGGGGAAGGATTTTCAATCTGAGGGGGGTGTTGGAAAGGATGTCTTTGTTTTTGAAGAGAAGAGGGGGGGGGGGGTGGTCGAGCAGGAAGGAGAAGGGAAAGGGGGAGGGAGGCGAGGCAGAAGGGAATGAGGAGGAGAAGGAGGTGTAAGTGGAGGAGGGGAAGGAGGAGGAAGTTGAAGTATCAAGTTGAAGTGAACTCCTTGCTTGGCTAAAAGGCACTGTGTGTGTGTGTGTGTGTGTGTGTGTGTGTGTGTGTGTGTGTGTGTGTGTGTGTGTGTGTGTGTGTGTGTGTGTGTGTGTGTGTGTGTGTGTGTGTGTGTGTGTGTGTGTGTGTGTGTGTGTGTGTGTGTGTGTGTGTGTGTGTTCTGCTAAGCAACTGGCTATTTTCGGCCATACGACTCTCAGAAAGGAAATGAAAGGAGCAGGGGGCAGCACACGCAAAGACACACACACGCACACACACACACGCACACTCTGAGAAGCCAATACTCTGAGGCTAGAGGTGAGTGTAACACCAGGCGTAACATACGCCTGGTGAACACCGTCGAGAGGGATGGATGGAGTGTGAGAGGGCACACACACACACACACACCACACACACACACACACACACACACACACACACACACACACACACACACACACACACACACACACACACACACACACACACACACACACACACACACACACACACACACACACACACACACACACACACACACACACACACAGAGACGGAGAGAGAGACAGAGAAAGAGAGACCAGGAGAGAGAGACAGAGAGAGATGGATGAGACGAAAGACGAGAGAAGTGAGCTGAAAAAGGAACAGTTGGTGCAAATTTAATCAGCCGATTGAAGCCTGCTGCGTGTCCCCCACATCGTCTCACACACGCACACGCACACACACACACACACACACACACAACACACAGACACACACCAACACCCACGGGTCGTTCCTCTTCCCTGCTGTCAGATTGTGTGTGGGCCTTATTGTTTTTCGTCTGTGTGTGTGATAAGGTGGGTGCTCCTACCTAGATAAATATATGGAACGGTTTGCGAGGTACTGATGCATCTGCCACATCAGATTGTGTTGAGAGGCTGTGTGTGTGTGTGTGTGTGTGTGTGTGTGTGTGTGTGTGTGTGTGTGTGTGTGTGTGTGTGTGTGTGTGTGTGTGTGTGTGTGTGTGTGTGTGTGTGTGTGTGTGTGTGTGTGTGTGTGTGTGTGTGTGTCTGTTTTAGCGTGTGTGTGTGTGTGTGTGTACTTATACTTGTGTGTGCAGGGAGGTTTATACGCACCTGTGTGCCTTTTCACAGTCCACGCACAATAACCTGTATCTTCGCCAGCACACAAACAAAATCAAAGAACCCCCCCCCCCCCCCCCCCTCCCCATAACAAATAGGACCCAGTGTAAGGAAAATAAGGCGTGAACAGGAGCTGGAGCCCCTCATGACGATACCTTCTGTCTGTCTGGGTGGCCCCGCGGAGATCCTCCCTCACTACCAAGGGCGTTTACCGGCTGACGGTCGCGGGCCTGGGGGTCCCGCCGGCCAGCCAGCTCCCCCCCCCACAGGCTCCCCCCACCCCGATCCGTCACATGACTGATGGCCGTTTGCCTCGGCGATCAAAAGCTTATTCACGCCGCGCACGACACAAAGAGGAGGGATTTCCTCTCTCTCTCTCTCCCTCTCCCTCTCTCTCTCCCTCCCTCTCCCTCTCTCCCACTCGCCCTCCAGTCGGGGCGTCCTCAGTGAGACACTCCTCTCTGCGTGAGACGCCCGACGGCTCCTCTGCTCTCTCTCTCTCTCCCGTCGGTCTCTCTCTCTTCTCTCTCCCTCTCTCTCTCTCTCTCTATCTCTCTCCTCGCCGACTCATCTCTCCTCTCTCCTCTCTCCCTCTCTCCCTCTCCCTCTCTCTCTCCCTCTCTCCCTCTCCCTCTCCACCCAACAGCGCCCTCCAGTCGGGGAGCTCCTCAGTGAGACACTCCTCTCTGCGTGAGACGCCCGACGGGGCGCAAAAGCTTGCGCGGATGAGTCGTCGTCGCCGGCAACACCTGCGTTTTATAAGACGAGTGCCAACGCCCTCTTCTGACAACGACCCCCGCCCTTCTCCCCCAGGGAAAGCTTGAAACCGCTCTTCACTCAAACCGAAAAATCAACCCAACCGCTGATCGATGGCTAACAGGTGCACGCTGAATTATGCTAATGGTGGCCGACAGCCAAAAAGGAACTGATTGCGGTGTTCGTTTATATGACTGGAATGTTCCGTTGGCGGGGGTAATTAAAGAGACCGGGGGGTAGGGGGGACACGGAGAGAGACAGAGAGCTCTGGAGGTGAGTGTGGTGTTTAAAACACAAGGGTTCTCTAGGGCTTGCTGGGATATATATACGATGTATTTCATTGGCCTAATGATGTCATAATGATTGTCTAATGATGGGGAGGTGGGGATTGAACGGGGGGGGGGGGGGGGAGAAGAAGAGAGCATGGCAATGCATGCACAAACCGTGCACCTCAGGCCATGAGAGAGAGAGAGAGAGAGAGAGAGAGAGAGAGAGAGAGAGAGAGAGAGAGAGAGAGAGAGAGGAGAGAGAGAGAGAGAGAGAGGAGAGAGAGAGAGAGAGAGAGAGAGAGAGAAGAGAGAGAGAGAGAGAGAGAGAGAGAGAGAGAGAGAGAGAGAGAGAGAGAGAGAGAGAGAGAGAGAGAGAGAGAGAGAGAAGGGTTGGGGGTTGAACCCTAATCTCCTGACAATAGTGTGAACTGTGTTTAAGGGCAATGCTGATGAAATAGACTTGATTCAGGGACAGAGAGGCAGGGAGATAAAAAGATGGGTAGAGACAGATAGAGAGTGTGAAAGAGTGAGACAGAGTTGAGGGATAGAGTAAATCCTAGTGAGATGAAGACAGACAGAGGTAATCAAGGCGATGGCGAAAGAGGAAGATAGGCAGAGAGGGGTGAGCAAGAGGTGAGAGGGGTAAAAAAATATATATATATCGAGACTGGAGAAAGATAGAGTAGGAGCAATATATTCAGCAGACATGACTGCAGTGTGCAGGGCATGTCCCCGCCATGGAGTCAATGCATGATGGGAATAAAGAGAGTGGAGGTTTAACCTCCAACTGTCTCATAACCACAGACTCCAATGGCCTGAAGGGAGTGTGGGGTGGAGGGGGAGGGAGGGAGGGAGGGAGGGAGGGAGGGAGGGAGTGGAGGGAGGGAGGGAGGAGGGAGGGGAGGGAGGAGGAGGGAGGAGAAGGAAAGGTGGAGAGATGGGTGGAGATGGATAGAGAGAGAGGTGGATAGAGATGGAAGCAGAGGGGTAGAGAGAGCGTTGGCGAGACGGGTAGTGATCTATAAGTGCAGGGGGAGGTTAATAGAGTGGTGTAAAGATAGAGGCAGAAGCAGAGAGGGAAAGATGGATGGAGAGGAGGAGAAGGATTTTTTTTGAGCGAGAGGGAGGGAGAGGAGGAGAAAGATAAAGAGAGAGAGAGATGAGAGGGAGGACGACGAGAGGGATGGTAGGAGGGAGAGAGGCAAGGGTCTGGGGGGCAAATACCTCTCCTGGCACCAGGTGCGTTTGGCCCGGCTGAGGTTAGCAGGGGACCCAGGAGAGAGCATCATTAGAGGATGGGAGCGGAGACCGCAGGCCCCCCGGAGATATGAACCCTGGAGGACTACCCCCACCTCTGTACTGCTGGAGGTGGACCGGGGGCACTACATGTTGATAGATGCTGGGACTGCTGCCACACACATACATGGACATACATATCAACACGCAAACACACTCACACATACTGCTAGCACACACAAATACACACAGCTACCACACACACACACATCTACCAAACACACACACACACACCCACCCCCACCCCCACACACACACACACACACACACACACACACACACACACACAATAAGCAATACTTCCACACATGTACACACATCCTTACACACTACTACCCCCCCACACACACACACACTCCCACGCTTCCAAGAGAGATTAAAAAAACTCCAGATTGGTCCCCACCTGAAGAGCCCATTTGTTTCCATAAGGAACACGTCCCAGCAGAGGGCTGTGTGTCGGAGCAGAACACTTGTTCTGCGAGTCCAGCCACACCACCCTCCACCCCCCACCCCCCTCCACCCCTCTGCTGTGTGCCGGGTCAGCGCCTCGGGACCTGAGTGGACGAGGAGCACCGGGGAACAACCGCCGTCTGTTCTCACATGGCCCTCTGAAGGGGCCACTCCAGGGCCGTAGTGTGCTCCGCGCAACGCTCCGTCGGTAGGAAATCCACCGGGAGGGTGGAAACTAAATAAATGTAAATCATTTTGCCGGTTGATCTCGGCTGAAAGTTGATTGGCTCGGCTGTTTGACCCAAAAGGCATCCCCGTCAGCCAGATGGCTCTTATGTGTATCTGATGACCAAACACGAAAACACAAAGAGGTCTTGGATGAACACGTCTGCTACGTGACTAAAAGAGCAACAGTAAAACCACCGACGGGTAAAGACGATCGGGAAAGATTTAGTGACACTGCTTCTTAAACAATCCACCCTGAAGGCTAGTGCCTAACCAGAGTGGTATCCCCTCAGACACGGTCGAGTTCTGGGCCCTTCCGTTCCCTCAGAGGCCATCGATGCGTCCGGCCTCTGGCCTGCTGGCCTCTACCTCTTCTCACCGGTCGAGGCCAGCTGGGGATCTGACGCACCGGAACTGAAACTCAGAGCAGCGATTCCTTTTGGGCTTTTTTTTTTAACGAGAGATCTCCCAGATTGGAATTGGTTTTTGCACCGATGATAAAAGTAGATTAACGACGGAATTTCCTTTTTTACTTTGCAATAAAAAAAAAAGTCCATTAGAGAATTCACTGTTCTAATCAAAAGTCCAGGTAGTTTTTCCAAAGCTACACCACTTTTGAATGTCTGCTTTGTTCTCCGACACACTTGTAAATCCCTGATGAATTAAACCGTCCACGAAACTAAATGAGTGTGATTAAAACGATAGAGCAGAGTTCATGTGTTATTGAATAAGCTTTTATACCAAGGAAACCCCTGCATAACAAAGAGGTACACCCCCACCTCATGTCTTCTCTCTATTCACATGTACCAGCACATCATAGGGGGTCTGCGTCCCGCTCGATGCGTCATAATGTGACGCCCTGCTCTTAATGCGTAATCGATAGTCGGGACGGGACGCCTCACCTCCAGGACCCTGGGGACGGCCATTTCCAAACGGTCGCCGGGACGATCAAAGCGATTGACCTGACGGCTGACAGGTTTTTAATATCCCCGTCTGTGATCTCATCGACCCCCCCCCCCCCCCCCGGGCCTCGTCCGCCACCCGGGGCCTCGTCCGCCACGTTTGTGCTCTCTTGTCGTCTTTCGTTTGCTCTTGTTCGGTCCCATCTCTCTCTCTCTCTCTCTCTCTCTCTCTCTCTCTCTCTCTCTCTCTCTCTCTCTTCTCTCTCTCTCTCTCTCTCTCTCTCTCTCTCTTCTCTCTCTCTCTCTCTCTCTCTCTCTCTCTCTCTCTCTCTCTCTCTCTTCTCTCTCTCTCTCTCTCTCTCTCTTCTCTCTCTCTCTCTCTCTCTCTCTCTCTCTCTCTCTCTCTCTCTCGTGTTGTTCATCAGTCTCTCTTATTCTCCTTCGTTCCCTCTCTCGTTCTCTTCCGCCTCTACATCTCTCGAGAGGGTGAGGATATTCTTGAGGGGGTGAGGGCGTTTGACTCCCAGCAACTAAGAGGTTGTTCATCAATGACATGGATCTCAACTCGCTTTAGACAGAAGTATAAAATAACAAAACCAGAAACAGCATCTTATCAATTCTCGCCTGGGACATTTTATCTTTTTAATAAAACTAAATCAGAACCATACGCTTCCATTGCTCATTTATACCAGCTGCACCCATCCAAATCCCATTTCAAAGCATATGCCATCTGAAATAAACAGTAAAACCAGACTTTTTCCTTTATCTCTCTAAACTGCACAGAAGGTTTCTAACCGGGAGGATTCTATATGATCACTAAAGCGTATCTGCACACCGTAGAGTGCCAGAGAGATAGAGACGCTTATGAGACAGCTGCCTGTGTGGTGGAGGACAGGGTCTGAGGGTCTGGGCTCTGTGTGGTGGAGGACAGGGTCTGAGGGTCTGGGCTCTGTGTGGTGGAGGACAGGGTCTGAGGGTCTGGGCTCTGTGTGGTGGAGGACAGGGTCTGAGGGTCTGGGCTCTGTGTGGTGGAGGACAGGGTCTGAGGGTCTGAGCTCTGTGTGGTGGAGGACAGGGTCTGAGGGTCTGGGCTCTGTGTGGTGGAGGACAGGGTCTGAGGGTCTGGGCTCTGTGTGGTAATGAAGCTGCGTGCGGCAGCGGACCCTGGCGTAGCGGACCCTGGCGTAGCGGACCCTGGCGAGACGGCCATGATGGGCCGGCGTCAGCTGACAGCATGGTTTTAATGATCACATCACAGACCCCCCCCCCCCCCCCCCGCTGGGGTGCTGGGCCGCCCAAGGAAACACACCACACACACACCACACACACACACACACACACACACACACACACACACACACACACACACACACACACACACACACACACACACACACACACACACACACACACACACACACACACACACACACACACACACACGTGCCAGAAAAAAAAAGCCAGAAAATCCCAAGTGTATGTGAGTGTTTGTGTGTGCACACCCCCATAAACACAGAAATGCTTGAAAAACCATGTGCATGCACAGACACAAACCACACACATACAGCACCTCTAAAGCACACATGCGCATAAGCCAGAAAAACACGCACGTGCGCACACAGCAGAAATTAATTGCGCGCACACTCAGGCACATCAGCCAGAAGAAGTCCACACACACGTCACACACACACACACACACACACACACACACACATACACATACACACACACACACACACACAGTATAACGGTTGGAGGATCAGAACAAAGGGAGGGAGGAGAGTCCTCCTCTAATGGCTCCCAGATCACCAGGCCACTCTGACAGCTCTGGCCCCTGGGGCCCCCCGGGGGGCCACGGCCCTGGCTGAGGGCCTGCCAGGGGAGGCTGAGGCCAGGGCATGATGTGCCCGCTGTGGAACACCAGCCAACATCCACCACCGGCCAACATCCCCCTCACTACTCCACCACCACCACCACACCACCACCACCACCACCACCACACCACCACCACCACACCACCACCACCCGCCCCCCCCAGTACGGAATACCCACAATCCCGCTCTGCCTAGCCTGTGCTTTGATTCTCTGCATCGTCACTGCCCAGAATGAAAATAACTCAATGTAACTCATTACCATGCAGACACACAGCGATGTCTGGCACAGGCAGAGAGAGATGGAGGTTTATGATAAATGTCATTGTGAACTTGTCGTCGGCCTCACAGGACATACAAAACAACACCTATTAAAATAAATAGCAAGGATGGGTAAAACCTGAGGGGTAGAAGACATGCAGACTGGCATAAGCTGTGAGAAATCCTTATGGTTATTTCAGCGTTTAAGCGCCAGGCACCAGTGAGTGAGTCAGAGCTGTAGCGCTAAGCCAAGAGACACACACACACACACACACACACACACACACACACACACACACACACACACACACACACACACACACACACACACACACACACACACACACACACACACACACACACACACACACACACACACACACACACACCACTTCTTCTCACCCTAAAGTGCTGCACCACATGTGAGCAGACAGACTCATAAAAAAGTGAATGGCTAATGCTAGCCATAACACAGCTAATAGCCAAAGCTGCTGTCCCAATAATAGCACAACGCAGCTAGCGGCTAATTACTAACCATCACGTAGCTAATGGCTAATGCTAGCCATTGGCTGTCAGCAAGGGCATGATGCAGCTGACGGCTAAAACCGCTGTCTCCAAACATAAAGCTGACGGCTAACGCTAGCCTTAATGAAGCTAGGGCACCACTTGCCATTATCTGTCAACGAGATCATCCTAATGCTTGCTCCATTGAATAAAGACATTGAAGAAAATTAAGGAAGGAGGTGTAATTACAGACAGAAAATACACACAAATGAGGGAAGCTAGCATGAAAAGTTCCTCTGGACACACAGATGAACATGCGCATGTGTGCTGTGCATGTGCATAAAAACACATAACACACACAAGTTTTTCCCTTATCTTGACTAGCCGCGAACAACAGTATTGCTAATTTGTACTCAATTGGATCATTGGCATTCAACACACAGATGGAACAGGAAATTGCCATGGTCCCAAAAATGCAAAAATAAAAAGGCGGTCATGTGGAGATTATCGGCAGTGTAAGTCTCGTCTTGTGCCACTTTAGTCAGTGGGGATGACTAACCAGGAACACCGTATCACAACACTGCAGCAACCGACACCACGTCGCGCTCTGGGGTTTACAGGTTAAACGACTCACCTTGCCGAAGTCCCGGACGTCGAAGAGGTCAAAGGGGTCAAACAGCTCGCTGTTGCGCAGGCCAAACTTGTCGTGACAGACTTTCAGAAAAGTCCGGATGTTCTTCAGACAAAGGAACTGAACAAGAGAAGAAGGAAATAAAAGAAAAAAGATGTATTACATTCACATAATAATCAAATTCTGCACACATTCAAATTACGACTGGAAGGAAATAAGGAACGTCCCATGAGTTTAAACATCCAACTACTACCTTGGCCTTAACCCAAGAGAGTATTTTATCACCAATCACTGGCTTGTTTAATATTCTCCATCTATTCTGCGGCTGCCTCGTTTTGGTCAGAGGAATGTAATTTACTGGTTGATGAAATGGGAGCTTGTCATTTTCTTTTGTATGTTTGAAGGATTTAGGATACCTGTGAATAAAACAGTGATGAGCCGAGGTGTGGGGATTGTTATGAATTTTAAAAAGATGTGTAGGATTACCAGGGACGGAAATGTGATATAAAACCACAATCTTCTCAGACTTTACCACCCAAAGACACTCGCTTCAGGTTTGTAGTGCAGCTAAAGATGAATTGTATTGACCTTCAACCTTCAGTAAATCACCCCTTCCGCACCCCCAAACCTAGCCCTTATAACCAAACCCTGGGACCTACAACGTACCTAACCCATCCAACAAAACTGTTGAGGAAACCTTAGGCAAACCATTTCTGTGAGTGGCTGTTGTTTGTCGTTCTATTAAAATGCAAATGAAAGTCCACTTGTTTAAGCATTCTTAGTGGATTCAGATACTACACATCCCACTGCATATGAAGCCACAATTCTCCCCAAAAAAACACATTCTATAAGTTCACCGTGAGACAAAATGGATGTTTAACCACGATCGAGCAAGCATGCCTTCGTCCCAATAGTGTGTTGAAGACATTAAGGTTTCCCCTTAAAACCTGGATGGGGCTCCGATGTTCTTTTCCCCCTATTCCTTGTGAGGGCAACGCTTTCGCTGGTGTCCATGGAAACTGAACAGACATGCGAAAGGCATGTGAGTGAAAAGGGGGATTTTCGGTGAAGCAGAGACCCAAGAGGCCATTGTGGTGAAAGGGCCCCGACATTGAACTACACCAGCGTAAAAACTCCTCTTTACAACAAAATCAAATGAGGGACCTAATTTTGTGTCGGTTGTTTTTTTTTGTTACGTTTATGGGTAGGCACTTTTTTTTAATGCATAACAAATAAACCTTTTTAAAGTCTAGTTTTTGTAACTTCAATGCATTAACTTTAAGGGGAACAGAATTTCTGCCTGAATCGCATCAGATAGATTTTCGTGTGTAAATGTTGTGAAGACATCAACCCGATCATCCCACCTTACTTCACAACGTCATCAAACTACGTCCCTTGCTGTTGTTTCTCCCTATTTGTAGAAGTTGACTTATTAGACCTTTAATTATCAAGGGTTTATTTGGTTGCCTTCTGAGTTGTTAGGCTGGCCAGAGTTATACAAGTGAAATAATATCAGTTGGTTTGGAGCACAACACATGATTGTTCATTATTTGCCTTGAGTTCAGGTATGGATTGAGTGCCTTGGTTATCGTTGTATAGATTAAATCAGTTAGTATTGAGGAAATAATTTAACAAATAATTTACTGGTATGCTTACTAAGCTGCACCTGGTTATGTCAAATTAAATGTATCCCTTCATCAATACACATATATTTTATATAGTTTATATTAAATTAAAAAACACAGACTTTGATAATCTTTTGCGATAACCGATTTAGGTTGGATATCCTTCATTTATTCAGTCCTCTTGTCTCATTGACAACCCCATGTCTGTTCCACCCCACCTTCGAAGCCACGATGACCCCATCTGACCGCTCAGCGATAGACGTACCCGTTTTGCTAGCTCGTTTGACATTTGCGGTTCGGAAGTGAAGGTTATCAAATGCACAGATCGCATAGTGTATTTTTCCACCAAGCACTGTTGTGGAAGGGTCAGTTTGGTGAGGAAAGATGGGTTTTGGAGATGGTAAACATCCACGGACGAAGGCAGTACACATTACTGTTATACTGATGTATGCTCGGGGATATCATTCTGGGAGAGAATTATTATTATTATGATTCTGATGGAAAAAAAAGGGTTATTACATCTGGAAACAAAAAAAAACACTCCATTGAGCTGGGATTACTGTTCTCAGGTGCAGGCAGGTCCAAAACAACATGCTGGTGGTACGCTACTCACATACAGATGGTCACATACTGCGTCTATTGTGTCGGATTGTATTAAATATAAACACCTCTCTCTGTCGTTCGCCCATCTCTCTTTTACTATGCATTTCGCAAGATCTCAAGGTTTTCTCTCCATTCATATACTGTAGTTCTTTCGCTCTTTTAGCCTCGCTCTTGTGCCTTTCTCTTCATTCTCTCCCTCCCCTCTATTCAGTTCCCCTCCGTCTAGTCACCTGAACTACAAGCACACCCTAGCCTATATATCTTAAAGAACACATCAGAGTATTATAGTTGTATCACACATATTTCCAAATGATTGACTACATTCCCTATTCTGGGTATAAAGAATTGATTCAGAGACAGGTTGTTCTCCCCTCTGAGCAGCACCTCCCCTGGCCTCAGCAAACACACTGCTGTTTAATTTTGTGTGTGAGTGTTTCTCCCCGGACAAACTCACTGACCATAAACAAAACTCACCCCACATACAGCCAGAGGCAGACTCAGTCTGTGTGTCTGTGTGTGTATGTGTGTTACTCTATGAAAGTGTGTGTGCGTGTGATAGTGTTACTGTAGTGAACCTGTGTTACTTTATCAACATGTTAGAATGTCTGCGTGCTACTGTCTGAAGTTGTGCGTGAATGTCTGCTGCTGTTTGAAAGTGTGTGTGATTCTTTGTACTACTGTGGGAACGTGTGAACCTGTCTGTTAGTGTGTGTGACCTCATGTGTTTTTCACTCACGTCTCAACCTTTTAACGTGCAATAAAAAAACGATTCTACCGGGGGGGGGGGG
>OLKM01000092.1:349303-436803 GCA_900291075.1 Melanogrammus aeglefinus
TATTCATTATAATTCTGCACTTAATTGAATGTATGAATTTATTAATTCATTGTATTATTCATTTGTTTAATAATAAAACAAGTAGTTGCCAAGCCACAACTGAATGGCGACCTGACATCGTCTCGGTCAGAGCCCCGCCAGTGATTCAAGTCGGCCAAGTTCAAAAGCAGGGACTTGGTGTATCTAAGCAACGGCCCTTTCTTTAGCCGCCTGTGATTTATTAGCCGGCTAGCATTAGCCTCAGCGTCCAGGCCTTCTTAAATGCATGGCAGCTCACCCCAGCCAGGAAACCTAGACCAGCACAGATCAATGGCTACGTAATTTATGACAGCGCACCGGGACGAATGCAGGAGTGCATTAATCTGGACTCCCTGCGGGCCCCCACAGTTCCTAGGCTAGGACCGACGCTACATCTTACCGGGATGAATTAGATTCCGCTTTTGATACGTGTCACAGAACAAGCAGAAATAAATAAGCTATGGGGAGATAAGTTAAGTTAGTAGAAGCGCCGATAGAGACTTCTCTTCAACTGGTAGTTAATATCTCGGCAGGAGGAACTCACGGAATGAATGGGGTTCTGCAGAACTGCAGTGCTATGAATGCATGAAGAGTAATGAGGGTCTGAATGATACATAGACTTAGTGTGTGCGTGTGCGTGTGCGTGCGTGCGTGCGTGTTGACAAGGAGGAATTGTGGGCACGTCACCACTCTGAATTCACGGTACATTATTTACGGCCACTGATAAACCACAACTGACTTTTAACGTTTAAAAGGGAGAGCGATATATTTACCGTTTAGTCATGTAGCTGGCAAATTTGAATAAAAAGTAATTTGCATCGATGTCAGTCACTGGTTATTAAGGAGCAGGTAAGGGGAAGGGGATCTCTCTCACCGTTGCCTCTAACTATCTTGGGGGACGCATAAGAGGGAAACGCTGAGCTTTTATGTTTGAAAAGCGCAATAATGTCTCCTCAATGGCATGGCAGTTTTAAAGGTTTGTCACATTATTAAGAAAGACGACTCATCCCTGTATTGACGTCTATGCTGTATTACCTAATACGGTGGCTGGGATGTTCAACTCCCAGCCAAAGGATACTGGGTCCCATCTGCCACCCCCGCCCCCATGTCTGCGGCCAAATAACCAAATGGTAAATATTACAATCAGTACCTCATCCATGCTTGACAGGTACACGTATAATTCCTTACCGCTCGCTCCAGCGGAGCGGTGATGCCTTGCCAACGAGTGTGAATCATCAAGACGGATCCTCTTATTCTGCCCGAGGTTATTATTTCATGTGCTCTGCTGCTACATTAGCATTATTAACGCACGGAGAACGGCCTGTTAATTACAGACAGGCGGTTCAGCGTGTACACGTGTTGAACAATGCCATTCCATCTGCACATTATGTCTAGATGCTGGGATAGCGTGCTAAAATGTTGGCAGGGAGTAGCAATGCTTATTGTTTTTGGCCTTGGTTAATAGATTTGTACAACTGTTAAATTGTTCATTGACTCGAGTCTCACAATCATCGCTTGTGATGATGTGTTGTTTCATTACTGTATGCAGTATAATGCAACGCATTTAAAAATCAATGAATATGTCAACAATGATTTCGTGCTGCATCACAGCGCTTCGATTTCATTGGCCAGGGGAATTGGGGGAGTTGGCTTGATGCATGTTGCCTGTGAAATGAGGGTAATACACAACAAAATGGACCCCGATTACATCATCCGTGGGTACTTGGGACAAAAGGTAACTGATTAAGAACTCAACATCCCATGATGCACTTCTGGGAAGAATTAGAGTATTCATATACAGTATATTGATAGAGCAGAAGGTTGCAATTTGACAGACAACCTGATGTCCCATGATGCATTGCATTAACAAGGTCACGTATAGGATTTGGGCCAGTGATGGGTGGGTTAAATTTAAGTGGTAAGAGGTGTTTAAGGTTAGGCATCAAGGATTGATGTATTTTTACATTGATATACTATACTGGGTCAGTAGAGATAAGGGTGATCTAATGGATTGTATAAAAGTGTAAAACAAACAAGTATAAAATATTTCACAACATTAATGAGATACTGATTTGTCATTTTGAAATGCAAACAGTTTGATAGGCAGACACCAACAACAGCAAAGTCATCATAAAGAAGAAATTACCTGTTGTTCTCTCAACTTGTTTGTTATGTCAGTTATCAGGACACCAAGTTGCTATGGCAACTAGCTCTTTTTCTGGTTCTTAATGGCAAAAATCTATTTACACATTGGCTAGTGACCCAAATGTTTTTTTGTGTCACATTGCATCTTAGTTTGAGTCAAAAAGAAGTGACACTGATTCAGCCCCTGTTATTTATTCGTAGCGGTGAATAACACATTGCATATGCAAGAAGGTCTTTGTCCTAGTTATCCATTCCCCCTGAATCACCTAGGATAGCATGTTGGCCCTGTCCTCCACAATCAATTACTGTTGCTGCATTAATGCCCTGGCAGGATAGAGAGAAAGGAGACAGAGAGAGAGACAGAGAGAGAGGGAGAGAGAGAGAGAGAGAGAGAGAAGAGAGAGAGAAGAGAGAGAAAGAGAGAGAGAGAAAGAGAGAGAGAGAGAGAGAGAGAGGGAGAGAGAGAGAGAAAGAGAGACAGAGGGACGAGAGAGACGAGAGAGAGAGAGAGAGGAGAGAGAGACAGAGAGAGAGAGACAGAGAGAGAGACAGAGAGACAGAGAGACGAGAGAGAGAGAGAGAGAGAGAGAGAGAGAGAGAGAGAGAAAGGAGACAGAGAGAGAAAGAGAGAGAGAGGGAGAGAGAGAGGGAGAGAGAGAGGGAGAGAGAGAGACAGAGAGAGAGAGAGAGAGAGAGAGAGACAGAGAGACAGAGAGACAGAGAGACAGAGAGACAGAGAGAGAGAGAGAGAGAGGGAAAGACAGAGAGAAAGAAAGACAGAGACAGAGAAAGAGTGAAGAGAGCAAGAAAGAAGATAGAGAGAAAGCAATAAAGAAGGATGAAGAGTGAAAGTAATAAAGAAAGAGCGAAAGACAATCCGAGATAGGCTAGGATAACGCAGTATCAGTTCCCTGTTTGTTTGCTAAAGAGACAGAGAGACTTTAATTGTGAGCGTGTAATCAAACCAAGACGTATTGTACGTGTCACATTGCATCTTAGTTTGAGTCAAAAAGAAGTGACACTGATTCAGCCCCTGTTATTTATTCGTAGCGGTGAATAACACATTGCATATGCAAGAAGGTCTTTGTCCTAGTTATCCATTCCCCCTGAATCACCTAGGATAGCATGTTGGCCCTGTCCTCCACAATCAATTACTGTTGCTGCATTAATGCCCTGGCAGAACAGTCATCAAATTAGACAACACCTGTCCCTGTGATATTCTCTGGATATCTCCGGAGCTAAATTAAATTAACTTATCCCCCCTCCGGTCCCCCTGTCGCCCACAGCCCCCCCCCCCCCCCCCCCCCGTCACACAGCTGAATTCTGGGATGTCAGGCTGGACTGAAGGTGGGTGCGATGTGGCACATGAGGAGACAGGTAACAAGCGCACACTTCTCCTGGACCGACAGCTGGGGACGGGGTACGGAGAAGGGGGGGAAATAAATAGTGTGGGTGGGGAGGGGATCTGACAGCCATTGTCTACCTGGAATCTTCTAGAGGAGGAGGAGACAGGGAGGCCAGGGAAGATGAGGAGAGAAGAGGAGAGAAGAGGAGAGAAGAGCAGGAGAGGAGGAGAGTATTTTAGAGAAGAGGGAAAGAGAGAATGACAATGGTAAGGGAGGAGAGAGGAGGCGAAAAGGAAAGGAATACGAACGGAGAGAAGGAGAGAGGAGTACGGGAGGAGAGAATGACCAGAGATTAACGGAGGAGAGAGGAGGCGAGAAGGAAAAATGAGGAGGATTAAGGGGGAGGGGGGGAGAGAGGGAGAGAGGAAATGAGATGACAAGAGATGACAAGAGGGTACCGAGGAGAGAGGAGACGAGACTGACGTTAGGGTACGAGAGGATGAGAGGAGGAGAGGATGACGTTAGGGTACGAGAGGAGGAGAGGAGGAGAGAGGGACGGGAGAGGACGTCTGGGGTGGGGCTGAGGACGATCGGAGCAGCAAAGGGAATCGGGAAAAGAAAAAGGAGACAGCGTACAAGGAGAGGAGACGGAGAGGAGAGAGTAAAGGGATGTAATTAGGTGGAGTGTTATCGAGGAGCACCGTGGTGGGGTCAGGGTGGGGAGAACAGAAGGCAGGGTCTCTTTCATCCAGCAGGAGGAGGGTCTCAGACTGTCTGGAACGCCACCAGAGGAAACCCCAAGATCACAGCCAGCTGCCCCCCGGCCTAGAGAGGCTGAGGGTGAGTGTGGGGATGTGCGAGTGTGTTGATGGATGTGTGTGAGTGTATCAACCAAGTGTGTGGATGTGCACACCGATGTGATTGTGTGCAGACGTGTGTGTGCGCGTGTATGAGTGTGTAGGTGGTTGTGCATGAGTGTGTGTGCAGATGTGTCTTTATACTGTGTGTGTGTGTGTGTGTGCGTGCGTGCGGTGCGTGCGTGCGTGCGTGCGTGCGTGCGTGCGTGCGTGCGTGCGTGCGTGCGTGCGTGCGTGCGTGCGTGCGTGCGTGCGTGCGTGCGTGTGTGAGTTTGAGAGAGAGGGGGGTTGTTCCATGTTAAACACATTTCCTCTACCACACCAGGGGGCTGGCAGAATGTGGTATCCCCGGTCTCTCCCCAACAGGATGAAGGCAGTAAGACATCAAACACTCTGGCAGCCAAGAGCCTCGGCTGCCAATAGGTCTAGGAAAGAGACAGGGGATAGGGGTGTTTCCTTCAACCAAAAGAAACACAGAGAAAGGACAGTGCTGTTTTTAACCACCCAATAGGAACGCAGCCATGGGACAGAGCGGTCATGGTTAAGCCAATAGGGGAGCAGAGACGGAATATCACCGTCTCCGTCAGCCAATAAGAAAGCAGAGACAGAAAATCGCTGTCTCTTTGAGCAAATAGGGAAGCAGAGATGAGGCAAGGGCTGTGTTTGTCACCCAACCCAGGGGGCGAGGTAAACGTGTGTTCACACAAGTTCACACATTTCAAAGTCATGTCAGAAGTGATGACATCAGCGGGCTTTCTATAGGCTACTGTTAGAAGTCGCTCCAATACCCTTGTAGTGTCACAAGTATTAGAACAACAACTCAACATCGCCTGACTGTAGGAGTCACACACAAGATGAAAAACTACCACAACAACAAGGATTCAGTGAGGATTTTGTCTTCCCATAACTTGCCAAGTTACTTAACAAATAAAGCTTACCGGCTCTGTTTTGATACCAACAGATGCTAGGGTATGATAGTAGTTAATGCTATGGCATCAGACTAACCTATGCTATTGGGTATTAAAACAATGCAGCTTTTGCAGGCTTACTTTTGTTATGCCTACTCCAAACAGTGTTATTGTGACGAATGCAAACTCAAGTGATAGTGAGGCTAACCACTGCTGGATTAAGACTGCCATGAGGCAATGGAAAAGTTAACAGACACGATTATGTACGTAGTGGGATCAGTATCGGATGCTACGGTAAAGCTATCTGACACCATGATATAATGCTATCAGCAATGGAAATTACGGTGGAGCTAATTGACATGTTGACACAATGCTATCAATATCGGAACTACAGGGAAGCTAATTTACACTATGATATGATGCCATCAGTATCAGATGCTACGGTGAAGCTAACTGTCGCTACGCTATAAGTATCAGTCTTCCAGCACAGTAGGTTAGTGCCTTCAGCGTCGATTTAAAAATAAGAGAGAGATCCAGCACAGTAGGTTAGGTGCCTTCAGCGGTCGATTAAAAAAGAGAGAGGAGAGAGAGAGAGAGGGGGGGAGAGAGAGAGAGGGAGGGGGAGGGAGGGGGAGAGGGAGAGAAGAGAGAGAGAGAGAGAGAGAGAGGAAGAGAGAGAGAGAGAGAGAGAGAAAGAGAGAGAGAGAGAGAGAGAGAGAGAGAGAGAGAGAGAGAGAGAGAGAGAGAGAGAGAGAGAGAGAGGAGAGAGAGAGAGAGAGAGAGAGAGAGAGAGAGAGAGAGAGCGAGCGAGATGGCTGTCACTCTGGATCTAGCCTACTTCTCAACGTGCCCATTAATTTCACAGCAGATGGTGAGATGAAAAACGAAAAAAAATAAATCAAGTGGCCCAGTGGGAGGGGCTTGGGCTAAGCTGCTAACTAACAGCAGTCAGGGGAGACCCGGCCCCGCAGGACACGCAGCCCACACCCAGAGCGCGGCGACTTAACCCGGCCAGGTCACCTGGACAGAACCACTCCGCGGTTATGTGATGAATGTTCCTCTGGAAGGAACCCCTTATTACACCGGGAGTACCGGAGAGGAGATGGCTCTCCGGCCAGCAGTAAGGCATTGAACGCCATGCGGCGCAAGTACAGGGCACTTGACGCAAAGCTGAAATTATCTCCTCTCCCTCAACCCTCTGTATTCACGCCTCCCCCCCCATCCCCACCCCCCAGGACACCCATTAACTCTGCTAGTCTAGGAGGAGGAGGGGGGAGGGAGGGAGGGAGGGAGGGAGGGGAGGGAGGGAGCTTCACAGCTCTGTTTTGAAATGAAATGAAAAGCAGAGCAGCCAAAGATGAAGAGATCTCCCTCAGGGTTGAAGTCTAGGAATCCACGTTGGAGACGCTCTCACCTCCCCACCACACACACACACACACACACACACACACACACACACACACACACACACACACACACACACACACACACACACACACACACACACACACACACACACACACACACACACACACACACACACAGAGAGAGAGAGAGAGCCAGGCAGAAAGCTAGCAGACAAAGGAGCTTGTTCTTAGAGGAATCCCTATTTTAACCACCAGCAGTGATGCATTATCCATTACAAGCCATTTATTCATTATCCTCTCGTGACATCACACACGTGGGAGCGTTCACCCAGATGTGTACAGTCCACTTGATAAGGCTTATACGGTTGACATAGCATCAGCCATCTGGGTGGACACCTGACACCGCTTGTGAGGTCACAAACGGGTGCATTCGGAAATGGCTTTGTAACAATCCTAATCCCGTTTGCTCTGCGAGCGGGAGCACCCAACAGAATTGTGCAGCTGCACGCTTGCGCGAGACAAGAGGAGCGCTCCGCCTTTACTGCAATCAATCCATTTGTAGTTCATTAACATGCAGGCGCATTGTGAATTCAGCTAATTGGCGGCAGCGGGGACTCTTCCTCCTCAAGGACGCTCGTTAATCATCTGATCAGCCGTCGCCGTCGATGCCCTTGAGGTGTGTTCAGGGCTAACGTTTGTTCGCCATGTTGGGACTTTTTAAAGCTTCAAGAGGGAAATGGTGAGAGCGGAAAAGAGCGAGATTTTGAAAAAAATGTAACAACCAAATAAATATCACCTCTCTCTGCTCACCCCCTTCCCCTGCCATTGAGAAGTGTCGCCTTTCACACACAGGCAGGCAGGATGGAATATCCTCCTTCCCCCGATTGGGCATGAATATGAAATATGAAACACAACTGTTTATAGCATGTAACAGTGCGTCAGGGCCTTCTCCCATGGCGGCGATACAGTGGTTTGTAGCGTGCTACTGGAGCCAAAAGACCTTATTAAACCGCTACAGAGCAGTAGTAGCAGTGTCAACACTTGTTGGAGGAGGGTTCCTGACACAGCCTACGGTCTGGATTTTTTTGAAAACCACTAAAGCGTGTCGGATTTGGCTGCGAAGGCCTGCCAGTGGGGAACGGCTCAGCAAACAGAGGGGAGGTTGTGAGGGTAAAGGGAGGAATGGAGTGGACAGGGAAGCAGTGGTGGACAAGGAAGTCACACGCAAATCTGAGGTTTAGCACCGAAACCATCGAGGCAAGTCATCGATGAACCCTTACCCTAACCCTTCATCAACAGAAAGAGGTCTTATGGATCACAAGATCAGCTTTAGTCATTTCTAAAAGCCAAAGTGCAATGCAATTTGTGGCTTGTGGCTTTAGAATCGCCACTTTTTGGTAGTTGTTTCCGCTCATACAATGAGCACTTGCCTGGAATAATTGTCAGGCTTGTAGGCAGGCTGTAGAGCAGCATTGCAGCAGGCCCACCACTCCAGAAAGTCTCCCAGGCCAGAAAGACATCACCATGCATAAACAGCTCACTAAGACTGGGGCCCTACATGTCAAGTGGCTCCTATGGCCTTAGTGGTTAACACAGTAGCGCATGTACCGCTATGCAGACCGAGGCAGCTGTTTGACTCATGCATTGGCAGTCAAACAGTAAAAAAAAAAACACCTGACAAATCCACAGCCCTGGGTGTTGGCATGCCAGGACCTGCTAACACGCATACGCATGAGCGATTCCAGTCTTCATAAGCACTCTCTTTGAGCTACTCTGGCACAGAGCTGGGTGACACATGAATTATCATCTCTTCATTGCAATTATCGCAATCAAATGAACACTTGTAAAAGATTAACAGTCAAGCGGATTGTTAACTCTGGCTGGGGAATGGAAGCCCAGTGAAAAGAGTCACAGACTCAGAGGGGATAAAACTTATACAACTGAATGCCCTCCACTGTAGATCCCAGAAAAGGTCTGGGATGAGGTAAACAGAGGATGAGAAGTCACAAGCACCTGTGACCATTAATCAAACTGAACGTGTTGAGACACGTTGAGTTTTAAAAAACATGACCTGAGGTCCTACCGACACCAGCAGCGTTCAGATGTGATAAAAACTGATTATCGAGGGAGGGTGAGATGAAAGTGTGAGAGAGAAAGGTGAGAAGTTGAGAAAGGAACCGAGAGGTGAGAGAAAGGAGGGCAAGTGAGCAAGAAAAGGTATGAGAGAGAGACATAAGGAAAGAGCTGGGAATCTAGAAGTATTTGGCCATGGGTTAGGCCTACTCTATTACAAGCGGGTTAGGCTGACGGAGAGGAATATTTGATCAGTGAAGACACTCAAACACTGCCAACAAGCCAGGTGTCAGAGGGTTCAACCGTGAATACCTCACTCCCATCAAGTCCCGGGTGAACGAGAGAGGAAAGCGCATGTGGACAGACAAGAGTGCACGTCAAAGATAAATATGAGGGGCGTAAGAGTGTAGTAGTGATTAGCATGTTCCGACTCCAAGCCGAAAGGTTCTGGGTTTGATCCCCTGATGGTAGCATTCAGGGTCTAAATAAAGGTGAGGGTGGAAAATTCTACTGGCCAAGCAATTGCTTTGATTGGTAACCCTTTAACCATTAATCAGGCAACTCTATCAGCCATTGGTTGGCGGGTGTTCATTTTGGACCATCGCAGCCTAACCTGTAGGAAAGCCTTTGAAGAAAGGTACCCTGACCCCCACCTCAATTACATGATAGCATTCACCGTAGGTCGCTTTGGATGAAAGCATCTGCTACATGACCAAATATTAATAGCGCAAACCGCACGTCCCTTTATCACACAGATGGCATACAATAAGTGATAGAGACACGGCGAGAGATCTGTGGACTGAATCGTGCTGTAAAGTACCTGTTTCATACCTTCATACAACAATTTCACATCCCTCAGAGTGAGGGAAAGGGGGGGGTTAAAACTATTCAAGTGGAACTAGATGATTCATTAGTAGCCGAATATTTCCTGTGGCAGTGAGACAACATCCAAAACCAACACGCTTCCCTACAGAACACACACACTTCCTGTTAACAAGTCATAACGATACTGCTGCACCGATCAGAACGTCAGAACACTTTGCAAGTCGATTTCACTCGTGTGTGAGAGAGGGACGAGTGAATTGAAAGTGAAACGTCGCAGATAAAAATGCGATTGCAAGTGAGGGTTTTTGTTTGCAACTACTGCAGTTATGATGCCACGTCGGCATGCCTCTCTCTGGTGCAGAGGTGAGCTTATAGATGATAGGTAAAGATAGAGAGGAAGGAGAAAGATGGAGAATGATACAGAGAAAGAGACTTAAAGGCATGAATACATACTATTATTTTAGGGTTAGGTTACGGTGTGTGTGTGTGTGTGTGTGTGTGTGTGTGTGTGTGTGTGTGTGTGTGTGTGTGTGTGTGTGTGTGTGTGTGTGTGTGTGTGTGTGTGTGTGTGTGTGTGTGTGTGTGTGTGTGTGTGTGTGTGTGTGGCCCTCATCTCAAACAGACAAAACAAAAGACAGTTTAGTCTTATCAAGTAGCCAACATGATTATATCACAAACACACCAACCCACCCACCCACACATACTTCATTGAACACCACAACTTAAAGCCTCCACTCCCAAGATCTTCCCAATGCTGTGCAGCTTTGCCGCGGACTCAACATTACAAACCAATAGAAGTCCAACAGAACCCACACTATAGCTGGAGTCATTAACATAAACCAAGAGAAGTAATTGTAGTTCTAAATCAATAGAACTACAATACAACTGGTCCCAACATTAGAGCGGTCGGTGGGTTTGTACATAAGTGAGCTGAGTGGGCATTTGGATTCAACACAGATCAGTTAGGTAAATACACTGCTATGGTGGATGGAGCACACCACACATAGAAGGGTGGGGAGGGTATATGTGTGTGTGTGTGTGTGTGTGTGTCTGTGTCTGTGTCCGTGTTCGCGTGTGATGCAGAGGCCACATTTGCAACCAAACAAACAAAGCTCCACATTCGCCTACATAAACGTATGTATCCCATGGATATTGTGGTTTATAGCCATTACCTCAAGTGTCTTTTTGGGCTTCACTAAGTCTCATTTTCTTCACTAAAACATTCGATAGATTCTTTCAATTCAATGTATTCCTAAATTAAGACGGATGCACTGTTCTGTTCAGTAAGTAACAACTCTGTGCCACTGGCTATACTGCCTCAACCCTAACAGCAGGTGGCCGGGTGTTTGTTGATGAAAAAAATTGCAGTTATAAGTATCGCCATGACAACCATCTCATCTCGGCGGGAGGCGGTGACATAATTAGAGAGACACTGTATAACTGTCCAACCATCCATCCGTCTCACGGCAGGAAGCCAATCAGAAACTTGTAATGGGGAAAACACACAATGCACGATCACACATTCAGACACATCAACACATACAGGGTGAGTGTGTGTGTGTGGGTGTGTGTGTGTGTTTGTGGTAATAACTATTATGGTAACAGTGTGAGGATATTGCGTAAGCTCGACGGCGGGTGTTTGTCCGCCCCGTCAAATAATAATAAAACATTGCAATAACGCTAATTAAATAAAAAAAGTTGTTGACTCCACTGCCCTGCGGTTTACATAATGCTGAAGGCTAATCAAAGTTAACCCTCAATAACACACACACACACACACACACACACACACACACACACACACACACACACACACACACACACACACACACACACACACACACACACACACACACACACAAAGTAGTTAAGAGTAAACTTTCAGACGTTAATTATTGGAGCTACGCCGCTCTCCATCCGTTTACGTTGACACTCTGGTAACGAGTTCTCCCGTAGACACGTCGGCGATCGTTATTCCGCTCCGTGGTGCGCCCTCATCGCAGCTCTATCTCTCGGGGCGGTGGGGGGGGGGGGGGGGGGGGGGGGGGGGGGGGGTGCGTGGAGAGGGGGGGGCTCTCTGCCTCGATGAACCTTCAATCACCTGACACACACGCCCAGCTGCTATCCATAACCTACCTCGTACACACACCCTTCTCCTCCTCCTCTTCCTCTTCCCCCTCCTCATCTTCCTCTTCATGAACTCCACCTCCTCACTCTTCTCATTCGCCTTCCCGTTTTTCCCAATAATATCCGAATAAGAGCCAATCCTATTCGGAGCAGGTTCAGGGGCAGAACATCAGGTCACACAAAGCCCTCGTAATAACTTGTACTGAATGAATAAAGTTACCATGCTAAGTCACGTGTGTCGGTATGTTGTTGCGAGTGGAAAATACACAATACAAGTGCACACTAAACATTTGTGTACGTAATGTTATGACATTTAGTGGGTCCCGGGGTCAAAAGCACCTCCACAAGAGACCCCACCCACACCCTTCTCACCAGCCCAGAGGAGAGCCTTCGAGGGGGGGGGGGGGGGTTACGGCCACGCCGGTTACAGCTCCAACAACACGTCGTTAAGCGACGATTATTACAGATAATTAAGTACATTTGTAAAGGGTTTAATTGTTGGCATATTGGAGCCGGAGCAAGATAAAGTGAGGGCGGAAACGGGGTGGAAATTGGATTGGGTTTTGATTCGTATTCATCAGCCCGGGCTGTTTCGTCGTACGTTGTGTAATTTGAGAAGCAACTCCAGGGCACCGTGCAGACAGGCTGGATTATTACAGCACAGCGTGCACACTCAGTGTTTACTGGGGGAATCGCACAGCACACCGCCGTGCCCGATAAGAAAATTATTCAATTACATTTTCATTGCATTTGCCGGGATGAGATTCCCTGAAAAACGATTTTCGGTCTCCGAGGAGGAAAATTAAATAAATAAAGGCATTAATCACGTGCAAGTTGCAAAGTAGAACAAAACAACCAAACAGTGATCTAAAGTAATCTTTTTAATTATTCTGACTGTACATGGGCTGCCTGCGACACCCGAATTCACCATCTGGAAGGAATATATTATGACTCATCGTTATACGTTTGATGAGAACAAATTGATGAACTAATTACGATTTTTGGAGCAGTCTAGTTTCTGGAAATAAATAACGTTGGGCGGATAATGATCCAGTGTTTGTTTCAAGCTACAGCATTAGAATTCAAAAGTAACACACGCACGCACATGCTAGTCGCACGCTTCGGCTGTAGAAATAAAACGGCTGTGCTGCAGTTTACTAAGGTGGGTTATCAATAAATTGATTTAAGTTAAGCGTTTGTCACGACTCTCGACAAAAATACATTGATCATACTCTGTATATATTGAACTGTATATATTATCTGGAACCTATATTGCATAGGCTATAAGTTGTTCACAGTCTCGGTTATCAAAAAAAAAAGATACTGAGTGCTATACAGTGTGTGCTACTGTCGAGAATATCTAAATAAACACGTAACTAAAATGCAATCAAAGTTATAAATATCAACTGACTAAGTGCATTGAAAAACAGATGGTCTAGATGAGAGTGCCGGAAGTATGGAGGGGATGGTGCAGAAAGGAAGAAGGGAAAGTGACATAGACACTTGTCAGGGGGAGGGAAGGACAGATGTAATGATGACGTTTGTGCTGTGGTGACAAGCCCAGCATAGCATCCCGGCTGCCACCAACCCGCACACCTGGTAACCATGCACTACTTAGCTCATCTCTGTCCGAGCTGCTCTCCCCCCCTCAGCTATTAAGTAGTGCTCAGACAGTAGCATGCGGCCTGCATGATCCCTATTAGTGATTAGCTTCCCGGCATTGGCATGAAAGATAACTTTTAAATAATTAACGAAAAACCATATGAACTTTAAACACTTAAAGCGGTGCGCCTTTTTTCATGTTTAATTAGAGTACAAGTCCACTGAAGAAGGCGTTCAGTTTGGGTGACATCATTGCGGACATTAAGCTTTGACAGCCTCACAGAACCAGAGAGCTCAGAAGTTGAGCAGTTGGGGAGATTTCTTTCAACAGAAAGAAAAAAAAGGGTGGAAATGCTACTTCTGGATATTTCCGGTCCAGAAACTTGAAAGGTTGAAGTTAATGCGTGCTGTCACGGACGAATTGAGAGGTCATGCGGGGTTAAAAGCAGACGGCAGGAACCTGGTGGGGTTGTGCTTGGTCCAGTGCGTGTGGGCTGCTTAGCGCTAATGCTAACGCTACAGGAACACCTTCCCTCCCCACATCCTGCCACCGGTCTCGGGACGGTTCCGAGCTTTAAACAAACAAGCTCTCTGAGCTATCAGCCCTAGTTATCAGCCGTCACACTGTAGGGAGAAGATAAATCTAGGCAATTAAAATTTAAATTGCTCTGTGCACAACCGTGACCCTCACTCTCTCTCTCTCCTCCTCATCGCTCTCTCTCCTCTCTCCCTCTCCTCTCTCTCTCTCTCTCTCTCTCTCTCTCTCCCTTTCTCTCTCTCTCTCTCCCTTTCTCTCTCTCTCTCTGTCTCTCTCTCTCTCTCTCTCTCTCTCCTCTCCTCTCTCTCTCTCCTCCTCTCTCCTCTCTCTCTCTCTCTCTCTCCTCTCCCCCCTCTCTCTCTCCCTCTCTCTCCCTCTCCCTCTCTCTTCCCTCTCCCTCTCATCTCTCCCTCTCCCTCTCCCTCTCTCTCCCTCTCCCTCTCCCCTCTCTCCCTCCCTGAGTCTCCTCCGTCTCACACTGTCTCTTGAGAGATAGACACGTTGATGGCCTGCACACTGCCAAACATCAACTATTCAACCATCTTCCCTTACAGAGATGATGGCAGCTGCTTGCTTTGTGCTTGTGCCGTCTATCTCGACTCATTAACCTCTCGGAGGGTTAAGAGTGTAACACCGTATCGTCTCTTGAATGACTAACTCGATAAGTTAACAGACTGATATAGAGGGACTCTCTCTCTGACTCAGTACATAACAGCCGTTTGTATCGTTAGCTTGACCGACTCATTAAAAACGTGTACACACATACACATCCATACATTACCAAGTAGAAAGAAAGGAAAAAGCTACCGATGTTTCCAATGCCAATGCAGTGCGGTGACTGCTGTGAAAAAAAAATCATAAATATTAAAAACACGCCGTGTATTTGACATGACCCCGCCATGCCTGCTGTAAATTAGTGCAAACCCTATGACTTCATAATCCTCAGCGCCTGTCAATCAAAAGTGTCGCCCTAGGAATCCCTTCGCCAGCCAATCATCATGGGTCAGATCATAGGTGTGTGTTGTGTGTTGTGTAGTGGGGGGGGGGGGGGGGTCGTTCTCATGATGCAGCAACCCAGAGGAAGACCTGGACCATCTGGATGGCTTTTCTCGACCATCTGGCTACCACAGACCTCCAGGGTAAAAATAGACCATCGCACGTGTAGGAGCTACTACGTCTGAGAGAGAGCGTGAGTGAGAGAGACTTTGAGGGGTGGCAGGACAGAGAGAGTGGGGGAGGGATGGAGAGATGGAACGCGAGAGACGGAGAATGAGGGTTGGGGTTGGGGGGGGTGCGAAGGGTGGAGAGAACAGAAGGTGAGAAGTGAAAGAAGCGAGGAGTTGTATACAGACGGGTAGTGAGCGGCTGAGGCGCAGACAGACAGACAGACAGACAGAGAGACACAGAGAGGCAGAGAGAGACAAAGACAGAAAGAGAGACACAGAGAGACAGAGAGAGACAGAGAGAGACAGAGACAAGCAGAGAGAGGCAGAGAGAGAGAGAGAGACAGAGAGGCAGAGAGGCAGAGAGGCAGAGCGAGACAGAGAGAAAGAGAGGCAGAGAGAGGCAGAGAGAGGCAGAGAGGCAGAGAGAGTCTGCATGGGGGAGGGAAATGTGGGCTGAGAGGGGGAGGAGTCAGAATATGTGCAGTAAGGGAAAGATGGATAGGTGAGGGTGAGAGGAATAGGGGAAGGCAGAGGGATAGGAGGTGAGAGAGGGAGCGATAGAGGGATGGATGGTGATAGGAGAGGGGGGGGGCGTGGTGGAGAGTGGGCGATTCGAAGGGGTGATGGATGGGAGAGAAAGGGGGACAAGATGATGACAACTTATCGTCAGCTCTTACAAGTTAGCGCAAATTATTGGATACGACCCCCAACCCTTTCCCTCGCTCTCCCTATATTTCCCTTTCTCACCCCGCTCTCACGCTTCCAGAGTGGATATAAGCAGCGATGACAGCCCTGGATATGGGGAAGAGAAAGAGAGAGATTGATGTGCAGAGAAGCCCATCGCTGCGCCACAGCAAAGGGTGTGTGTTGTGCTCGGAACGGAGTGGCTGGACTGGCAGAGAAGTTAATGGAAATAATACCGTCAGGACCGGCCAGCTCCGCTTGGAGATAAGACCAGAACCAAAACTAGTGTTGTTTGGACTCCAAGCCATAAAAACGAGAGGCAGATTCACCCCCTGTTTTGTTAGAGCATTGTTGTGGTGCTGTACAGGGATTTAGTATCCTTTAAGTTAGTAAACGGTGCTTCGTTATGATTCGTTCCTTGTTTTTTCTTTTTCAGTTTGAGATAAGTGGTTGCCCAGCGGTGGAGGTTTAGCACAAAACATGCAGACGCAGAACCTGCAGTTTCGTATTTAAAACGCAGCACAAACAACCTCACTTGTATTTTTTTTTAAAGAGCAAAGCACACGCACATTGCTGATTTTATAGACTCATTTTTGATGCGGAAATTCAAAACCATAATTTTGCATCTTGCTCTGACCCTAATTGAGTGATGTCACTTCCTCCTCACTCTTCCTGTGTGAGGCTGTGGTGTAAGTCTGTGGTTCTTTTATGACCACTGGCTGAAGCTTGCCACCCTCTCAACATGACATACTCAGTGTGTCTACAAACCGCTTCATACTAGCCTGGCCTAACCCGTCAGGTACTATCTGAGGACGCCATTGTGTAAAAACAAGGAAAGGTCTACAAAAACAAACGTAGATGCATTGACTGGATGATTTGTTCATGTCATTTTTCACAAAATGCACTCGGATTTTGTTAAACGCAAGTGCATTTAAGTGGAAGACTTGGAAAACCCTGACATTGAAAGATAAATTCAGGTGGTTTGGGGAATTAAACCTGTCAAAAAACAGTCCATACAAAATCAATCACAATTTGAAAGCAGGAATGTAAACTTAAATGTTCATCGCTAGATATAATTTATATTTGTATTGATCACTACAGAAAATATCAGTTAATCACTTTAAAATAAGGATATTGAAATGAATACAAGCATTAAAAGATACATGTAAAAAAATATATAAGTATATCATTTAGCCCATTCATCATTTTAAAAACAAGGCAGGACATGACTTGTGTCTAAGAGGATTGATTCCAACCTCTCCAACCGAATGATTAATTAAAACCAGTGTGCTACTCCATTAACATTCACATTCCCCCTCCCTAACACCACCACTTTAACGATCAATACAGAAGAGGTCTATAGGCCCACTGCTCTGTCCGATGTCATCAATAGAATACATTGACGAGACTGGATGGCCATTGGCAGCTCACGCGGTCCCTGAGGTCCAGAGTGTCTTCACTACGGGCCGGAGAGGGTGACCCGGGGGGTCCGGCTGTACAACCACTTCTACAATAGGGGGCTGCAGATCACAAGGGAAACTAGCAAACACGTTTCAGACCTTTAATGGAGAGAGGTTTGTATGTAAAGAGCCCGTTAATGGAGAATAATGACCTGTTGGTTGATATTATTATTTATTTATTCAGGATTGAGGAGGTTTTATCCCAAAGTGACCTTCAGGCGAGTCTGAGAACAATAAATACATGGTATCAAAATCAATACCGGAGCTAAGACGAGAGGGGAGGAGTAGTGTGTGGGTAAGGGTATTCCTGCAGAGGTCCCGGGAGTTTGATCCCCAATGTCTAGTTAACTACTAAATACATGTTATGCACAACCAAGTTTCCGGGTTGCAAGGGTGTAAGGTTTCAGATTTTAGTTCCAATTATATGTGCGTTTCAGATCAACAAGGGGTTAAAAACGGTCTCTCTCCACACACACACACACACACACACACACACACACACACACACACACACACACTCACACTCACACTCACACTCTTTGGCTTTCTTGCTACCCGCTGGACGTCCAATCTGATGTTTGATCCATGGCAACGGTGGACATTTGTCCTGCGCTTCCCCCCGGTCCAAGCCCCTAGCCCTCCCTTAGCTCCTCCCCCTCTAGCCCCAGTCCCTGGACGGCCCTGAGGGAATAGCAGTACTCATATCTCACGTCTGCACAGCAGCCAAAAATAAATCCTGCACAATGCAACCACTGTGCCCACACAATGCAAATTACCAGATAAGAATTAAGAGAGATAACCTCTGTCACACACACACACGTGCGCACACAAGTGCATGTGGCACACACAAGTGCATGTGCACACACAAGTGCATGTGACGCACACACACACACACACACACACACACACACACACACACACACACACACACACACACACACACACACACACACACACACACACACACACACACACACACACACACACACACACACACGCACGCTGGCAGGCAACACAAATCGGAGCTGTGTGAGGCCGCGCGAAGGCAGAGATATGAGGAAGATTTAGGTATGCGTGTGCGAGCGTGTGTGTGCAGTCAACCCAGGATATGCAAAATGCATTGAGAGTGAAAGAAGGAGGGAGAGAGAGAGACACACAGAGACACAGACAGAGAGACACGGACTGACATAGTGTGAGAGGGTGATGGAGAGACAGACACAACGTTGGAGAGACACAGAGAGGGACAGAGAGAGAAAAGGGGGAGGGAAAGGGGGGGAGGACAGAAAGAATACACATTTCTCACAGAAAGCCGTTATTTGGTGATAAACAGCCGTCCACTGAAGCCCTATCCGTCTTTCTAATGGCGTCCCCTCCACTCCCATACATTAATATAATCTGTTATGTCCCATACTCACACGCTTCCACACACAATCTAGGATAAGTACCCTGTGTCATACCAGTGGCAGTGTTTGTGTGTGTGTCTATTTATGTTGGTGTGTATGTATGTGTGTAGGTGTGTTTCTCTGTGTGTATGTGTGTGTGTGTGTGTGTGTTTCTGTGCGTTTCTGTGCGTGTGTGTGTTTCTGTCTGTGTGTGTTTCTGTCTCTGTGCGTTTGTGTGTTTCTGTCTGTGTGTGTTTCTGTCTGTGTGTGTTTCTGTCTCTGTGTGTGTGTGTGTGTGTGTGTGTGTGTGTGTGTGTGTGTGTGTGTGTGTGTGTGTGTGTGTGTGTGTGTGTGTGTGTGTGTGTGTGTGTGTGTGTGTGTGTGTGTGTGTGTGTGTGTGTGTGTGTGTGTGTGGAGATAGCTGGCTTCAGGGTGATAAACCAGAGAGGTTTAATAAAGGCCAAACTGCAGCCAGTCTCAATTAACCACGGCCTGATTTACTTCATTATATTTATTTACACTTTATTTACATTTTACCCATGTGCCAGCAGCTAGATTAAGCCAGTATTGCATGGCATTGCATGTATGTGTGCACGTCTGTGTGTACGTGTATAGCTCTGAGCGAGTGCCTTTCTGTGGTTGGGTGTCGTCTGATGCATGCGTGTTGTTGTGTGTGCGTTAATCTGCGTGTGCATGTGTATCTCCATGTGCATGTGTGGGCTGCGAGCGCTGCTACCCCCGAGTCACCAGCCGGTGATTGACCGAGTGCTAATTGTCAACGCGGTGGTAGGCGTTGTGGCCGTTGTCACAGCGACACTGCCTGGCCTATAGCAGCGCTCCGCTCCGGGCTATAGCTAGCCGTCTGCGCTAACCTCAATATAAACCTCCACGCCTGCAAACCTGAACCCCCCTGATCTCATCACAGCAAACAGGAGGAAAACAACCTTAAAAAACACACAAACTAATCTAATTCCCTCGTTTCCTCCCCCAGACAGGAGACCTTATTATAGCTCAGTCGTTTCCTGAAATTGAACCCGACACAGGGACGTCTTTTGTTACCATAATATTGTTTCTGAAATGATAACCGAAGAAGACATAATGTGCCGAGACTAAAAGGTCATTTACGGCTTAAACACAAGAACACAGGTAACAATGCATTGCAACTCAAAAACAATGTGTGGCTGACGAAGTCCTCCCGACACGCATCATCAGGATGACATCACCTGGCAGGAAGAGCCAATCCAAGGGTTGGAGAGGGAATGTGTTATTTTTCCACTGGCCGAGACGGCAGAGGGGAGGCCCCTTCAGCCCAATAATCAAACGCACACAATGACTCCCCCTGATGAGGATTCTGCTGTTCAGCGGCTGTACTCCAGATACATGGAGTGAGTAAAGGCTGGGCTGTTGAATCATTTATGGGGCCGCACACTGGGAACTCTTGAGTTTTTAAGTTAAAACACGAAAAGGGAACGTTTGCCGAACTCCGTACATCAACAGTGCTCTGACATCACTTCCTGTTTCAGAGGTTCGGGGTTCGTTCCACAATTTGTATGTATGTTTCTTGCAATGGATTGTATTTTATTTTAAAAAAGTTTTTACTGGGGGAACCACTTATCTACGCATTATTATTTATAGAGTACTTGTACACTTGCATGACTGTGGGACTTTGATACGAGGACTTTGATCAATAAAAGTTCTCTGGAGGACAAGTCGTGATCAAAGCGTGATACGGTGTCAGAGAATAAATCATTGACCAGCCTTCTATTTCATCACAGCGACAAAGTTCCCAGCTCATGAATAAATTCCATAATGCATGGATAACTAAATTATAATTAGGTCACATTATTAGAAATTATGCTTCCGTTATTAATTGGAACACTAGCTACCCACCATGATTAGGTCTTAGGCCTATATCTAGTTGGTATGATATCATTATTTCAGTATCCAAGTCATTTACCTGGACATATTTACTCGTACTGAATACCGATCGATAGTGTTTTACAGTATATATCAATAAAATCACACCGTACAACAGTTATATTCTATGCTAGCCTGCACCTCTCTTTGTTAATAAGTATATTGCCATCGACATTCCCAAACACCTCCCACTCATGCCACTACTAGCTACGCTGGGTCGCATCACACCGTAATATAGCCTGTAAGAGCGGATAGAGCGGATATGTGGGTTCTCTAAATTCTGAAAGTCTACCGCCTACTGACAAGGATGGGCTCAGTCTTACACATTGCGTCTTTAATACCTTAAATAATTAAATGTTCCGCTAGCATTATTGGATTTTATGCTACCATGATTAGATTTCACGGTAGCAAATATGAAATCACATAATAAACAAATAAGATATTAATTGCGACTCAAAATAACAGCCATTATCCATTTGAGAGTCAAGAGTGTGAACTAGCTAACCAAGTATGACATGCCTTTTGCTTTTAATAACTTACCATCTCATGTCAAGAAATGTAATAAATATAATCGTGAAGATTGCTGCAATATTACGTGACAACTCTGAGCGAACAGCTGATAAATGGACTATCTCGAGGCAATCTGCAATAGCTATTAAAGTTATTTTATCCGTTGTCTTTCATCTTCCCAAGGCTGTAGTTCATTGATAACTCTGGCAGCATCACGAGAGAGATGCGACAAAGAGCTGCTGATAAAAGACACAGACACATAAGTCGATTAACCGTATGAAAGCTGTGACGGATATATTCGCCAGGCAGCAGCACCGGTACACCTCGCAGCTGCACAAACCCAAGTACGCTTGGCGCCAGTTAAAAAGCTTCCGTCACTTCTGATGGACTTAGGGATGAAACCATAAAAAAGGGGGAGAAAGGAAGTGGTCTTCCACACCTCTAATAAGGCTGACCCCTGGCAACCCCCCCGTCCCACCGGCAGCCCCTGATCTAATTAGGAGGGAGGGGACATTAGCGGTGGTCCCTACGGATCTGCTTATTATATCAGGCCTTGGTAGGGGGTAGGGGGTCTCCACCTCCCCCACCTCCTTGTTCAGTCACTTGGGGTTATACCCCTGTTCAAAAACCCCCTCTGATACCTCTTAATGAACCAAGGGGTCCCCTCTCCCACCATCACTCGACGCTTCGTACTCTTTCAATGGGATCAGGGTTCTAAGAGGGCTGGGCATTATGGGGGAAGGTTCATTCTCCCCCCCCAACCTCCATTAGAGAGCTAGGACTGACAGTGGAACAGGTCCAAAACCAGGAGTAGCCTGAAATCACCACAATCACACAGAGACAGAGAGACAGAGACAGAGACAGAGAGAAGAGAGAGAGACAGAGAGAGAGAGAGAGACAGAGACAGAGAGGGAGACAGAGAGACAGAGAGAGAGAGAGAGAGAGAGAGAGAGAGAGAGAGAGACAGAGACAGAGAGAGAGACAGAGACGAGAGAAGAGGACAGAGAGAGACAGAGAGAGGGACAGAAAGAGACAGAGAGAGGGACAGAGAGAGACAGAGACAGAGAGAGGGACAAAGAGAGAGAGACAGAGAGAGAGAGAGACAGAGAGAGAGGGAGACAGAGACAGAGAGGGAGACAGAGACAGAGACAGAGACAGAGACAGAGAGAGAGAGAGAGACAGAGACAGAGAGGAGAGAGACAGAGAGAGAGAGAGAGAGAGAGAGAGAGAGACAGAGACAGAGACAGAGACAGAGACAGAGACAGAGAGAGGAACAGAGCGACAGAGGCAGAGACAGAGAGACAGTTGTGGGAAGTTGTGGGAAGTCCATAATGCATAGGTCTTAACAGGATGAAGGGAGGTCTAATAATGGGGATGTTGGGATAGTAGCAGTGTGTTTGTTGGCTGATTGGCCTCCTCCTCATTAGCCTGAGCTAACCCGGGCCCTTAGCCTGTTAGCGGAGATTAATCCTCCTCCGCTTACCCAGACATGCTCCTCAGCCTAGCGTAGCTTAACCGGCGTGGGAGGTTGGAAACCCCACTTTCATCGAAAAGCCAGCCACAAAAATCTCTCTTTGATATGCATCTCATTAGGGATCAGGTGGGAGTTGGCCAGTAATTAGAGACAGACAGGTCATTAAGGAGCAGGTAGGTGTTAAGAAGACTGTACATTGACAGGTCATTAAGGAGAAGGTAGGGGTTAGAGAGTGAATACAGAGACAGGGCAATAAGGAGCATTTAGAGGTTAGACAGTGAATACGGAGACAGGTCACTAAGGAGCATTTAGGGGTTAGACAGTGAATACGGAGACAGGTCACTAAGGAGCAGATAAAGGTCAGTCAGTGAACACAGAGACAGGTAGGGGCTTGGGGATCTTGCTTAAAGATGCCTACCAGTGGACATTTAACCCACAACCGTGCTGCTGTGAGTCAGCACCCTGACCACTGAAGCCCTATCCTACCCCATTCCACCGTCTCTTGCGTGCATTATTGAGGTTATTTCTCAGATGTCCTCCCTGACGCGCGGCGTGTTCCGGATGCGTCACACACGCCAGTGAATTACCTCGCTGAGCTGAACATATTGGGCCGAGCAGAGGAGGGGGAGGGAAGAGGTCCTCCGGCGGTTGACCACGAGGGCGCGTTGTGTAACGTGTTGAGGTGCCGCCCTTGGATGCGGGCGCAACACGCTTCAGAAAAGGAAACATTCCTCGGGTGGCCCGGACAGAGAGGAGAAAACAGAGTTCTGCTGAACAATGCAGAAGACATCCGGGACCCGTTATCAGAGGAGATAGGGTCCACTGTGAGCCAAACATCCCGCTCCGTCAAGGGAATAAAGAGATGAAGGATGAGGACGCACATAGCCACATGTTTACGTTTGCATTTCCTGTCCGGGGAATTATACCGTTTATCGTATCAAATCATAAAATGGTACATTGCATGCGATTAGAATCACTTTAGATTGTGTGAGCATTTTAGTGGCAATAGATTTTTACTACTTGTTAATTTATAAGGGTTTTTAAATATTGGTTAAAGTAATACATATTTCTATGCGTGAAAGAATGAATATGCCAAAATCAATGGAGCATATCATTGTATGGTTTTAAATCCAATTATGAATTTCAATGTCTTTCAAATTAAAAAACTCTTCATCGAATGAATTTTTTAATAGATTTTAGTTAAATCCACTGTCAACTGTTGAACACAGTTCAAGAGCTACTCAGGCTTTCAGTATTTTAATTGTTTGTTCTGAAAGGTGAGAATGGTGTGTCCTTTTCATAATGTAGTTTACCTTTTCGAGTAGCACAAGCCTCAAATCATCTAGCCACCGACGTTGAACAGAGAAACTCAATTTCAAAACTAGAAATCAGCATTACTGCCTGCTCCATTTAAAAACAACATTGTTGTTTTTTTTCCATTTCATGGAAAAACCCGAAGAATGTGTGCTGAGTCATCGTCAGCTAGACATACATTATTCATCTAAACGTCTGCCTACACTTCTGATCAATCCCTCACATGACCTGTCTAAGCCCCCCAACTACAATAACCACATTCTCCTGCATCTATCCATCCATCTATCTAGTTATACAGCCTGTGTACCTCAGTCCATCAGCCCTCCAATCCCCTATCTTTGAATCTACCTATCCATATACCCATCAAGCTATCTATCCATACATCTATCCACTTCCTGTCACCCTACCTATCTGTCTCCAATCCATCTTTCCATCCAGATACCTTTTCATCCATCCATCCATCCATACATCAAGATATCTATTCATCGATGAGTCTTTACATTTATCCAAACACCTATCCATCTTTACATACATCGACCCATAACTCTTTCTATCCATTTCTCAATCTACAATCCACCCACCGATTTATTTCAGTCTTTTGTGTTGCATGCCGTTGGCTGTGAGAAGAAAACAGGGCACATGCAAGAAGGTGTAGGCTGAAGGTTGTCGTCTTGCTAAAGTCCCGACGCTACGTTGGTATACGTAGCACACACGGTGTAGGGTGGAAGTTGTCAGTGAAGTCGTGATGCTCCTGGGGTCAACCACACAGATGGTAAACACCTCGTGCCAACAATGAGTAGAGCGCCCAGTCTCCCGTTCAGCCTGGTGTCGTTGATTTGCACTCACATAATCCTGTGTCAAATAAACCCACATAACCTGGTTGCAATTCACACCAAAACAACCAGGTTGTTGAACCTCACCAAACGAGGGAAGCCCTCCATGCATAGATGATATGAATCATATTATTATTAAAACACTGTTTTTAAGAATGATCCTCACACCACAGCCTGCACGTTGTAGACGTGAGGGTTGTGACGGGGAAGCTGTTCCGGCTAACGGAAGAAGAGCTGGCAGCCCTTTTTGCATAAATGCACTGCTTTGCGTGCATCACCCTCATGCATGGACGACCTCAGACCCAACTTGTACTTCCACCCTGCACCGGTGGTGACTGTGGGTGTGAGTGTGTGTGCGTGTCTGTGTTTAACACGTGAGGCCATCTCTCGCCATCTCCTGCCTTAATCTAATTGGAACGCTGAGTGGCTAACGCGTGTTGTCCTAAATGGCCAAGGCGAGACGCACGGGAGAGGGCGTGACCCGTGAACACGGGGTCGTGACAGATGGATGCAACGTTCAATAACCCAGGGTAGAAAACTACATTTACCAGCAGCGATCTGATTATAAACAAAGTGTCCAGGAAGTAGCGATTTAAATCAGGTTGGACTGGGAGCCCAAGAGGTGGCCCAGGTCAATAAGGTCCCCTATACAGCTCCTGTGTGGAAAACAAAGTATTGTGTATTCACACCCAGTCCGTGTGTTTTCTCTAATATCTCTTGTTTTCTGCGCCGCACCAATAAGTGCCATTTGGCGGATGCTTTTATTCAAAGTGAGTCGTGGCCCCCCACGGGAATCGAACCGGAAACCTTGGCAGTTGGCAGCGTTGCTGCCACGCTCTGCCAGTGGAGCTCCACTTGACCACCCTCAGTGCGTCTGCTGTGATAAACAAACTTCCCTAAGGCCCATCAATAACAACGCTATCTGTTAACACAAAACACCATTCATACCTAATAATAAAAAATAATGACAAAAAGTGAAACCCTTTGTATTTGCAGTCCTTCTTCATTTTGACAGGGAACAGCTGTGCTGCTCGCTGATGAGTGACGGGGTGTTCAACCATCCACAGAGCCGATTCCTACCCCGACCCCTCTGTTCCGGGCAGAGGCCCCTTGGCGGGGCCAATAGGGATGCACACTGGCAGAGGCTCCGTTTTAAGAGGAAGCTATCGCACGCACAGGTATCAATGTTTAACCCTGGTTTTCACCGAGGCAGTCAAATCGTTTAAATGCTCCCTCTTTTACCCCCCAAGATGTGAGGGCGATTAGGCGTTGCGAGCCGTTTCACGATGCATTCTCTGGTGACATCACATGCGGGGTGCCCGCCCTTGTAATGACTTATCACCCGCACACCTGGTGGTAAAGTAGGGACCCCTTAAAAAGTTACAATCGGGCAACTATTTCAGTCGAAACTTTGAGTCGTTCAACGCAGCGGAACAAACCCTTTCAGCGGGACATCTACTGAAAAATATATCATTTATTTTACGTTTTCCCAACGATTATGATCGTATACGTAGGCTATGTCTGGTTTAAAACAACAACAGCTGTAACGGTCCCGGGCCACGACGAGATAAAACGGGCTGTTAAAACAACGTTAACGAAAAACAAACAGCAGATTAATCAAGTCCGTCGTTAAAACCAAGATGGCGTTCTCGTGGAGACAGGTAGTTGCGCGGGCCCTCCTGTTGCGTTTCTCATTACTGCGCATCCTTCTTCTCCCTCCGCAGGGCAGTGGGGTGGGGGGGGGTCCATGAGGAGAAAACATTTTCCCATCTTCTTTTACACGCCTCGGGTTTGATTGGGGTGCTGTGAGTCTCAGGAAGTGCTAAGCGCCTCGGACTTTGTTTTAATTAGCCAAGGCTCTTAAAGGTTATGACGATGGTTGGGGGGAGGGGGTATATTGTAGAGTTATGGAATCTATGGAGTTATGGATTTCCCACACTTTATTCCACGCTTTCTTTCTCACTTCTCCCCCAGAGTAAAAAATAAATAAAGAAGAATACAGAAATGTCTACCCTTGCATTTCCTGATTCCTATAGCTAGATTGCAAGTTTGTTTTTTAAACTAAGACCATAACTTTTTTGCATGCCACGACTCCAGTTTTTTTTTACTTGCGAGTTGCCTTGGAGAGAAAACTGTTTGAATAATTCAACAGTTGAAACCGGAAGCCATCAGAGAGTACCAACGACATCTTGTGCGCCTTGGCTAGCGGTCGCTTTTAAGCGCCTCAAACGTCGACGGGGACAGCTGTCGCCAATAACGACGAGGGGGTGGGGTGAAACACAGCGACGGCGGCGGCGTAATGGAAACATCAGCGTCATTAAGGGGCTCACGCTTGGTTACAGTCTTTCATTTGGAGGCCTAATGAGCAGCGAGGCTATTTGCTGTCGGGTGATTACACAGACTGGAGGGTCAGGGGTCGTCGCTACTCTGCTGAATCAAAATCACATCAACGCGCACCTTGAGGCTAGGCCCGTCCAAGGTGCAGTTTGAATTTCACTTACGGAGATAAAACTGACATCTATATTAATTTGCAGCTGGTTGCCCCTAGCCGTGGGGCGTGTTCCCGACGCAACAAACAACGGGCCGTATTCATAAAACACTGCGGGGTGCCGGCGCTCAATCTGAGGCCCGGGGATTGGAGCTCGTTCAGGGGTTACCATGGCGCCGATTACCGCCGCTGAATTTCATTAGCCGGTGTGTTATTGTAATGAAAAGTAATGAAAATTGACATGATAATGAGAGGCCTCGTATTTCAGAGACAGGTTGACAAAGGTTTGCTAGGGGGGGGGGAGGAGTGCAATGCAATTGTTTTTTATGATTAAAAATGTATGTATACTGAAACAACTTCAGTTAAAAAATATAAATGGCATGTGCAAGCACTGTGTCTCTTCTGCCAACAATACGTTGTTGTTGGTTGAAATCCCAGCAAAAGGAGATTATCCTCAAATCAATACAGCCTCCAAGTTCCCTGCAGAAACAAGTCCTGGTTGAATGGTGAACGTGGCATCGCGTCAGAAGGTTCTGAACAAAAAAAATAGGTCCAAGCAAGTCCCTCAAGGATTGAACCCAGAACCTTTTAACTTTCAAACACCCTGGCCACTAATCTCCCTGTTCCCTGATCTACGTCCGGACCCACAGCCGCACCCATCCATCACTTCCTCTCCTTAAGGATCTGGGGATATTGGATTCCCGTTCTGGATCGGGGAGCCTATCCAACACCAGCATACTGCTCCAACACACCCCGCTATCAGGGATTAAACCATTATCGTATCCCCTTATCAGCAGCTCATCAGCCTTATCACCAGCATCACCGACATCATACGGCAGGGCCCCGTAGATTAATGGAGTGGGAAGTAGAGGAAGACCGGGGGGGTGCAGGGGGGTTAAGACCCCTCACACCTGACTGTCAGCACCCACAAGGGTCTTCATCAGAGGCAGGGGTCCACTCTCTTCCCTCCTCCACCAGTGTTCATCTCAGAGACGCATTAAAGCCACACACACACACACACACACACACACACACACACACACACACACACACACACACACACACACACACACACACACACACACACACACACACACACACACACACACACACACACACACACACACACACACACACACAATATATATTAAATTGATGATGTAATAATGTACACACAAACAGTTTATGACGTCCTGACACAGAACAGAGTTCCTTTATCAGCAATCAGCAATGGTGGTGCGATGGATCATTACTATTATTTCTTAATTATTCCTTCAATGATTACCTTAATTAAATCCCTGCTGGATGAAACACACATCAATGCTGCCAGTCATCGGCTAGTGAGGGTGTTCAATCTGTCCCCAATAACCCCACACGCTGGCGTCCCTCCGCAACACCGGCGTTTAGCAGCGCTTGACATTTCAAACACTTTCTAAATCCCTCGGAGGCGCTCGGCGTCTGAAGTCTGGGAAACGGGACATGCGTGACGGTGTCGCGACGGAGGAACAACGCCTGGTGTTTGGTGATTAAAGCGGGGGTCAACGTGTTTGGAGAACGCAGAGATGTGTTGCCAGAGGTCTAAAGGGGCCGTCGTGGTTTACTATCGTGTTGTTTGATTGTCCTCTCTTCACCGCCTCTCTATAATGTGTTTTATGTGACGGGATGCATTACTTAGGATTAGTACCATGTTAGGTAGCAGCCAAATTTTGTTGGAAACTTACAGCAACATGTACGTTTGTAAAATTGGCTCCAAAATGTTGTTCCAATTTCTGTTCCATTGGACCATTAGCTCTTATTTTGAAGCGGGTCCTTGAGGGTCGATCTGATATCATCTCGCTTCTTCTATAAGTGTATTATGTGATGGGATGCATTACTTAGGATTAGTACCATGTTAGGTAGCAGCCAAATTTTGTTGGAAACTTACAGCAACATGTACGTTTGTAAAATTTGGCTCCAAAATGTTGTTCCAATTTCTGTTCCATTGGACCATTTTATGTGACGGTCATTACTTAGATTAGTACCATGTTAGGTAGCTGCCAAATTTTGTTGGAAACTTACAGCAACATGTACGTTTGTAAAATTGGCTCCAAAATGTGGGTCCTTGAGGGTCGACCGATATCCATTTCTAACTTTCTGCTATATTACCAAGTTAAGGGAAGTTTCTCCTGTTGGAGTAGCCATGTTTCGTCGATCTAAAGAATGGTTACATTTTGCAAAGGTTGACAACAAGTTGGCCAGTTGTTTTCAGTTATCTTTCCAAGTGAAATGGTAATAGATTGAATGCCTAATTTAGAGGAATAGACGAGTGATAAACTTATTTATTGAGTAAAGAGTGACCTCCTGTGTGTCTTTGTGTTGTATCCAGTAAATCAATACAAATGCAGAAGTCAAAAAGCTTCCATTGACTTTGTAAAAAATGAAGCACCACATTTTTTTGAAAGAGGTACCGAAACAAGGAACAGAAAAATGTTAATCGATACCCGTCCCCATAAATAGTAATACAAAAAACCAACATACATCACAGTGCTATCATCCATTGTGTGAGTGTTATCACCCACGTGAGTGTGTTCCTGAAAGTAAACCAGTGATGCAGAGGCTAGGAGATATTATAGTAGGTATACGGTGTGTGTGAGCGTGAATACCAATGCACATCCACGCACCATGTTCGCTGTGAGGATGTGCACGTGTGTGTGTGTTCGCTGTGAGGATGTGCACGTGTGTGTGTGTGTTCGCTGTGAGGATGTGCACGTGTGTGTGTGTGTGTGTGTGTGTGTGTGTGTGTGTGTGTGTGTGTGTGTGTGTGTGTGTGTGTGTGTGTGTGTGTGTGTGTGTGTGTGTGTGTGTGTGTGTGTGTGTGTGTGTGTGTGTGTGTGTGTGTGTGTAAGATGAACGCAGGAACGCCTGGCACTCCATCATCTCTGGTGGCCGTCGACCAATGGCAGCGCAGGGAAAAAAGGCAGCTAAATTCTCTCTCCCTTTCTCTCGCCAAGGTCACGGTGGAGGAGAGGAGTGGGGGAGTCCATCTGGGCGCATGCCCAAGGGCACGAGTCAGTTGGACACACACACACACACACACTCACACACACACACACCTCTGTATCAACGCCACGGCCACGAGCTGGCGATGGGAATGGAAATGAGACAATTGTCCAGAGATAATACAATTTAAAAGTGGGGATTCCCGAGAGGAGAGGGGGGGTAGTAGGGAGAAAAGAGAAAGCCTGAGAGGAACCATCGTTTCTGCTCAGGGTTCGGCATTCAGCCTAGTTTTGACACTGACTTAATGACTGGAGGGAGTGAAAGACCCGGACGGCATTGTCTGGGAGCAAATTGAAATCCAGTGAACTATAATGTATTTATTGTCTGGAAACAAAGCCAGCACTCTCAACGCTTTGGAACAATTTACTGCCCGGAGTGCGCCAGCTAGAAACTGAGTTTCTTATCAAAAAAAGAGCTTAGAGAACATTAGACATAGCAGTACTTAAATCCTCGTTGGCCAAAAAATGCATATAAACATGCAGCCCTTTTTAATTGCGTATTTTATGCACAATATTGAAAACGAATAAAACTGAATTAAAAATAATCCACACATGGAAGTCTTCAAATTGTGGTGGACCTGCCAGCACACCAGTCTCCCACAGCCCATCCTCAAACTGGGAAGAAACCATTCTAAATCCACCAGCACCGAGAGGGAAAACTGCAATACCCAGAAAGACGCAAAACACTGTGACAAAAAGAGACGAGTGGCGACCAAACAAAAACACCTTTCAAACTTCAAAGCTTTATTTAATCAGTCAGCCTCCACACACACACACACAAAGACACAGAAACACAAACCGACAGACAGACACGCCACAGGTACTGTAATGTTGACGATGATATGACGCAACGTGTAAGAGTTGGCGCCCGTTAGACGTGATGGAATCCATCTCTTTCCCGGTGTGAACAGACGTAAGGGTTTGTGGTGGAGCCCTGAGAGGCCAGACAGCTGGCAGGGCTGTACGGCAGCTGCCAGCGAACAAGGCACTTGGTTGGGGGGGGTATTACTGCTACTGCCAAATTATTACATCGTGCCAATGACTCCTAGTCCCGTCTGCCTTTCATGCGACCCTGCAGCGGTGGATTACTGCAGCCGTGTGTGTATGCATGCCCACTACACGCACAACCGTTGTGCACATGCTGCATGTCCTGCACGTACACACAAACACACGCGCACATCGACATTGTGTTGCGCAGACATTGTGATCACACGCACACACACACACACACACACACACACACACACACACACACACACACAACATTGTGTTGCACAGACATTGTGATTTTGCGCACACACACACACACACACACACACACACACACACACACACACACACACACACACACACACACACACACACACACACACACACACACACACACACACACACACACACACACACACACACACACACACACACACTGTGTGTGCACATTAAAAAACAAATAGAGGGTTCAGATGAGTGTAATTCTTAAATGCCCGGCATTCCCCGAGATGGTCAGGCAACAACTAATCTCCAGAACAAAATAATAGCTGCAAAGAAGAAAGAAATAACACATCAGCACTTTGCACCTCAACAACAACAACACCGCAAGCATACTTCAACAAATGACACCCCTCCCCAGCACCCCCAGCCCTACCCCGGCCCATCGCCTTGGAAACGGGCTAGCCACAAGCTGATTGGATAACATGTTGTCTTAGCAGGAGAACAGCCGGGTGGGAGACGAGGGGGTGGGGGGGGGGGGGGGGGGGGGGGGGGGGGGGGGCTTTAAAACCTCTGTTCTCCTTCCAGATGTTTCTGCTTCTCTCTCCCTCACACACATACACTCTCTCACTCCCTGACACACATTTTCTCTCACACATACGCGCACCCTTTCTCTCCCTCTTGCTCGCTCACACACACACACACTTTCCTCCCTTTCTCACACACACACACACACACACACACACACACACACACACACACACACACCACACACAACACACACACACACACACACACACACACACACACTCTCAAACACACATTCTCCCACACCGATCCCTCACACATACACCCCCACACAATTTTTCTCCCACATACACACCCTCCCATCCACACACACACACCCTTTCTCTCCCTCTCTCATGCATACAGTCTCACACTTTCTCTCCTTCTCCTCCACACATTTTCTCTCTCTCCCTCTCCTCTCCCTCCCTCTCCCCTCCCTCCCTCCCTCCCTCCCTCCCTCCCTCCCTCCCTCCCTCCCCAGGTTGTTTGGTCTGAGTGGACTTTCCGGGCAGTTTCCAGTAATGTAGTTGTACTTCTAATACAGCTAAGGGAGGCTGGAAACAGCTCTTTAGCATCAGGCTTCAAAGCGTCCTCACTTGACACTACGGTCCTGGCCTAGGCAGAGCATGACATTCATATTTCAAAGGCATTAACATGAATAAAAAATAAAAGGAAACATCTACTCAGCAAAGTTAAAAAAGTTCTGGAGTCTTTTGCACATCGTAAATTGTCTAATTTAGTTCATTTATCCTATGGGGGTCAGTTTTACAGTAAGAACCTACTACTACCATCACACTACCACTACTACTATTAGAAAGTATCAAAAAATATCAAATATCATGGAACATTTACAACCAACTCTGAATGTTGACCGTAATATTTGGCTGTTCCCTTTGAGGAGTGTGTAAAACCCTGCCAGTGTTTAGCTGGTGCGGGCTGTGGTCACAGATAGGTCTCTGTCTGCTAATGAGGGAGAGGGGGCCGGTGACGGAACGGGAAGAACAGCGCGCGGCCCCCCCTGAAGGACATGCTCAATTTCACCGGAGAAAAGTCACTAAAAGGCAACCTCTCAATCACTCCCCCTCACTCTCTGCCTCCGTCTGCTCTCTCTCTCTCTCTCTGGGCCTTTTGTTTGTTCCGGAACCTTCCAGAGAGAAATTAAAACGCTTAATGCCGTTCGGTTTCCCGCTCTTCACACTTGGCTACTTTCATTATGGTAAAAGAAAGAAGATGGTGGCCAGCTTAACTTCTCTTGTCCACACAGGTCTTTCTCTCAGTGGATTTTCCCAGTTGTTGTTTTTTTTTTCCCCTTTTAATGGGAAATGGATGACACACTGACTAGCTTAACCGCTTCAATACGTGTGCGAATACTCCTTGAGGAATTGGTTTGAGATAAGACATCGATCAGGGATGGGCCGAGGCAGCTGTCAGAGACACACGACCATCGATAACAGCGACCGAAAAATACAGAAAAATAAAATGAAAAAAAAAACAGTTGGTTTCATCATTAGTTTGGTCCGACAGCGGGAGAAAGTTCGGGATGGCTGTGAGTGTTGATAAATGGCTAGCCGAGGTGGAGAGGGGGAGGGGAGGGCTACCATCAAAATCAATAACACCTTGAGAAAAAAGGATAAAGACACAATTTCAGCCACAATCTTCAGAAAACTAGCGGCTTGTTTTGATGTATTGCAGAGATCCCATGCCTTTGCGCTGAGTCATCAATCTGAGACCCAACCCAAAAACCACAACCCCAAGGACGAAAGAAACAGTTGAAACAGTAGAAAAACTACAACAGCACAAGCAGCACATGTTCCTATGATTCGCTACACTTCTGAGAATGACGATTCTGTTACCACGTGGATTGGCAACATCAGCAATAAGTAGAAACAGCGATACAGGCTCTTTAAACCCCCTAGGTGTATTGGGGGGAGGCCGGTGCGGGGGCTGTACGAGAACCATGCTTTGATAGCAGCATTTTGCTTTGTATTCCTACCAGATAAACAACACCTCGCTACAACTTCCTGGTAAACAACACACACCCAGAGATACAAGCTGACTGCATTTGAAGTAGCTATAGCAGTATCTATAGTAAATGGGGTAGCATGCAGCAGTAGGAGCTAGCGTAGCAGTAGAACTAGCGGGGACTGTAGAAGAAGAAGTAGAAGCAGAAGAAGCAGTGTGACTGTTGCAGTAGTCTCAATGCTAGTTGTGGAACTACTAGTAGCAGTAATGGTAGTAGGCCTACTCATAACTAGTTAGACTACACAAGCGGTTAGCATTAACAGTAGCCCTGAAACCCAACAGCGGCTGGCAGCTAGCAGTGACCGTAACAGTGGTGGTTGGAGTTGCAGTAGCAGTGACAGCATCATTAGAGGGAACATTAGCATTGGTTGAGGCCCTAGAACCCCACCAATGTCTATTTACAGCAGGCATGTTGGGAGCACTACAGTTCTTTATGGCATGTCTTACTGTGAGCTTTATAACAGTCTACATCACAAACCGTAAAAGCCAAGGACCCAAAGTCACATAAAGAGAAGAAGCCCACACAACTATACAGCCAAAACGATAAAATACATGTGACTATTTCACACAGCAAAACCCATATGTGCTCGAGCTGGGGGAAATGGGAGAATTTACGGCCATAATAATTACAACAACACAGTTTCATGTTATATTACAAGATATCAATATCGCCGGATATGACTTTAGATAAAACCCAAGAGTCAACACGACGGAGGCTCAGCAACCAATAAAGTTGTAAAGTTTATCGCACCAAACCCCCGAGGTATTCTCAATCAGCAGCACTTGAAAAGGACAATACCGGCCCGGAGCAATCTCTCCTGGCTTCACCAAAGCATCCCTCACCAATATCGTTGGTAGACTTGGTTGTACTGATTCTGTCAAAGAGTATTTATCGTGTAAGCGCTCGTCATAAATGTAAACGATAGCGATACAGTGTTAAGACAGTTAATTTTTATTATTATTGCCCCGCCGATCACAGCCTGTGATGGTTGGCAGTCATTTTGCTGTCTTGATGAACTCTTTATCATTGGCGGAAGAATGATTATTTGCTTTCAAATTTGATGTTGCCATGTGTTTATTTTTTTATATCTATAGTCTATAGCAACTGTTTTAGTAACCATTTTGAATCCGTGAATTCTCAAATCTGAAACCCCCTCTTATGAAGTAAATCTCTATCGGGCTTCATTGAACACCAAACAAGAAAATAAAATCACCCATCGACAACATTTTCGATTCAGAGACTGGGGTAGAAATACCCAGAATTCCTGGCATACCAGAAGACGCGAAAATAGAAATGGCAGCAGACGGTGTAAACTAAAAGTCGGAGAGAGGGGAGAGGAAGTGACCCTTTTCCGGCCCAACACACTGACTCCCTTTGTTTGCATGATTAACAGGAGAGCCAGCGGAGGAGGAAAAAAATCAATAACTGGCCCTTTCACGGGACTGTCTCTAATGCTGTGACCCTACCTCCATGCACTTCCTACTGCACGGCCAATTATATGCCCTGATCAATAGACGTTCCGTAATGGGATATCGGCACTCTCTGTGGCGCTGTTGTTAAGGGCTGAGGGCTGTACGGGGAAATGAAAAGGTGCACCGTTGTTGCCACAAACCGTGAACATGAACACCTCTTAAGCCCGTCCACACTATAAACGTGGAATGCACGCGTGGACCGATTTGAAGACATAGATGAAAGGGAATGACATGAAAGTTGGGAGGAAATAGGAGGTGGCTTATTCCACTGTGTGTGTGTGTGTCAGTGTGTGTGTGTGTGTGTGTGTGTGTGTGTGTGTGTGTGTGTGTGTGTGTGTGTGTGTGTGTGTGTGTGTGTGTGGGTGTGTGTGTAGGTGTGTAAGTGTAGGTGTGTAAGTGTAGCTGTGTGTGTAGTGTGTGTGTGTGTGTGTGTGTGTGTGTGTGTGTGTGTGTGTGTGTGTGTGTGTGTGTGTGTGTGTGTGTGTGTGTGTGTGTAGGTGTGTGTAGTTGTGTAATGGACTGAGATCCTTATCCGTCCCCTGACCACTGTAGAGGCAGCCCTGATCAATTCACCGGAACAGCAGCAAACAAACACACCCTAGCAGGAACAAACCGGCCCCCAGAAGAAGAAGACACAGAAAGGACAATCTCTAATCACAAGCACAAACGCTGGGGCCCCTCGAAAAACATCATGAAACCAATCTTCAAACTAGATCTGAATGGGCAGGAACAAACAAATTCCAGGACCCTGGAACTGCTCAGACAATCAAAACCTGCATGTCCACGGTTCTACCCAGAACACGCCAGTTGGTGAATTGTTTTCGGATAATGTGTGTGTTCTTACAAATTGAACCCGAATGTAGTTCCCCATAAGACACCACAGTGCTCAGTCTTTAATTACAACTCAAATGAGCAGTAACAATGTCCCCAGAAATTTCAAATCTTCAATTAAAGCGTCAATGAGCAGCAACACAGGGTACCCATAAACCACCAAAGCACTGCATAACTAAACCACTGGATTGAATCTCATCCAATCAAACTCTGAATATGATTAAAAACAATTCCCAGAAAGCAACTGAAAACAATCCTCAACCGAAAAACCCAGAGCGCCAAATGACCAAAACGCACGACGGAAACTCCACCAAGCATTGAAAACCTGAGCGAGAGGAACCAGTTGCACATTTAAGACTTTTGTAGGAACTATGCAGGGAACGAGAGAAAAACATGGCATCTATGGTTACAAACGATCTGCTTCATCTCCCTCATAAATGTAAGGTCGCCATCGCCTCCATAAGGATATAAGGAGGCTACAAGGAGCCGCCATAATCCTTAGTCACTGAGCGTCCGTCTTGGTTCCATCTGGGTGCTTAATTGACGCTAGATGGGTGGGAGAACTGAATGCAGTCAAATGTACTGTATTTATATTGCGCTTTTCTTACCAGTGGCCACTCGAAGCGCTTCACAATAGAACATTCACCCCATTATGCACACATTCACACACCGACAGCGAGGTCAACGATGCAAGGGACACATCGACAGCTGGGGATTGAACCAGCAACGTACCGGTTACTAGCCAACCCAATCTACCTCCTGACCTGCAGTTTACCCCGTCCAGCTGGGGTTTAGGAGCCAGGCGGCCGCTAGGTGGATACTAAGCTCCACGTGTCTTTGTGTCCGCCCGCATGTCCACTCTAATCACCCACAGCAAGCGCCGGAGCTGCAGCTGGGGTATTGTTTGTATTTCAAAGCTCAAACCCTCCTCACACCGCGTTCTACTCACTCCGTCTGGAGGGAAGTATGTCATGTTTCGCTCTGCACAGATTTATCCCCAGCCTGTCCTCTGAGAGAGGACTTCAGCAACAGCAGCGTGCCATACTTGGGGAAAACTTAAAGAGTTTGGCCTGAGGGGTGTTAGAAATATAGAGACATGTAGGAGGACAGGATAGTGTAGTGGGTGTGGTTGCCTGGGAGCTATAAAAGGTACTGAGTTGTCCTTTAGTACAAACATGTCTGTTTGAAATGATTGTTCTTTGAATGTCTTGAAATGGGGATTCCCACATATATATAAAGCACTATATATGTAAGGACACTCTGTGCCTGAAGGAATACTTTTTGAGCATACTCTTCTTCCCCCTTACTTGCTCCCTAATGATGTATCTCAGTTCACTAGAAAAAGCCGCCGGATAAATGACTAAGTAGTAAATAGTACCAGATGCAAGTCGATGCCCTTACAGTGCAAAACTTTCCCAGGGACACCCGAGGCACCAGCATGGCTTTTAGGTATAAAGACTTGTTGCTGTGGCAACTATATTTCCCCAAAACCAAAAAAAAACATGCTTAGTCAGTATACTGCAAAGAAAATGAAGAAAGGGAGAGACGGGGTAGCCGGTGATTTTACCAAGTGAGGCTCCACGCTTCACGTGATGCCTTATTGTGACGACATCATGTCTCCCTCCTGACGGCATGACAAGCCCGTTCATTAAGGGGGAGGACTTTTCCCGCCCATTTCGCGGGGGCTCGTGTTTCCGACTCGGCGCGGTCCCCTCAGGAATGTTGAAACAGGCCCAGGAATGTTACACGCAAGCCCTGAGCTGCTGCGTGAGCGTCTCGGTGTGTTCCAGGACCGCTGGACGAGGAAGGGAGTGTAACGTACATATAGCTGTTCGCTTCTAGCACATTTATTGCTATCGTATATATTTATACTACTCCTAACCCTGGTGAATAAACATAAGGTTAATAAAATACAGAAATATGAAAAGGACGGTAAACGTTGTCTACCTACAATCATAGCTATGTTTGAAGTCATAAAATGTTAATTCTTATTGCATATTTTTCAGAACTATTGAAACTTTTAAACTGAAACCTTTTCCCTATTCCCATGAGCCGTTATTGAGTCGGCTCCAGAGCATTCCTCACCACCTCCGTAACAGCCGCAATACCTGCGGTTGGCCAGTCTCCTCTGCTGAGGAAGGTCCCTGACCCAGACGAACAGTGTGCAGACCCACAAGTATTTAAGTGGCAGCCACGATGAGAGGGATTTGAGTTCTCTAAATGCTAAGGAAAGGTGCTTCAATGCTTCCTTTCTTATCTCATTCAGCATAGAGTACACCGACTGGACCATCCAACGAAAGGAGATAATGCCGTCCCACAATTCCTTGCGGCAGGAAACCTTAAAACAACTCACAAACCGTCAATTAACAAAAATCAAATCTTCAAGCACTCATACAATCCAACTAATTGGGAGCGTGAGCAACATTATCAATGGGGCTATTTAGTTTCCCTTTTGTCGCATAACGACGTAGCCTAGCGTCAATGCAGTCAAGAGTCTCTTAGCACTGCGGATGTCTTCTCCTAAGCCCTCATGAATTCTCCTTCCCATCTTTCCTTGACCTCATGACGTCTTCCATCAAGGTCAAGGAAAAAAAAAGTGAGGAAACGACATGGGACATCATTTTCTGGACTGTCCGTCTGCAACCCTGCATCCCACTTCCTGAGAGGGTCAAAGGGCAACAGTAGGCCAAAACACAGAGATGAGCCAACACCCTTGAGAAGAGGAGTGTGTGGTTCACTGACACACTCAACCACCCACCTCCCTTCCCTCTCTCCGCAGAAGCAGACGCTGGGAGAGTGGAAGAAGAGAGAATGAGGTCAGAGATTTGCGATACGGTGGGCGGGGCTAGGATTAATCAGAGCCACTCCCGCCATGTCTCCGCTGAACTGGCCCGGGATTGGCTGGAGATGTTCCCGATGTGAAGCAGCTCTACAGCATGAGATATGTATAGACCTCACCATGTACGGCGCCATGCGAATTTGAATCCTGACCTCTTTTGTTGGGATTATGTATATATATATAGACCCAAATGTTGAGCGGTATGCAAATGAATGTACCATTTAGTAAGCATGAACACTGAAAGCGTTCAGCCGACCTTAATATCTTACAGGCTAGCTTGTGCGCGTGCAGAAACGATCCCAGGCACACACACACAAACACACACACACACACACACACACTGAATTTAAACAGTCAACACAGGTGTGCATATAGACAGACAGATAAAAGCACACACACAAACACACAGGTGTGCCTACAGACAGACAGAAACACACACATTCACACACTGACCACCAAACCTGAGTCATTCCCAAGGTATTCACACCCCCCTCAGCAGCAGGAAGCGGGAGGATCAGAAAGACATAAAGAAAACAGAGCAGAACAGCGCACAATGGAGAGAGTGTGGAGAACACACCTTGGTCTCTCCGACGCGTAGCCCCGGGCTCAGCATCCACTAAACAAACCCACCGCTTCCCCAAAGACGCTATGCTAATCAGACTTCCACTTAGCAGCACAGCCAGCTAGAGGCGTGGCCCGTTCCACGCCTAGTTAACATGTTAACCGTACATCCTTATAATTACTTAGATTTAGTCTATTTACGAAACATGTTAAATTGTAGTCTGAGAATTAGCCCTATTTACGAATGGAAATTGCACAGCCTCAGATTTATGGTTGGTAAAGTCCATGAATCATTTATCATGTTCAATGATGCATTCTTAAGTCTAGGATTCATTTACCATGTTCAACGGTAAAGCCTTGCTGAGATGACGGCATTAGTCCGTGTGCAGTCCTAAATGCAGGCCCATGTAGCATGTTAGAAGTGGTACAGTCATTGATGAAGGCCTACATTGGGAGAAGCGTTGCAGTCAGATTTGTTTCAGATGCATTTCCCTAACCTCAAGGTTACTCCCACAGCTTCTCTCGGTGGAATCCACCAACGATCTTATTTCTGCAACGTCCTCAACAACTTTGCCAAACCAAATGTGTTCTGTTTAGCCGTTCACTCCTCTTTCAGATTCCTATCTTTTGGATTTATTCAGATGAAATGTTTGGATTCCAGTGACTAGCTAACCAAAAGCAAACATGCTCTTGTTGTAAAAATGCTTTGAATTCAATTCCGTCGGCCACATGACCTCACGCAGCAACTAAACGCAGCAAAAGTGTAGTAACTACAGCTAATGCCTTTTAAAGAGCCCAAGTTTTACAATCATCTGTCATGTTGACAAGCGATATAATGATCCATTCCAAAGTCTGTGACATCATAATGTGGGAGGAGTCCAACTGGCTGGAAGGAGCCAATTTGTTGACTGTATCGGCTGGTTAGGCTGGAACAAACAGTCTGTCAGACATCTGGGGCACAAATGGACAGACTTTGAAACGGTGCCGCTTCCGGTCTTATTGTGTAGTGGATTGCAGGAAGCTGTGTTGTGGTGGTCGACAGGAAGTGCACTGAGTGTTCCACTATAGCTCTTACTTACACCAAGAGGCAGCCATTCAAACCCCAGGCAGATTCAAACCATCCATCTCTCTCCATTGTCGGCCGCCAAATAGCTCATTTGGATTCATGGGGATGAATTATGTGTTTGACTAAAGGGCATGTGTATATTAATAGTTGAGTATAAAAATATTCACCAGTACTTTCCAGCGTTGCAGGTGAGGGGCGAATCAAAACATGCATAGGTTTCGTCTTAAAACAAGGTTCCGTCTAAAAGATGCCCTTGGGCCAGGAACTTAAATTGAAGTAGAGTGTACGTGGCCTCAGGTTTGAACTTGAATTTACATACAATATACATAAATTACCTACAACTTTCACCCCCAATGTGAAAATGCATCCATGCATTTGCTTAAAAGCGCAATACATATGCATTTGTTCTAAAAACAAATACAACACAATCGCTTTTGAGCAGAATGTGAGCTCTTAGAAAGATCACCTCATGTTGAATATCATTAAACTATGTTTGCAAAAAAAAGCATGCATCAAAGTCAATGATTGATTCATGTTTTGCACCGGCACATAAACAAGCTGGCTAATTATCTTCCGCCCAACATGTCCGCGCTGTTGGGGCCGCGGAGATGAAGGGAGATAAATAGTAGAGGTGCTTGCCCCTGCCCCTCCCCTCCATGCACTCCAGTGGAACGAATCCAGCATCCACCACCAACATCCCCGGTTTAAATGGTTGTTGATGCGCCGAGAATGACATCATCAGATTCCGTATTAACCATGCTACCATCAAACCTACTCGCAGTCGATCAAACCAAGACAACTAGGATATTTGGGTTGGATTCAGCCAAGTCCTAACCTTGAAGTATGCCGCCCAAACCAGGTACTCCGTGTAACGCATGTAGGACTGGATGAGCAGACCAAACACCACCAACGAGTCTGCCACCATCAAGGGCACCACCCCACAGAGCACTTCCTGCCAAGGCTTGAGTTTAGCCTCAGCCTCACCTCAACTTTTTAGCCCACAGCCCGGGCCTACTGCTAGTCAAACTTGTGAAGTTCAACAACCAGCAACCAACAGCTTTTTCAGACATTTGAAGCAAATACTGTACATACATTGATACAAAGAAATAGCCAGTGCAATTAGGCACTGTTACGCTAAAGATTTGAAGGCGAGAAACATGGTAGAATAAAAGGGCTTCAATGAGCTAATGAGTATCATGGATGTAAAGTATGCACTGCCTTGGCGAAGGTATCTCTTCTGTATACCACGCCCTTAGCTCTACTCTCTCAGTTGAATACACATTTAATTTAATCAATGTTCAGTATACCATCTCTAAAATGTTTGAGAGACGTTTGAAATCCAGGCATTCAATGTAATTTAATGTAATGGGAATCAGAGGTGTTGTTTACATCATATGTTTAATTTATAAATTTATTCAGCGTTTAACACAAAGCCATGTTGGTTCTTGGAAATGTTTGTCATCTATTTGTTATGATGATAAATAATTGCATATAATAGCCATAATATATTATATGGTTAACTAATTAACCATAATTAACCTTCTGGTTTCTTTAGGGTTCTGGAGGATTAACGTAACCCTAACCTCAAATTGAGCATTATTATTATCATTTTATATATATCTTGATAATTATCAATCAATATAAAAATAACATAGTCAAATCCTATTGGGCCATATCGCTCAGCCCTAAACAAATGTATCAGCGAAGCGGATCATTTTATCCAAAGTGACTGCTCAGTGAGCCACAGAATAATCAAAGCATGTAATTAAAACACTGCTGGGTAGCTATAGAAGGACCAGCAACAAACGCTGTTATCTGACATCTGATAGCCGTATCATTGCACGCAGGCTACAACCGAGTACAGAGTGTGTTCATGTCGTCTACTTTAAACCGTGACACCTGTGATGACATCGTTGGGTCACGAAGAGAAAGAAGGAACAGTGGGAGAAGGAAGAAACAGGTCTGTAAGGCTGGAACAGCAGCCCCCCCAAAGCACAACCACCCGGGCCATTCTGCCACAGCCAACATCAACGTCAGGCCCGCCGCAAATCACACACATCCACGAGATCCAGGCCATAATGGGAGGGCAGATTTAATACCAAGTGATATTCAGGGAGCGAGAGGGAGGGGAGGAGGGAGTGCATGTTTGAAACTATCAATCACACACCAAATGGAGCCGTTGAAAGAAGATGACTTTTGTCCACAGAAAATAATGTAATCAGCCTATTCCCCCTTCCTCTCCTCCCTCTCTCTCTCCCTCTTTCGCTCGCTCTCTCACTCTCTCCCTCCCTCCCCCTCTCCTCCCTCTCTCTGTTTGGCCGGGCCAGTGTATTAGACATCTCTCAGTGTTTAGAGCACACACACATAAACACACACACCTTTTCCTCTTCATAAATCACAAACCTCTGCAATGCTGCCAGGATTTTGTTTAACCCAATTTGTCAAATCGGGACCCACCACACACACAAACACACCCACTTATACACACATACACACAACTGATCGACACCCACACACACACATAACTGATTATACACGCACAACATAACCTTACACAAACACACACACACACACAAGTTAACAGCACATCCACGCACAAACCATCCACCACTCCACCCCCACCCATCCATCCAGACACCCCGCTTCCATCGCCCCCCCCCACACCCACCACACCCACCACCAGCACCACCAGCACTACCAGTGCCGCCCCCGCAGTTTTCCCAGCAGCGGGGCCGGGGAGCGAGGCCTGGTGGGCGGATCAAAGCTCTGCGATGATGACGCCAGCCCGGCGTTGTGTGGTAATTATGGAAGCCAGTACGCTGTGCAGGGCCCGGGCCCGAGACACTGCTGCTGCTGCTGCTGCTGCTGCTGCTGCGGTAACTAGGCAGGAAGCACGGAGCGACTGGAGGAACCAGCAGAGGAACAAACAGGACAGACAGCCAGAGGAGGCAGGTCTGATAAACAGGAGGGCGGGGGTATCAATACGTCTTGTTGTTTCATTGCTTTTATCCAAAGCGGTTACATGGTGGTTTCTTTAGGGATGGGGGTCAGGACACCTTGCTCCAGGAATGGTTATAGGTCGAGTGCTGAGATAGGGATTTGAACTAAGGACCTTTTGAATGACAAGGGCATTGAAATAAAGATAATGAAGAAGACACGGACATATACGCTCACACATTTATACATACCGATGTGTGTATTGTATGTATGTGTGTATTTAAGGAGTGGTTTGGTCTCACAGAAGCACACAGTAGTCCTGTTACTTGAGCGACTTTCTGAGCAAACCTCTTTAGATAACGGTGTTATCTCCAGAAAGGATCTTCCCTGGTATTTGATGGGCCTGGGCCTTATTTGAATTGCTATGAAGCTGAAGAGCCAGCACATAGCCAGCTGGGTTGCAGTGGACCACGGAAATCAAATCAAATCAAATAGGTACGACGTTTCCTGAGAACGTCTCTTTACCTTGAATTAAAGCGATCTTTTCAAGTTAGGCCGATGATAACGAAAGCACACATTCAGAATCAGAGTAATGAATGAGAAAGTTCTGAGCTTGCAAATTTCTAAGAAGAAACTGGACGGACGCCACGGCAGCTACAGAAATAAGGCAGATGGGGTTAGTAGATAAGATGGGGTTAGCGGTTCATCTAACCATAATGGCTTGTGTCGCAGTGATTTCGGCCCAGGCTCAAAATTTAACCAAGTTTTCAAGAAGAGCTACCTTCATACAGGACTTGGTAACATGAAGCGCACACACACACACTGTCTGTCTGTCTGTCTGTCTGCCTGCCTGATACAGCTATGGTGTGTGTCCACTTAAAAGTAGGCCAACTGTATGTAACTGGAGTATACTACATTATTGTTTAATCATGATCAGCGTTTGATCGTCCAGAGTCAACATTGGCGTCGTTCACTGTTCCTATAAACGCTCACCACGTTGTAAATCTGAAAGCAGTCTGTACACATGCACAGAACAGTAGTTTATGCCCAGAAATGACACCTATTCAGAATGTTATCTTCTAATATCAAACTGTTTTGTTAAGCAGAACAATAAAGAAACAGAGCCATTGTTTATGGCAATTTCAAACCATTTCTTTTTGGAGAACTTGACAGTTTTGTTATTTTTGTTTGAATAAGAGTATGGAGTGTGCTGTTGCGATCAGAAATAGAGGAATTTCTGATATTCTGACCCTGTGTGTGTGTGTGTGTGTGTGTGTGTGTGTGTGTGTGTGTGTGTGTGTGTGTGTGTGTGTGTGTGTGTGTGTGTGTGTGTGTGTGTGTGTGTGTGTGTGTGTGTGTGCGCACACATGTGCGTTGCCTCACCTGTGACATCTGAGGTCTGAAGTTGATCTCCTTTAGGTCCACGGACCCTGGGGAGAGGTTGTGCAGCATCTGGCACAGCAGCACCCCGTCCCGGAGCGCCTGGGCCAGGTCGAAGACGGCGGCCGAGGGCCATACGACCCGGTGGTTGGGCGGTAGGACCTTGCAGTCGATCAACCACCGCCCGCATTGCCTCCACTCCTCCATGTCCTAGTAGTGGGGCTGACGTTTCCTCACACACAAACCAAAGTACCAAGCTCGACACCTGGCTAAAGTGAGAGTAAATTCCGTATGCAAATATCCGTATTACGGAGCAAATCTGTGTCAAAACCGGATGCTATTCTAGGGTGTCCTGGACATGTCCCCCCACTCCGAGACCTTCAGGGGTTTCTATTCCTCGTTGGAAGAGCGATAGGTGTTTAAAAAAGCTTCTATATCCCGTGAAAAGTACAGTTCAGTGACAACAAGACCGAAAACAAACTATCCTACAAGGATTTCCTTTTCTTCATCCTCAAAAAGTTTGTTGTCATACTAAACCCATCCCATCACAGCGTGGGGATCACCAACAGCATTAGGATGAGGATGAGGGGTGATGAAGCACGTCCCCGGGACCCCCGATCCTCAGCCTCATCAAACCAAACACCATAGTCCGATTAGAGTCCGCTATGTGCCAAAACCCAAACGCGTACAACAAAGCACGGATCTTGTCTCTAAATCCGCAAGAACTGCGAGAACATCTCCGATCCCTGTTACTCCCAGCAAACAGTCAGCCCACGGACCAACAGCCAGCTCTGATCATCCTTCACCCTCCAAACATCCCTCTCCAAGCCAGCGGAAAAACATCCACGAACACAGCGTTTACGACACGACCCTTAATCCATGGAGTGTACTTGGCGCCCTGGAATCGAGAGGAGGGTGTGGATGAGCAGCTCCCGGTCACTTGGTGTTCTCTGTGGTGTTCTTGGTCTCTGTTCTCTTCTCTTCTGGTCCGCGTCCTGCCTCGCCTGGTCTCCACTATGAACGCACTGAGCCTGATGTGTGGTGGTCCCAGCTGCCCTGCCCGCCGCTCTGGGGGGGCTGTAGATCAACGCGTAAAAACCAAAACGCTTGTTTTACGCGCTTATCACCGCGAACGAGCTGCGTCGCTCCATGCAAATAAACTACTTTTCATCGGGATCGCTACACTACGAGCCCCAGAGGCAACACTACTACTACACACACACACGCACACACACAAAGGGGAAGTTAAGGCAAAATATGTGAAACGTGAGCGTTGAGGAGGTGCGCCCTCTGACGCACGGTGCGCGCATTACATGAGCGGACTCATTGCACGTCAGTGGATGCTCAAGAAGCAGAACAGAGGACCAGGTCCGATCACATCGATTGATCCAATATAAACTATGATAAGTTGTTATGAACCGCATAATTCATACTTTAAAAAGGTCCCCAGTCACTCATCGGCGACACTGACAAATGTTGCCTCCAGCCAAGTCACTCAATGTGGGGGGAAATCATCAGAATAAAGCCTAAAGACTCCCAACTGCATCACCTGACAGCTTTCAAACTTTCTTAATTTAAATGGCACCCGACAGCCATGCCAGTGGAACATGTTCATATTACTGCATGACTCCAGAATGTGTTAACAATTCTTCAGTGCTACGGCTCACGCCTAGGGAAAACCCAATAACCCAAAGGCGAATCCTATACGACATAGAACCCTCTACAACCCAAAACGATAGCCCTGCTGCAGCCTGCAGCTCATTGGCTATGGATGTTCACTTTTCAAAAGCACACTTCTCCCCCTGTGCTGCCATACATCTGCGAGTGTGCTCCCTCCACTGGACTGAGACGTCCGCATCTCTTGCAACACTGAATGGACATTGCCGTGCACAGGCCTATTAGCTTTGAATTCAAGCCTATTTACTAAATTCAGATGAAATGCTGTATATATTAGTCTAGGGGGGCTCCCGTATAAGTTGACCGACATTGGGGATTTAATTCAGAGCCATAAATACATATAAACAGAGGTATGATCATCGTTCCCTTGACATCAGCGGTGGTCATGCTTGCGTGTAGCATCCCTCATCATGAGGTTCCGACTCCGGGTCGACATGCTCGATATGAACATTTTGATCAGATCGAATCAACAACCTTTTCATGCTTAGTGGAAGTTGCGGAGAATGTATAATTGGAATGTGTATCGAAACGTAAGAGCTTGGTAGGCCCACCTGTAAAGCTGGACGGCAGATGTCTTGCACCCTGTGGTGGGGAAAGAGTAGGCAAAGGTTCAGCCTCAGCAACTGTTTTTTTTTTTGATAGACGGTATTGACACGAAACCCGGCCAAGACAAAAATAAATTGAATCTTTCATGCTAAAATAACAAATTTCTAGAAAAAAAAACATTTTTTGCGAGGCTTAACATAAATTATCACATCACTGCAAATACGCGCCCCAAATGCGGCCCACGGGTGCCCTCTCTCGGATGTTTAGGGAGTTGCAGGTACATTTAGCATTCTTCATTAGTGATCATTAAAGCACAATTAAGTCATGTATTTAAATCAACAAAATCCATATGAAATACACAAAAAAATATTCCATGTAAATAACAGCTGTTCAAGCAATGAGGGACAAATCATGTCGGTGATTGTAACATCTGGTTGAAGGATGATGTTGACAGTTTAAAGTGGAAGTGATTGCCAGAGGTCAATACAATCTAGTTGAGATACCAAATTATGAAAGATTTGAAAATGCCTTACGTTCAAATTTATATATTTTCACACAAAACGTTTTCCAGGCTTCTTGTTGTATTTATTGAAGAAAAACAAAAAGGAAGTTAGCTCTTATTACAGTTTTGCAGAAACATTAAATGATAACTTCTACTCGTTGATTATGGCAGACATTTACATGAGCAAGCCTAAACTTATTTACAGAGGATACACGAGTCCTTTTATGGGCAACATAAAAAGAAGACACCTTAAAACAAGACTTAAAAAAAGAAAGCTAAATTGAGGTACAACAAATCTCCATGCATGTTAAAAATAAAAAGTAGAAATCCTTTTTTATATATATAAAAAGAGGCTATCATATTACAACAAAAGCATAAAAAAGAAGTTAGATTTGAAAATATCTATATATTTATATACATGTTCTTGGTCAGCATCTGACCAATGAGAAAACAACATTCAGAAAAAAAACGACAAAATGAAATAAAACTAAAACAGACAACTTAAGGCGGAGGAACGTGAACATAGATATCTGGGCATAAAAATAAATATAACAGAGATTATCCTTTTTTTGTTTGTTTTTGTTTTCGTTTATTTTTATAAAATGTATTTTACATTTTTCCAAAAAAGTTATTGAAACCATATGTTCCGAGCAGAGAACCAGAGCATGATAAGTATTCACTGAATTCAACAGGGAGCCACTTCACCATACATTCAGACACTAAGGAGCCCCCCCACCACTAAGGTAGATACGTCTTTAACCTCCACCTACCACAGATTCCTCACAACCTTTAATCAGTGATCATAACCCAAACTGACCCCTCACACGCACACTCAAGACTACGCACCAACATTCACCCAATCATGCGGTCAGATTAAATTTCCTTTTGTACAAAAACAAATGTGTAGAGAGGTTGAAAGACCTCCAGCTGCCATGGACCACACAGATACGCACACGGGATTGGCTGTACAACAAGACACACACACACACACACACACACACACACACACACACACACACACACACACACACACACACACACACACACACACACACACACACACACACACACACACACACACACACACACACACACACACACACACAGCGTCCTGTCTACATGGACGATCATGGTGGATATCGCGATAATAGATCGACGGCAATATATTGTGGTGGGTATCAAGATATACATCGTGGTGGACGTGTGATTGTGGATATCATGATAGAAATTGCGACAGAGAGACCATGACATAGACGGTGGTGAGCGTCACGATGGGAGGGGGTGGGGATATGTGTGTGTGGGATACCGTGACAGATTATAGAGTGGATAGCATCATATCATGGTGGATATTGTGTCAATTTGGGTATTGCGGTAGATATTGCGATGTTGTGATCGTTGTGTGGGTGGCCTTCGTCTCAGGATGGAGGCCAACGATGGACGCGGGACACATCCGGGGAGAGACTCGTCGGTTAGAGCAGACCCTTCCGGGGGGGCCGCCCCCTCCCTCCCCCTCGCGCTCCCCAACGTGGTTTCCATGACAACACAAACTATAAGATGGAGGTCGTGCCTCATTGTACTGCTCTAATCACATTGTCCGTTATCTCGCTCCACGATCTGGAACAACAAAAGGTTGGAATAAGAAGAAAAAAAAAGTCATCAGTTTGGTATTTCGATTAAATCGCAGTGTTTCGTTTCAGTTCTTGCAGGATCCACCTTAGTTACAATTGTATAATGCAATGTCATGGCCATTATTGTTGCCCCACACACACACACACACACACACACACACACACACACACACACACACACACACACACACACACACACACACACACACACACACACACACACACACACACACACACACACACACACACACACACGTTTGTATGCAGCCCGTGTGAACAGCACTCTTAAGAAAGCTTCTCCTACATCAACCATCAAACTAGAGAGTTCCTCAATTTAAAACCTATTATCAAATCTGTCTTTTCTTTAAACCTAGTCTCTTGTCGCACTACGTCCCATTTCCTATAACTCTTCCACAGCCCTGTACTGTTATTTCCTTTAGGGTGCTGGCTGGGTATTGCTCAAGGATGAGGTCAAGCCGTGGACATTGTTGGAGCTACCACGCCGTTCATTCACAATAAACAAAGCCGCACGAGCGAAGGCGGCGACAGTAAGTGGAGTCGACCATAGCGCCTGTGCTGCTGCGTGTGTTGGATGGGTGGGAGAGCGCGTGTGGGAGTTGATAGAACGTGGCAGAACGTCGGCCGTCAGCTCCCGGTCTGGGGGTTATGAGTCACGGGTCTATTGGGCGCGCGGCAGAACAAGCTGTTTCATCGCGCCATCTCAGGATGGATGGTGTTTACGATAAGAAACGCCCGCAGCGGATATTGCACTTTCAAGCGCAATGCCATTTAATTACATCTAAAAAAAAAGGGCACGGTCTAGCTGTGAAGGAACCAATATATGTACTCACATAGTTTATCTTGAGTGATAAGGGGACGCAGGGAACATTTTCCGTTACGAAGCAAAATAAACCAAAGTTATTAAAGGGGTTAAATCTTGCGTTTTCAACTTTTCCCGTTGCTTTAAAATGGTATATGATGTATGAATACATGTTTTTCATCTGCTATTTATTTTTGGGACATTCTAAACACTTAAACCAATGTCACGGTGAAGTTAAAAGTTGTATAAATGCAACATGACAACCTGGGTTAGACCAGAAGACGTACCATGGTACTCAGTCGGGCTCACTGTTGTCTGAACTGGAATCACTGGAGCTACTGCTGGCCGAGTCAGACGAACTGCTGCTGTCGCTGTTCCCAGCCGCTCCTTCCTCTGGGGAGCAGGAAGTAAACACACAGGTGTGAGTCCCGGTACGTACACCTGGCCGGCTGGCCAAACGCTTTTTTGTTTCCTTGTTCTTTGTTTCCTTGTGTTTGTGTACTGCATTTCTTATAATAGTGTGTGTGTGTGTGTGTGTATATGTGTGTGTGTGTGTGTGTGTGTGTGTGTGTGTGTGTGTGTGTGTGTGTGTGTGTGTGTGTGTGTGTGTGTGTGTGTGTGTGTGTGTGTGTGTGTGTGTGTGTGTGTGTGTGTGTGTGTTCTTTGCAAAGCACTACATGAAACACTTTATACGTCTTCATGAATTAATAAAACTACTAAAATAAATGTTTACTTTCATCATATTAAACCCGCTGTGAAAGAGAGACATGTATAAAGACACAGTGTAAACACAGCTTAGTATTTACAATACTTTGTGTGAACAAACTTCACCTTTGCGTGACATGTTTGACGTGTGCCTCTGACAATGTTTGACACGATTGTCTGACACGTTGTGGTGTGGTGGTGATGTTGACAACTCACCACCAGGTTTCCTCATCTTCTTGTACAGACAGGACTTGACGTACTGCTCCAGCTCGCGCAGCGTGGACGGCTTCAGCGTCTCGAAGTCGATCTCGATCTCGTCGGGGTTGGAGTCCCTCAGGGAGGGCTCCCGGGTCTGGATGATGCGGACCACCCGGCCCAGCTTGCCCCCCGGCAGGCGGTTGATGTCCAGGCTCAGCTGCCTCTTCTCGTCGTAGGTCATGGGGAGGGACTCATCGTCAGAGTCGTACTCCCTCGGCCCCTTCCTGCAGAAAGGGGTCCGCGGAAAGACGGGAGAAGCGTTTTAGAGACGAGGGGCCAGGCATGTACAGCCACACACGTGTACATAAGGATGTGTGTTGGACAAGGAAGTGTTTAATGAGGGGTGTGGTCGCATCCTTCAGTCAAACATAAAGTGAAAGGTTATGTGTTACAGTACTCCACTTTACAAGGCTAATCCTTTTTACAGGCGACACTCTGGTTGTCCTCAGTTAAACAATCTAGCGGCGCTGACATTTCACCCTCAGCGTCTGTATTTACAAGTTCAAGCGCCCCTTTTTCCACCATAAGGTGTGACGTTGACGAGCCACTACCCGTGTCAAAATCTCCCCGTTTGTGACGGCACGAGTTAAAGAGTTGGATGGGGGGGGGGAGATAGATCCCGTCTTCGGACATCATGCATCTGGGTGGACACTCCCACTAGGGGTGTCACCAAGTGGATAGATTCCGGAAACGACATGTGACGACCACACAGCCAACCTAGTGGACTGCACTACGGGTCCCTCTATGCTGGGCGTGCACAACAGTAGGCAGGCGTGCACAACAGTAAGCGGGCGTGCACAACAGTAAGCGGGCGTGCGCGGTGGCGGCGGCGGCGGCGGCTGCGTACTTGAGGCTGCTGCTGGAGGACTTCTTGGAGGTCTTCTTCTGCTGGCCGGGCCTGGCGGGCTTGGAGCTCCTCTTCTCCTCTCCGGGCCGCCCGTCCCGCCTCTTGTCCTTCTCCTTGGCCCGCTTGGGCTTGCTGCCGGGCGCCTGGGACAGCGCCGCCAGCTGCTCGTGCACGGCTTTCAGCTGGGGAGAGGGGGCGTGCACGTGAGGACGGGGGTTAGGTTCACAGGCGACGGTGTCATACTTGGTGGTGGTGCACACATGGTTATAAAGAGAGGAGACATGCTTTATGGGGGGGGGGGGTTAGAATAAGTCTGAAAACGCATTAGTGTGTTAGTGTATTCATGGCTTCAACCCGCCATTTTGACTTTTATTTAACGGTTTAAAAAGTCGTTTTTTTGAAAGGAGGCAAAGACAGGCCGTCTCTCCGATGAAGGTTCTTTTAGAAGAGAGCCACACGGAAAATACAGAGCAGCAGAATTAACAAGTTGCTATATGAAAAAACAACTAACTATATTGAGCCAATGCCGTTGTTCAGTCGTCTTGGGAAGCGGATTATCTGACGCTGGGGAAATGGTACAGCTCATCGAGGAAGATTCGATTTTCTAACTTCATTTCAACTGAAAACGGCTAATCGTGTTAACGTCGTTTTAAACACGACGACACAGATGGGGCATGCTAGACTCGTGCAGGAGTTGTCTAATTTGTACTATTTTCTAACAAGATGCCAAAAACACTTTAACACCAGTCGCAGCCAATTTAGATCCTCCTAACACTGCTGATTGTGGCGTCGATCTGTTGAGACGCTGTTAAATGAATGAATTCATAACACTTATGCATATATCTCCTCTGGTGGTTATCTATTTATAAAAGACTTCTTATAAGTGCAATCTCTCAAGTTAAGAGATTCACATGGCTATAGAACCAGACATCAGACAGACGCTTTTATCACACTTGGTCTAAAAGGGGAGCCACAGGCAAAGAATAACTCCTTTAACCCAAGCTCTTGAAAGGGTAAACGGGTGAATAACTCCCCAGGTCCATGTTGAACCAAACGGAGAGGACCTCATTTAAAACCAGTTCTTGTCTTGTTGTTTTAGGGCCCTGCCTCGGGGCCACACCCAGTCCTTCGCACAGCGACAGACCAACCCTCACCCGTGTTCAACTCCGTGGAGTGGAATACCAAGCAGGGGAACGCAGGGGAGATGGAGAGCGGCGGACGGACAAGAGGGGCCGGTCGACAGGCCGTTAATCCCACCGACGTTGGCAGTGAAATAAAGGATGGATGGTTTCGTGGAACGCCATCGTGTATCATTGCGTCCCGCGTCGCTGGAACGCGCTCACGCTCAGCGTTTGGGTTACGGCGGTGTCTTATGCTTGGACGTGGATCCCCCCCCACCCCCAACCAGAATACTAAGGTGGTGTAACATGTCTGCTTAGCTGGTGTGAAAAGGTCATTATCCGCGCTCGGGTTTATGGGTGGGCAGAAATAATGGCATTAGCCGTGGATGGAGCGCCACTCTTCCAGGGCGATGAGCATGCACCTGAAGCCAAATGAGCCGGCGGAAAAGAGGGCGAGACGGCCGACGCGCCCGGACTCGTTGTATTTGGTGAATAGCCTATGCAAGCACACACACACACACACACACAACACACACACCACAACACACACACACACACACACACACACACACACACACCATTTTGAGGTGTGCGTGTCTAAGTGTCAAGGCGATACCGAGTTTCTGCCAACTGCCCGTGTTACGTGTTAGACCAAACCAGGAAGGGGTTTTTACTCCCAGAGTAAGAGTCAACAGCAGACATTGTCAAACTCGAAGCTATTGCCAGCAATTAAATGTGACGTTAACCTCGTTAAAGCTTCATGTCACTTTATACAATACTTTAAAGAATATATATTTTCAATCAGCGAATCATCCATGAATCAAGTGATCCCGTCATCGTTGGTGTAGTGCGTATTGTTTCAGTAGTGTTATCAGGCGCTCGTAGAGCAGTTGTAGCCTCAGGGGACACAGTTTCTGCAGCAATGCCTGCACGAGTCCCGACCAAAACCACATCCTCCCACTAATAAGGCAGGCTCGGTCATAAAGACACGCACTGCACAAGTGGGACCCCGACTACACTGACAGACTGTCCCTCGCTTCGGCGCACACGGCCCCCTGGTGTCACCCTGGTCACACACCACAACATCAACACACCAACCATGCACACTACACACCACACACACACACACACACCACCACACACACACACACACACACACACACACACACACACACACACACACACACACACACACACACACACACACACAACAGGCAGCGTTTCAAACCGAGGGGGAGGGAGGGTGGGTTTGCTCTCCGTCAAAAAGGCTGTGGGTTCAGACCTCCCTGCCCGCAGACTACCTGTCGCGTCCCACAGCAGTACTAGTTTACCACGAGTAACCCGTTACAAGCCCATACACATTTGGGGAGGGGACGTGTAGAACATCTACAAACATGAACCTTAAACTGCATAGTTAAATACTATATAAGTATAAATCGTTGTGCTCCGCTCGTGACTGTTGTCAAATCATCACGACAGATTAAGTGAACAGTTATCAAAGTATTCAGGCATACATAAATCTATTAAAAGGGGTAACATAAAATGTATTCTTTTAAAATTCAACGTATGTTTTCTAATTTTTCCTGGTAACCCCGCAATCCATCCAAGTATTTCTCGGGGCAGGCGTGACCCCGTTTGAGAAACACTGTCCTACATCAAGCTACCCTCAGCCCTACGTCTTCATTGATGAGGAATGCCAACTCAATCATTTCCCGCCCAAGACGTTTGGTGGGTCTTAATTTAAGCCAGGCCATTTCACACCACTGAGCGTCACCCACCGACCTGTAGGCGTAAAAGCGCCCTTAGAGACATAGCATTAGTTCCGTCTTTCGTCTTTTGTTAATGAGGTGATAATTGGTAAGTTGTAGTCACCTGATCATTGTCGCTGCACCCATTTCTCCCCAATTCACTACCGTTCTGATGCTAAGAGACGTGAAACAAAAATAGAATGTATATGAATTATAAGTAATTAGCCACAGGGTATTTCTCGCAGTGTATCACGACAAATCAATTCCAAAATTGGCACCTATCTTCGCACCGGGGGGGTGTGATGTTGACCAGTCCTAAAAAGCCATTTCAAAATCGACCCGTTTGTGACATCATAAGTGGGAGGGTCCATCCATCTCTACGACGGACGGATGAACTCAAGCTCTCCACCATGAATGCATCTATTCATCCTCCTAGTGATGGTGTCACAAACGGATACCTTTTCAAGCGGCGCGTCAATCACCGTCGTGGACCCGGTGCTAAGAACGAGCGGCTCGTCAAAAAAGGGTTGTCATGGAAACCCACCTGCTCGGCGCCCACTTGCTCCTGGAGCTCGGCGAGGCGGCTGGCCTGGTCCTCCTCGCCGTCGGACATGCCCGACACCGACGAGTTGCCGCTGTTCAGGCTGAACTTGGCGTTCTTCGGGGTGCCGCCCCCCGGCGAGCTCAGGTCCACCGCCTCGTCCGGCATCTTGGCGAACCTCATCTCAAACACGTCCTAGCAGAGGGGGAGGGGGGGGGGGGGGGGTCACACACGCAAACAATCAGAACGACCGTCCAGAGTTACATCGGAAAGGCTAGTTTCCAGATTGAAACTCAGTAACTATGAGTTAACTGAATATTTTCCAACATACATCTGGTCGAATATCGGCTAAGGGCTTGGATCAAGGCTTCGCTGCAGAAACACAGAATGGTACCTGGAGTTTCCTGGCCATGGCGACCACTTCGTGATCCGGAGGGTTGTATTTGTAACAATTTGAGAAGATTAATCGGACGTCCGCCGCAAACGCCTGAGTGTCGTTGTACTTGCGCTCGTCCATCTTTTTCTGAAGAGGGGGGGAAGGCCACCAAACAAACACGTCAGTCAGAAGACCCGGAGCACTGGATTCCGGCGCCATGATTCAGAAAATTAAGACAATAATAATTTTCCCGCTTAAATCAGTTGAAAAAGGGGGCGGGGCCACTATGACATCACCTATGAGGTTCGTGAGCACGGGGCACGGAAAGTACACAACAAACACACTGCCATGCAGCCACGTGATCGCGCATTGCATTCAATTGAGTGGCAAAAAAATATACACAAACGAGTTTGTTGTGTAGCATCTTATCCTAGCTCTCTTTGTTGTCTACGGGGAATGGGTTTACCTAGCGATTGTTGGTGCTTGGCACTCCTTACTGTACTGACAGCGATATATTGTATCTCCTTCTGACAAATGTACCGCTGTAAGTCGCTTTGGGTAAAAGCGTCTGCTCAATGGCCTGAATGTAACGGCGAGGTGAGCGGCGCCGCTCACCTTGACGGAGCCCAGGTCCATGGGCAGCTTGATGATGTCGTGGTAGTCGTGCAGCGCCAGCGCCTCGGCGTCCACGGGCTTGTAGAAGGGCCAGGCGTACGCCGCGTGCTTCTTGGACAGCATCTCCTTCAGGATGCCCTCGCAGAAGCGCAGCTGCTCCGTGAGGCGGCCCCTCTTGGTGGCGTGCTGCGCCGTCTCCTCCTCCTCCGCCAGCGCCTTCTTGGGCGGCTTGATGGGCCGCCCCGTGCTCTCCCGCCGCTTCTTCTCCAGGGACGCCTCGCTCTCCGGCGGCGACGCCACCTTGACGGCGGCCGGGAGCGCCGGCGGCGGGGTCGAGAGGACTTTCCTCTTCAGCGTCTTGGGGTGGGGTCAAACATGTCGAGTTAAAAAATGAAGAAGATGCAGGAATCTGTATTTCCTCCTTCTTCTTTTTTGCATCAGTTACATACAGGGTATCTGCAGGTTTCAGCGAGTCAAATTTAAGACTTTTTAAGACCTTTTTAATACCACCTTGAATGAAATTTAAGACCTAAAACACGCGATGGTGGGGGTTGGCAACAGACGCGAGCCAACTTCGGAAACGGACGTCTTCCAGCCAACTGTCCTTGAATTTGCACCTACCCATTGTCGCAGACTAGCTAGCAAGCACGCAGAAAATCCTTTATATATGCAGCTAGCAACTTTGACTTTTCCTTCCTGAAAAGTCACTTGAGGAAAATAAAAAAATATAAAGTCCTGCCCCGACAAATTTAAGACCTTGAGTTACAGTATTTAAGACCAGCATATGACATTTGTAACGAATTTAAGACTTTTTAAGGCCTTCAATTTAGAAACATGAATTTAAGACTTTTTAAGGATGCGCGGACACCCTGTACAAACAGGAGTACTCAGTACGGCAGGATCTCAACTATTTGTACATTGACGGAAATGTCTACATGTGCTAGGCTGTGCAAGTGATCCCCAAGCTAGTGAGTGAGGGATTGGAAGCACATGAGATATAAGATCACGTCTAGCTCAAAGAGAACGTGGCTCAACTAGAGCAGCAAGGCAGTAGCACTGGAAGGGAGTACGGTTTGATTCCCCACTGGGGTCCCCCAATAAAGAATCTATGAATCCTGGTATTGATCAAGCCCCAGGTCACTCATACAAAATAGATTCTAAATCTCAATGAGTTGGATAAATACAGGTCAAGTTCTAATTACGCTGCTTTGGATAAAGTGTGTTACATTTACTATTTGCCTCATTTAGAAATGAGATGTTATCCTTTCCCTTAATGTTGCACCAACAGTCATTTACAGGCTGAACAGCGACCGTCGGGGAAAGTCATCATGTCGGCATCCTGTTGACCGCCCAAAGCTACCAAAACAAGCAGGGGTGGCCTCATGGGGGCCTGAGAAAACAGTCTTTGGGAAATTTGAAGATTTCTGAAAATTGCCCGATATTCGAAAATTCCCCATCACAGGCGTTTGTTTGCATGTGTGAAGGGTTTTTGTCATTGGTTTTACAATTAACCCCCTCAGGGTTAATACAGTTCTCTTATTCTTACCCATTCAATCTGTGTTCATTCAAATCATCACGGAGGAACTAGTCATGAACGCCTCGTGAAAGACCCCCAAACACGCTGCGGCTTCAAAGACAGCGTTGTGTTTTCCAATGCACAGCCGAGGTCTCTCTAGCCTAAGCGGATGTGCCCGGGCTGGTGGTGGTTGACTCACTTTGACAGTAGACAGGGTGGGGGAGTTGGGCAGCGAGGAGGAGTTGGAGGCTGAGGAGTTCATCCCCAGCTCTGAGCATGGAGGAGGTGTGGCGGGGGTGCAGGAGGTCACCGTGCCGTCCTGACCGCCTTCGTCACACAGAGAGAGAGAGACGCACGTTTACATGACACTCGCGGTTGACTAGCGGAGCTGACACGTGAGGCTAGGGACAACCGGATCCACACTGGGAGTGGTTAACAGAAACCTGTTTGTGCCACACAAATATTCATATTGACAACAGTATTTTAACCACCTCATAAAGTGCGTTCAAAGTTATTGAAGTTTGTGTTTTCGTACGCAATGTTACGTTAATTATGAGGTTAACCCATAGGGTTAGGGTTAGGAACTAACTTTTCAAATAACTTGTGGGAAAAGTTGCATTGCCACATACCGGTGACCTTCAAAAAGGTTTAGCATAATCATCTGATGTCTCTTGAAATGAGTCATTTTAAACTCAGGAAAACAAGGCGCATCAACACGCCTTCCATGAGAGAGATACCATGCCTTGTATGATGTTGGAACTAGGTATGGTCGTCCTTTGAATATTAATAACTGTTAATATTTCCACTGTACAGAGCCATCTGATTACAATGCTCTTTGGGTTTGGATCTGTATGTTTCATTCAATTAAAAGAGTTGTTTGCTACACAGCCCAAAAAAGTAATGTACATGGATGCATTGGGAAAGGTTATTGTTTAAAGTATGACTCACATTGATAAAACCTATATGCTTGGCTTGTGTTTCATGCAATCTTTGTCAATAAAAGCAGTTTGTAGGTCTGGGGGGGGGGGAGGTGAGCTCCACTACCTGGGGTGGGGGGTTTCTTGGGCTTCACTTTGGGTGCCGCAGCCGGCAGAACCTCCTCATGTCCAGGGGGCATCTGGGACACCTTCTGGAGGAAAACCTTCTCCAGCGCCTGGGCCATCAGCACGATGTCATCCGTAGGCTGACAGGACAAGAGAAGGGTCGAACACGTTAAGAGGAAAAGTACGATTCTTTCTTTTATTCTGCTCTGGTGCATTCAAGTGTGCACTAGAAGAAAAGAAAGTGGAGTACATTAAAGTAGAACATAAAAATGGAAGAGAAGATAAGATTACAACAAGGTATTGCATAATAGTGGCTACAATAGCAGTTACAGTACAGCAAGCATCAGTACGGTGGTGTAGACTATAGAGTAGAGTGAGGTGGGAGTAAATTAGAGAATATAGGTCGGCTTATGACGTGGGCTTGATTATGAGACCCTTCCAAGTGTTGGACCATATTTAGCTCCTGAAGCAGAGATAATAAGACTACTAAGGAAGAACCATTGGATCTCAGTAAGTGAGTGGAAACTGGGCGCCACCTAATGGCCATTTCTGAGATCACACACACAGCAGGTCAACGTGTGTGAGCATGTTATGTAGAACAGTTGGTGAAAATGGTGTGCGTTACCTTGTTGTATATATAACAGTTGGTGAACATGGTGTTGAAGTCCTGCATGCACTCTCCGGCGCTGCTGTAGTAGTTGTTCTCCAGTCTCTTCTTGATCGACCCCATGTCCATAGGGGTCTTTATTATCGTGTAATAATCCTAGCCAACGACAAAACCCCACCGTTACATTAATACTAGTTTGCTCGACCACTAGTCAGGCCCACAACATGAAGCCCACCTCTGCCTACAAATCTGAAATGAACCGACATTCTTTGATGCATTTATTTTACACATTATCTTGGAATGACTTGACATTACGAGCTAATGTATCTAGTAAAAAAGGGTCTGTCAAACACCCTGACAACAAGAATTGACCATAATAAATTATTGTTTTTATATTTACACGTTATTCATCCAGACACAATAATAGGACTCGGTCTTCAGCGGTGTTTCGACCCAGAAAGAGACTTTATCCCAAAGACTTAAGGATTCAGGCAGGCTATTCCCCATTTAATGCTGCTCTCCAAATAGTTCAAACACACAAGTAGTCACAGGTAACTAAACACATGTCCAGAGCTGATATCTTTTGGTCAATACCTCATGATATTCAATAGAATTTTGACTGCTCTAAAGCACAAGTTTGAAACAGAGCCACAATTCAACATAATGAAGGAATTCATTGACCGAACTGAGTTTATTTGATCGAAACCACTCTCACTGCAGAACTTCATTACAAATGAATGTTTTGCATGGGGCATTTCCCTAACGCGTTATTTAAGTGTTTTTCTCGGTGCGAGATGTATATGCTTCTGCATTCGTCATCCTGGTTACAGTGTCTTGGTTAATGTGTCAGACCGAGAGAGCCTATTCATGCCTTTCCTGTGAGGGGAGCACTTCCTGTGTCATTTTAGGTTAGACAGGAGCCAGCTATTACAGGCCACTTCGAGGGAAAGATCCAACTCTTTAGCTTGCTCTGTTCCACTCTTTTCAGCTCCCTCTCTCTTTACAAACATGTGATATCTTACATAATTGATAATGCAGTGAGGTTTCAATGAGAAGTGTCCAAAATGAATGGCGTATTAGCGGCCCAGTAGACGTTGCGTTCTTACCGGCAGTCCCAGCTTGACCACGTCGACGGGGTGGTAGAAGGGCCAGGCGAACTGGTGGCGCCACAGAGACTTGACCACCACGTTCTGCATGTACGCCAGCTGGTTGGTCTTCCTCCCAGGTGTGGCCGGGTTGATCACCTCTGGGGGGGGCATGTTGGCAAGCTGGGGCGGACCTCCGGTCGCTGGGGGGATCCCCGACATGATTCCCGGCGGGGGCGGTCCTGACGTTCCAGCACAGGGGGGGGCCTGGCGTGCCTTTTGGTTTGTGTGTTCCTATGCGTTGTGGTGGGGGGTCTCTGGGGTCGGTCTGGAGGCTGCTGCTTCTTCAGAGACTCTGTCGGTGGCCCATCCCATTTCAGGGGGGGCCCGACTTCACGACCTGTTAGAACCAGACACAGACCCAATGTTAGACACAAGCAAGAGCGCACTAGGCCCAGAGGCTCCATCCCACACCTGATGTCATTGTTGTTTTTTTTAAAAAGGTCCCACAAAATTTTTTTTATATACTAGAGAAATGTAATAAGCCACCTGATAAAACCAACAGGCCAAGCATGCATTATGGATAAAGATTGCAAAATCAATAATAATTGCTCTTGGCTCAGAGACTCGACATGAAACATAATAAGATTGCCAAGACCAACAAGCAACCACTGACACCGAGTGCTAGAACAGCAATTTGGTAACCAGTATTTTGGCCCTCTCCGGCATCGGGCCGTCGGTTTCTCTCAAAGATAATCGGTCAAGAATGCGGTGAGCTGTTATTGTTTTGGAAGGTGCTGTCAGGTGTTCACAGGACAGGCGGAAAGTGGAATGAAAACCACTTAACATCAGGTGAGAGAAAATCCGGGTCAGTGCTGTCGCCAGAGACCTGTTTCATTACATTTGTAAGTGGTTGAACATCTAGTCATTTACCAGAAGAACAGAAGCTTCGTTTTTTTTAATTTGTGTTACATTAAGCATGGTCTTGTGTACATGCCAGTAAGCTAAGCTGTCTGCATAGCATTGGTTGTGTATTTGTAGTATTTCCTCTTTTTTTCTTTCTCTTGGGGAAGTTTTTGCATTGTGTTCCAGCAAAAGTGACGCACACATGTTTGTGTGGCAATCTTTACATATTTGGGGGATCTATCGTCGTTAATTGTATTTGGGCAGGAGCCAAGCACACTCTAGGTATAATCGTGGAGTTTTACATGGTATGTGTTGGTACCTGTGTGTCGGTGGGGCGATACATACTGATTATTTATTACCAATGATCATGCGTAATGTTAAAAGATAAGTCTATAAATATCACAGCATGCATATGAATATAAAATACCATCCTCACATTCTAACTGAGGGTCATAATAACAATGTGGACATTTAAAGAAAAGTATCGAGAAAGAATAGTTCTTATTCCGCTCTGATGTTTCCGATCTCCTATTCTGATCATTGGTGTATCTTCTCGCGTTGATTAATGTCAACAATAATTTGGACTACACGATAAGTCTGCATCTTGATTTCATGGTGCTATACAATCCCATTCAAAAGACAAACAGTGATTTTGGATTATTGCCCAGTTGTATCTGTGAGTCTCATCAGAGAAAGGGAATTTGTCGTGCAATCATCTGCAGTTCCTTCACTCCCGTTTTCTATGCAAAACACCCTACAATACCCTGGAAGAGACCAAATTATTGTCTTTAACTAGGTATATATGCTGCACAAATAAATACCTTTAACATTTACACACTAAGAAAAGGTTGTAGATATATAGATATATATCAGTATAGATATGTCTGCCGAATAGATTAGGCAGAGGGTACCCTAGTTGATAGTAAAATACGATACTTAAGAAATCCTAGATGAGACTATTGGGATACAAATCATCTATTGGTTGTATATTTTCATTGCTGTCAGCAATAGCATTTAAACTAGCCGTAACTTTTGACTGGATTTGTATGCATGAAATCTGGTATTTTTATCAAAACATGCATAAATATGTGTTTGGGGTGGGTTTACTCTGGATGACCCATGACTAACAAAATTGCTTAACATGAATGATATGGCTTTAGCCGCTACAATATTTGAATTGATGCATAAACCTAAAACATAATGGTTACACTGTGGCTGAAATACAGAAGCACATCCCTTTATTCAGGGGCGTTTGTACAAATGTCAGGAGCTGAATGAGTTATGCCATTCACAACCCTGCATTTAACCTTTTGTTGATACAGGAATTGGGAAAGCAAACAGATTCTGGCATAATAAAGTACCGTACAAGGGTTTATTTACTTTAGTTACTTCCCTTGTTGTTTGATTCCGTCTAAACACAGAAACAACACAGACTAGCCTTATGGCTTGTCTTAATGTTATTTTGGGCAGCAATACTCAGCGTGGCATTTCCCCTGTAACAAAATTTGATGTCTGTCTACAGCGAAATTACTAGAAGTCAGAATAACTCAGGCTTTAGCGTACATCTAGACCTAGCATATGGAGTCTTCCACATAAACTATGGAATCAAACAGTCTGTTCCCGGGAATAATGAGGGAAAGAGTGGGCCATACACTTCTGGAAACCATTGTGCTTACTATTCATCTTGATCCATAATAACAAGACCTCAACCCTTCTACTATAACTACCACTGGATGTCTGGTCTATCTAATCAACCCTCAATCAACGTGTCGGATCATAACGAAAGGCATGCAAGAGTATCAACACATATTCAACTGTAGGAAACAACAGATGTGTAAACAGACCCATTGTACCGCCAATAATGGCTCCAACTCCACTACGACTAGCACTATAGCCCGTGTGGAGGTTTATTTGGAAAGAGAGTAACGATCGTACTGTAATACAGACGATTCTTCCTGTTTCGGTGACATGGTGATTATGGCGGGATCTGACCTGAGCACTGAGCAGCCCTCCAGGTGGATAAAGACACGCTGCCCGCCCACCATCACTTTCCCCCTGAAGCTAACACCAACCACATTACCATTTTAAAAACATGCAGGCTATTTCCGACACCCTCAATTGTGTGAATAAGCACCACAGCCCGTTGGGGAGCGGTACGTCCCGGTGGGAGGCTGTAAATTGAGTCACATTTTGTAGTTTCACTACTACACACTACTCCATGGCGTTTCATAGCAGCCAACAGGAAGCTAGCACAATGCTAACACGATGCTAAGGCGGACGGCGAAATGCATGGCAGGGCTAATGTACACAGCTAGCAGGCTAGGCTAGCTGACCCCGGCTACTGAGAGAAACGTGCACTGAAATCATCACACATACATGTGATCTGCTTTCTAAATACGAAAAGTACCGTAAAGAGTCGTTCATAGCAAACTAAAAGGTGGAGAATAGGTGATGTATTACTTGTGTATGGTGCTCTGGAGGTTTTTTTGCGCACAGCAGCCAAAAATACTTTTGCTCGCCCACGAAGTAGTCCCGAGTATCCGAGTGCTGTGTCCCAGTGTGTTTGTGCCGCGGAGGCCGAGCACCAACAAAGAGCCTGGAGGCGGAGGACCGGGTTCCCCTTCCCACCGACTCACTCCGCTGCAGGGAACGAACGGCGTCGGCTCCGCGCGCAAAGGCTCACGGGCAGTGTTGCCAGATTGGGCCGCACAATATGGCAATCTGGCCACCCAATTTTGCAACGCTGGCTGCAGCCATGGGCCCAATCTGGCAACACTGTTCACGGGAGAGGAGCCTGAGTAAGGGTCGGGAGAGGGGTCAGTCTCACCTCATCACAAACACTAACATTGTTTCTGGTTTTAGGTGGTTGTAGTTTTGTAAGAGGAGTAATGAATGTAGTTTCTTTATTCGTCATGACTTGGGTATAACATGGTGTTATTGTCACTTTTTGTTCCCTATACAAAGTTTACATGTGTGTATTGAAACTGACTGAAATAAATCGTTTGTTTCAATTGTCTTCAAATTCCTAGCAAAATGCAGACAATTCATTTGTATATGTCGTTTCTTGCTTTAATTTGATAGGATACTACCATTTTATCCTGATGAATTTGAATTTCGCAGTTGGTTAAATTTGTCCCTCGGTTATCGCCGCCTTTCTCTCTTTCGCGCAGGCGCATGCGAGTATCTTCCCCATTCCCCGCTCATCCTCATCAGTAGCTACTTTGTGTTATAACTACACTATTACTGCAATAATATACACATACCTCGTGCTTCTAACTACCATCGATTCTTCCAGCGGCACATTACAGTTCCGTGAGTACCACAGTTTTCCGTGTGTTTGGTCTTTATTATTGTGATTGTTTTAAACGGAGGCCGTGATGGTAGCCTAGCATCCTGAGGTCAGTAGTAGTAGCATCTCACCTCCGCTGCGATCACGTTACATGTGCATCTGTATGCTGCCTGATGTTCAATATGTACTACAGTATTGGTTTATACGTTTCCTTTCGGTGGATCCACTGTGCGATATGTATGTAATTCTAAAAGTCAAACTCAGGATGTTTTGAATGAATGGATTAATGTGCACATGCCTCTTTGTTTAGTTGTCGATTTCTTTTTTTGTTAATGTGTAACATTTACCCAAGCAGGTGATTCATTCAAAATGAATGTGTATTAGCGAAAAATGCAGCCAAATACGTACTCATTTTGGGACGGAACCATCTTTGATGGTCATCGATCCATCTGATATAAACACGTGATTTATAGCTCAGTTTAGGATCTGACATTGTTAGTTTTCACGATCGTTTCAAAGTTGTGCACGGAAGCCTGTTACCATACCGAGTTGTTATTTATCTACTGTATGTCCCCTATCAGGGGCCAGCCTTCGCCATGTCAACGGAGGATAGAAAACCAGAGACGGACTGTAAACCTCCCATATTACCACCGTCCTCATCTTCAAGTCACAGCAAGGTATGTGGATAACAAACAACAACCCATTAGAATATGCTTGTGCATTGTAACTGCTGTCCCTTCTAAATGACTGTTACCAAGGACTATTGGTAGAATACAGGCTAGTACCTGTTGTCCTGTAACCTTTCGGTTACAGGACAACTGCTCTACCTCCTGAGCGAAGCTTACCCACCCCGACTTGTTAATTGTGATTGTTTGAATCTATTCACGTCTTAATTGTTGGTGGCTGGTTTGGTTTCTATTATAGTCGGCCCCATCCAAGCCCAACTACAGTCTGAAGTTCACCCTGGCCGGCCACACGAAAGCTGTCTCCTCCGTCAAGTTCAGCCCCAACGGAGAGTGGCTTGCAAGCTCCTGTGAGTACAGTTTGTCACTTATTGTATGCCATGCGCAGTATGTGTCTCTCTCTTGCTCTGTGTCTATCATTACAATTTATATTGATCAACCTCTGGTCTGTGATTACAGCTGCAGATAAATTAATAAAAATATGGGGAGCTTTCGACGGGAAGTTTGAGAAAACCATATCTGGACACAAGCTGGTAAGTTGAACAAACTGCATTGAATTCGTCATATCAGGAGTCTCCCTGGCCTGCCTGATACAAGTGTTGTGTAGACTGTAGTGTGGGGCTTCTGTCTCCCAGTGGACCTCTTGGTAACATTTGTGTGTTCTGTGTCCTTCTCTTCAGGGGATCTCTGACGTGGCGTGGTCCTCAGACTCCAACCTGCTGGTCTCCGCTTCTGACGACAAGACTCTGAAGATCTGGGACGTCAGCTCGGTATGACATCCCCCTCACGACGCTGTGACCTCAGTGACACGCCCTTATCCCCGTGACCTAACTTTAATGACACCTCCATGACGTCACTTCAAATGAATGAGCTCACCCTTAATGACAACCCTCTGATGCAATCCATATGAAATGATGCATCATGTTATGTCATCCTAATGGTATGACATCACAACATGACGTCAAGACATTACCTTAATGATATCACATCACCCTGATGCCTTTTTACAATTTATTTAACTAACGATTTGTCAGGTTGTGGTAATATTTGTAAGCAAGGCCTTTACCGGTATGTAGTATAAAACCAACGTACAAGTTGGCTACGTTAGGATTGACTTTACGGCCAGCCACGTGGTACCTGCAGGCTGGTGTCAGCTCCACAAAGTTCCAACATGGAGGTTCATGTGTTTAGTGGTGACCGGTGTGCTCTCTCTCTTCCGGCCTCCAGGGGAAATGTCTGAAGACACTGAAAGGTCACAGCAACTACGTATTCTGCTGCAACTTCAACCCCCAGTCCAACCTCATCATGTCCGGATCCGTGAGTACTCCACTATTCATTTTTACATTAGGTTTGTAGTGACGATTATTGAGAATATTAGTATTATTGCTGTTATTATTTTTCTTATCTTTACATTATTAGAAGAAGTAGTGGAAGTAGTGGTATCATGGCCCCTGTGATTATCGTTATCAAAAATCTTTGAATACTAATTCTTTTTTCTTGTTATACTAGAAGTGTGTGTGTGTGTTATTATTATCCTACTGTCTAATGTTTTCATATCTGTGTGTTGTATAGTGATACCGTTTGCTAGTGATGCAATTGATGCTAATGTTGTGTTTCTGTGTTGCAGTTTGACGAAAGTGTTCGGATCTGGGACGTGAAGACGGGGAAGTGTTTGAAAACTCTGCCGGCGCACTCCGACCCCGTCTCTGCTGTGAGTCTTTATTCGTGAGCGGACGTGGCCATTGAGACATCCTTACAAAAAGTATACCTGTATGATCTCATCGTCGTACCGTAAACAGGCCGTAACACCCGTGTTATGAAGCCGCTGTGGGTGTTATGAAATCACAGTACATCTACAGTCACACACACCCCTTTGCTCTGTGTGTTGTGACGTCAAAGCGTCTGACCTCACCGGGAATTGTAGCCACTAGACGAGTGGACAGACGGGAGCTGTGAGAAAAAGTGAAAGTTTAAATCCATCGCATTGGACTACATACACATAAACATTTGCAATTATTACCACGTAAACGTTGACCATAATGATGTCAGACGACATCAACGCGGGGCATTTGAATATCGGTACAATAATGGGAATTATGAAGATCTATGATTTAGTGTTAGTGTCTGAATGTTAACGGGATCTTGTGTTGCAGGTTCACTTCAACAGGGATGGCTCTCTGATCGTTTCCAGCAGCTACGACGGCCTCTGGTACAAATTGTCATCATTTACGTATCTATTGATTTCCAAGTATGCCCATGTTACTTTAAATTCAAGCTGACGGCGTCGGCGATGCTCAACAACTACTGTTCTCCCCCCCCCCCCCCCCACAGTCGAATCTGGGACACGGCGTCCGGGCAGTGCTTGAAGACGCTCATCGGTAAGTCAGCTTTCTATCGACCCCCCCCCCATATGTATGAAGGGCAGAAGCAGTACCCCATACTTCCACTTGTGATGTCACTAATGGATGTGATCCTATTTGTTAACCTCACACCTTGGGCATGAATGAAGGGTTGTAGTTGTATGGCGTTAAACTCTTCCGTCTCGCGTTGTTCACCACAGACGATGACAACCCGCCCGTGTCGTTTGTCAAGTTCTCTCCCAACGGCAAATACATCCTCGCCGCAACCCTCGACAAGTGAGTACCTCACCTCAGTACCTCACCAAGTACTTCCACCGATACTATCAGATCATTATGAATAGATTCTCATTTATTCATACAACATATATATTGCATTCATACTTATTTTGTTAGCTCTGAATTCCACCAGAGGGCAGCATAACACCATATAATCTAATGACTGCGCAGCAAGTGTTGTTGAACTCTTCTGAAAAACGTCTCCTTCTGTTTTCAGTACTTTGAAGTTGTGGGACTACAGCAAAGGAAAGGTAGTATCCTCCCAATTTTGTATTCCTTAAGTTTTAACTATTCCAGCACGATTGTGGTTCTTAGCACTGTTTACTGTAATTGTATTTTTGTTGAGTGGATTTAATATATTTTCATACAGCGTAACGTCATGTTTTTTCTCTCCAGTGCTTAAAAACGTACTCCGGTCACAAAAACGAGAAGTACTGCATATTTGCCAACTTCTCTGTCACGGGGGGAAAGGTGAGTTCTTGTGGTTCCCAGCCTGTGAGCATTAGCGCTGCGGCGTTACCTACAGGGTACATGGCATTCAGGTATTCCAGCCCCCGTGACTCATGCACCCCCCCGCTCTGTTCGCCCCCAGTGGATCGTGTCCGGATCGGAGGACAACTCTGTGTACATCTGGAACCTGCAGACCAAGGAGATCGTGCAGAAACTGCAGGGACACACAGGTAATGGGATGAAGGCCTTAAACTGGGCTGCTGTAGCATTCGTTAGGTTCCAGGGTCAAGTATAGTCTTTATATCAGTCTCATGATGTCCATGAGCAAGGCAGCAAAACAGTTCTCTGCCCCCCCACGTTTTGAGAACATCGACACACATCTTTTCCAGAACAATGGTGGTGTCGGTCTACAAGTGTGTGTTTGTTGTGTGAGTGTGTGTGCGCAGTGTGTAGGTTAACTAAGCAAACGCACTTCTCAATCCAACACAGAGCCATGTTGAGCAATAATTGTGAAAGTGCTTTAAGTGGCCACAGCAATTATATATAATGTAGATAAGTGCAGTCTCATCATTCCCCCTATCCGTCACGACAAGGAATCTTCTTTTTTTCTTTTATCTATTAGCAAGTAGATATTTGTTAGATTTTATATAACGTGTTATTTCAGCTTTTCCCACCGTGAATCAGAACTACTTTTCTGTTTTTATTTCTTTGCAGAAATGTTTTTCCAATTTCTTCCCTCCTGGTACTTGTTCATCTTCAGTGTTCTCCCCTTCTCCTCTTCAATGTCAAGTTGTTAATCCCCCTTCTCTCCCATAGACGTGGTGATCTCCACAGCCTGTCACCCCACAGAGAACATCATCGCCTCAGCCGCGTTGGAAAACGACAAGACCATCAAGCTCTGGAGAAGTGATTGCTAAGTCAGGCCTGTTTTTTGTATTTTGCGTTGTTTTTTTTTTACCACTTAAATAAAAAAGAAGAGAAATTATGGAGGTTTTTTGGGGTTTCTAAAGAAATTAGGACATTCCCACACCACAGACGGGGATTCACGCCCATGAAACCATGAACAACGGTAAGCCAGACACGCAGGTGGACCAGCTGCTGTTCAGAACACACAGGCCCCTGTTGTGGACCGTGATCCCTCTGCTAGGGCCAAGTCTCTCCCTACGCCTGGTGGGTCCGCTCAGTGGTTTTTCTATCTCTTTTTTTAATTACATTTTTTAATGCTTTTTTTCTAATGTTTTTAAAAGGGATGAATTCGCTTGATGTCTTAAGGACATGTTTTCTACTTTTCTGGAGACGACCACCATGTTCCCACCATTTTGTTTTGCCACTGTGATGTTGTAGGCAGTGCTGCCCTGGCCCTACTGTTACATATGATTGGCTAAGTGAACGAAATGCCTGTTATTCAGCCTTTCATGACGACTGTACCATTTCCCCGTTTAAAGTATTTTTATCTATTTATTCCACCGGTCCATTTACTAAGAGCATTACTTATTGTCGCGTATTGCACCGTATTCTGGTTTGAATAGCCGACGGCGGGATTTGTGTGTTTAGTTGGTGGTTAGAATTGGCTGGTCTATGTTTAAACTTCATCATGACCAAATGAGAATATTTTGTGTCTTCTATTTTGTACATTATACGTATTGTAGTTTGTGGTTGTATTTTTACCTGATTAACAGTATGACCAGCAACGTAATAAACACATATTTAGTAAACTGGACATTTTTCTTTGAACCCTTTTCGTCACTGTTGATCACGGATAACAACTGCATTGTTATATTTTCTTAATAAATAAAAGACTAAGGCACATTTGTGAGAAGATGGAAAAAAATATGCATCATCTATATACATTTTTAAAAGTTTTTAATAACTTTTCTGTCCATGAAAGATGGACCATCAGAGAACAACCCACAAAGAACATATGACTTTTTCATCTCCTTAAAAGTAGACAAAACAATAAAAAATAAAATAATGAAAAAGAGGAACCAATGTCTGTGAGGCAGGTTGTAGAGGGCAACAGTAAAGGTGACAACCCTCTCTTGGGTGGAAAAAAATTATAATCTAGCCTTTCAAATTAACATTTCCACAAACAATGTATACAACAGCCCACAGAAGGAAAGGAACGGTACATAAGCGAGGGATAAAATGACCTTTGTACAAAAATAGATCTTTTTCAAAGTTTTTTTTTTTTTACATTTTCTTGAACCTTAACGTCTATGTAACAAAGAAAGCAGTGATTGTGTTGCAAGCTCAGCTTTTCCTGAATACATTTCCAACATACAATAGCCAAGCAAACACATACATTTGAAAGATTTTCTTTTAGTTTTTTTTCTCTTTCTTTAGTTTTTGCTACTTTTTGAGGTCCCATAGACTGCTTTGAGCTGGTTCTTTTTGAATTTTAAGAGCTGCTGCGATTCTGCTGGTAAACTTCCTCAACGTTTTTTGAAACCACTGCATATCCGCGCTGGATAACTTCAGACACTTGACCTGGTTTAGAATCGTTTGGTCTAAAAAGTCTTGTCTTTCTCTTGCCATATTGACTGGAAATGCTCAAGGAACAAAATTCTAGATATATATTTATAAATATATACACAATGTACATATAAACAAAATATAGCTTTACATCATAATAAAGCATTTACAGTTAATTCTATCAACGCGTTTCTTCTGCGATTAAGTCTCAAACCCTTTTGCTGTTTACATTTCCTGCAGTCCTTCGGTATTGGTTTATTAAAACGTCCGTTTATGGCTTTCGATCGCTGGGGTTTTCTGATCACAGTAATGTGGTACAGCTAAGAGGAGACACAAGATTGAGGAGAGCAGGAGGGTAGACATTTTAAAAAGGCTGTCACTGTTGGCCAACAAATTGATTGTTCTTCACCTCTGAGACCAAGGTCGGCCATGCATACAAATTTGGATGAAATTTTGAAAACAAGGGGACAAAAAAAAATAAGGATAGCTGTTGCTGAGAATATTGATAGACACAATTCAAAACCTTTTCCCCACAGTCATAGTGCTTAGGTTGAAAATGTTTGTGAACAAGTTGATTAATTAGTTGTCATTTGTTTTTTCGCGATTTCTGAGGAAAGAACGCAAAAATGACTAGTGTAGAATATAAATACTGTAAACTGAGTCTGAGCTGGGATTCAATACTGTCACCTGGATACTCATCTCGTTCCACTGCAATAAAGTATGTTGCATTGATCATACAAGCCAATAGATACTGAGGTTATTGCTTGTAAAAATCATTCAAACACTGAGATTTTCGACCAACAGGAATATTAAACTTGACGCATTGGACAAAAAAGTGCCTTGTTTTTCTAATTTAAATACTTGTATAAAATTCAAGTAATTTTGCAGTGCTGCATCGCTTCCACTAGGGGGAAGTCACAGTTACATAGCCGCCAACCACAACGTGTTCTCTCCCTGCTCCAACCGTTTTTTCCCCTCAAACCAGATCCAGATTTAGGGATCTAGGATCTCTCCTGCACCCTCTCCATGTTGGCTTTACGTCAGTGTCCTATCAGCAATCTGAACGAACACATTGATTGACACAGATTGATTAAGCCGACATTTTCCAAAATGTCCAAAATTCCCTTGGGTGAAACCGAGCCCAGGACCTTAAAAAACAAAAGCAAAGATTCTGTAAAAATGTATATAGTTGAGGAAGGACCAAATTTGATCGTTTTTGGATTGTTTTCAATCATTGAATTAATTGAAATTGTACACAATTTTTAAATTGGAAATGTTGGGTTATGTGGATGTACAAACACTGCTCCAACTTCTGACGCCACTCTGGTTTCACAATTCCTTCTTGAGGAAACCGAAATCAAGGTCAAACAGTTGTTGACTTAATAGCCTTTTCCGGTGCCTTCTTTAAATATCAAGCGATTTCTCAGAGTATCCATATAAAACATATTAAAAACCAACCTAAACAAACCGCGAGGAACGCCGGCGGCCTCCTGTCCATGTACATCCCTACCCCCCTGGTCTGAGAAACATACATTGTTGTCCTTAAACGGGTTTTCAAAGGGTCACTTTCAATAGAAACAGTTGGAATAGAAACACCACCACTCTATAGGCAATCTTTGGAAATGTGCTCCATGCATAGTGTTGCAGCGACTGCAGCAGAGGACAGATTAAGATGATGATGATGGTGTGTGTGTGTGTGTGTGTGTGTGTGTGTGTGTGTGTGTGTGTGTGTGTGTGTGTGTGTGTGTGTGTGTGTGTGTGTGTGTGTGTGTGTGTGTGTGTGTGTGTGTGTGTGTTTGTGTATTTTGTGTGCTGTGTCTCATACACACAAAAAACAGGGTGAGCTTTAATATTCCACCTTGAACCGAGAGATGCTTGAACCATGACCTGTTCAGAAAGGAACTTTAGAGGATGAAAGACAAGATAATACACTGCCCACCCCTGTGTCGAGGATTCCTACTAAGGAATCACAAGAAACGCACAATGGAGCGACTGCAAACTCACACACTTGTCCCACTCAGTCATTAAAACCCTTTGACCACACACGCCCTCAGGGACCTGGGACGACACAGGATAGGGGGGGGGGGGGCGTTCCGGGAGCTAGGGGCCACTATTGAATCTGAGTCTACATCGAAATCACGATAACACAGTGATTTGATCTACACAGGGATGTGGAAACCTCACTGTGGAGAGCCTGATACAACTCTTTTTCTCTCCTGGTACCTGGTAGCCCTGTGGGCCCTTGAACGCCTCTAGTGACAACACTGGAGCCTGGGAACTAAACACGGACCAAAGGGTCTGGAACGACATTGAGGCTTGGGAACTCCGCTAGGATCTGGGACAAACGTGGGACTCGAGACCACTGCAGGGCCTGCAGCACTGGGACTTGAGAGCGCAGTGAACTTGGGACAACACAGGAACAACGGGAACTACACTGGAAACCGAGAATGCTCCAGGACCTGGGGCTACACCGGGGCAAGGGGGGGCCAGGCACAAACTCTGGGCCCTTTGGACGACCCGGAGCCCACAGGCAAGACGGTCGATGCGGACGGTCAACGCGCTTCGCGGATCATTCAGATGGACGGAAAACCGAGGTAATTGTAACGTGTGCCATTCAGGTAGCAAGAAAAAACGAAGACAACCCAAAAAAAAACACACTACGGTATACGATTGTAACTCTGCACCCAGGTGGGTATCAGGGTCTATGTCTAAAGCTAAGACTGTCCGTAGAAGAGGCCTTGGATGAGCAGGGGGGGTGGGGGTGAGAGGTGGCAGGGTGGGACGTGGTAACGGTGGGCAGGAGTTCACATGACGAGGGACGTCCGAGAAGGTCAGTGGGGGAGGGGGAGGAGGGAGGAGGAGGAGGGGGAGGAGGAGGAGGAGGAGGAGGAGGTGGTAGGGGACAGAAGTGAGAAGGTGTGCCAACACAGCTGTGACACATCCATCGTTGGTAGAGCACTTAAAGCGCCGATCACACGTCTATTCCCCGCGGTACCGTCTCAGAGGTCGCGACCTCCCGCTCAGAATGGATCCTGCAGAGTTTCAGACATTTTTTATTTGCTTCTTCTCCCCTTCACCCCGCAGTCACCTGAGAAGGGACGTGAAGATGAGGGGGACGACCTCCGTGGGACACTGGATGGGGCTGTGTGATGGATGGTGGATGAGTTGGTGAAGCGCATGGGTTCCCCGGTGGCGTTCAGGGACATCCTCTGAATCCTGGGGCTGAACGATCAAGAAACCGGGGATTGATTGTCCACATGGTGCGGCTCAAGCGCTCCTATTGGACGACGCCTTTCGCCAATCCCAGATTTGATCACATGACTTCTGAGGTACCGCCTCTATCGGTAATTTCACACAGCGCTAATGGAGAAAGGCAGTGGTGGTCACAGCCAATGGGAGAAACTGGGAGGAGAAACTGGCTGAAATGGTTTCTCACAGTCGGGAACATTGAGAATTAATTGTTTGTAATTAGGAACGTTTAGATAAAGAGGGCGTTGCGAGTTTAGAGTCAACACAAACTGACATTTTGATTTCTTCATGTTGGATGGACAGCTTCTCTGCTGCACCAGAAGCCATAGCAGTTGGATTGCACTTCCTGTTCTTTACCGATTGGTCAGGGGGATTGGGTTCCAGTATTCCGATTGGTCCATGCAAACGCTCCTTTCCCCTACAGGGAAGGCGGTGGCCCCGTACTGTGGGGGCCCATGTGGTGTGAATGACATATGGTTCAACGGGTTTTGAATTTGGGCAGAGACCTGAGTTTAATATTTTTGGTCGACCTCCAAATCAAACTTCAAAGCTTTCAAAGCCTCACATCCAGCTAAGAGAGAGAGAGGGAGAGGGGGAGAGGGAGAGGGAGAGAGAGAGAGAGAGAGAGAGCGAGAGAGCGAGAGGGCGAGAGGGCGAGGGAGAGGGAGAGAGAGGGTGAGGGCGAGAGAGCGAGAGGGCGGGAGAGAGAGAGAGAGAGAGAGAGAGAGAGAGAGAGAGGGAGAGAGAGAGAGAGAGAGAGCGAGAGAGCGAGAGAGGAGAGAGCGAGAGAGAGAGAGGGAGAGAGAGAGAGAGAGAGAGAGAGAGGAGAGAGAGAGGGAGAGGGAGAGGAGAGAGACGAGGAGAGGGCGAGAGAGCGAGAGGGCGGGAGAGAGAGAGAGGAGAGAGAGAGAGAGAGAGTGAGAGATGCTAAGGTCCTGACAGACGGTCTGCCCGGGGTTTCGCAGGGTCCGGGTTTGAATGGGTCGGCACGTGTCGCCGACCGACCGGCGGTCTCCAGAACACGATTGTCTCGTCCACAACTCTAGAGAGCGTCCAGGGGCGACATCATCACTGCTAGGAAACATGTCTGCAGACAAGCAAAGCCAAGGGTTTGTCTTTATTCCTGATCGCCTTGAACCGCGGGTACATCTTCCTTTAGTCGGGAGAAAAGAAAGAGAAACATTCCGTCCAGTTCATTCGGGTCCATCTCAGTCTTTTTGCGTCTCATGCGCGTCGGTGTCTCTCACTTCAACATATATATGTCTATATATATTTCTTATTTATATATTTTTACAAGGTATAAAACAGAGCAACAAACCCAAAAAAAAAGACACTATGAATTCATCTTCTGTTTCGCTCCCCCCACTTCGTCGCAGCGTATTTCAACGCACATCCAAGGTAACCGTGGCGACCGGCTAACGGGCACATCGAGTGCTGTCCACGCCCGGGGGTCCGGCGCAACGTGCATGAGCGCGATGTCCCTCACCGGGCCGGGGGGGGGGAGTCACGGGACCCCCTCCCCCTACCCCACTGCTCCCAAGCCTGATAGGTCCAGGGAGGGGGGCCGGGAGGGCGGCGCTGGTGTGGTGGCGTCCAATAAGAGGATGACGTTGATGAGGATGATGACCGGGCAGGGGATTGGAGGACCAGAGAGGAAGTCCCGCCCTCCCTGGCCTTCCCTATGTCATCTGATGCGGCGCTTCCAGCATCTCCATGAGGAAGGTGTCGATGGGCGTGTCCCCGATCAGCTTGAAGAAGAAGAGGTGCTCCAGGCACTTGAGGCCGATGGAGCGCAGCGCCGGTAACCGTAGCAACAGCTTGGCAAACCTGCGGCGGGAAAATAAACAACGGTGAAACGGGATTGGTGATGGCGAGTGAGGTGGGCTCCAAGAGAAGGGTTAGAGGTTACACCAGGTGAGAGGTATCCACGACAACAGAATACAAAACAAAAAAGTTCAATTAAATCAAATTAAATGATGAATGAAATGTGCCTTTAAATTTAAAGGGGTAGGCTAGTGTAGTCACTATATTTTTCAACCTGAGAGCGATGCCTTCACCCAGTGGTTCCCAACCTGGGGGTCAGGGGCATATGGGGGTCATATGAGGGGAGATTGCTGAAACAAGCTAGGGATATTTGATGATCCAATTAAGCAAACCATTATTCTTTTTTAAAAGGTCAAATAGACGTGGTTTATCTACACAAACTGACTTCCTAAAGACTCAGAGCCACTAGCAAACTACTTCTAATCACTTAGGGCCCTATCTTGCATCCAGAGTAGTTGACTTTCTACACCGACGCATGCATCTTTGCTAGTTTGCCCTGAGAGGCATGTCGGCGAAAAGCAGAGGCGTGTTCCGGCGCAAATGAGTACATGGTGCTATCGTACAGATCGATGAAGCAGTTGTGCAACTGACCGACAAATAGCTGGTCTAAGTGCACTAGTTGATAGCGCAGTTGGTGTTGCTATTTTGACGTACCATGGCAGGTCGGAACTGCCATTTTTTTTTCCATAGGGGCTGCATGAATGAACAATGTAGTAGGCTATGCCATGCTGGAAAATAATAATAATAACAATGATAAACTTCAGCAAAGTAGGCTATACCCCAGCCTTCCAAAACAAAATCTTGTTTTAGGGTAAATTATAACATTGGTTAAATTATTTGGGAAAGAACAGCTGATACAGCGGTAATAGGTTGTATTTAAATCAATGCATCTGCAAACACCGTAGAGCAAACACATATTTTGTTGACACAGACATCATGTACAAGCCCATAACTTTTAGGATTGATGAGTATTTGATCGTGAGAAAACATTGTTTTACCATGAGTGAGTGTTAAAAAGAATGAATCAATACAGGCATTAACGAGGGGACACATGCATATTAGGAACACAAGACGATAACGATAATGTATACAATACTGAGAGAGATACGATGTGTGTTAATGTATTGCCGCATATCATTAAATAGACCCACAGTTGCGGGCACAGGACCACATATATCATGTGTGTTAAGTTTTCTTCGTGGCAATTTACATGACGACGCAGTATTTCGGAAGTTGTAGAAGAAAATGCTATTCCATGTGTGATTAGTGCATATTATCTGGTCATACACTGAGCCATTTGAAGTTTGAAATTCATATGGTCATGCATCTGTCTCATCGGAGACTGCAAACGGAGACTGTCAAAATATCAACTCGTCAGGTTCAAATGCGCTCATAGCGCTTAAAGGGGATGGGAGATGGTACTCTCATTGGTTTATTGCACGTTATGCCCAAACCACACCTACGGGTAATTAGGCTACCTCAGGGCAACCCTTTTTAGATTTGCGTCGGGTGCAAGAGTCATTTATCCGCCGGTATAATAGCAACAGCGGCAGAGACGCACCCACAAAGCTACTTCCGTTTTGCGCTTCTCACTTGCGTTTCAGACCGTTAAAATAGGGCCTTTAGTGCGTGGTAGAGCGATGTTGTATTTATATTACCTCCAGACTATTTGTGTTGAGGCAGAAAGTTCGGGTAACAAAATCTTTCGGAGCTAGAAATGTGGTCACGAGCAGGTGAAGGTTGTGACTCAATGTCCTCGCTCCTACCGGCTCCTTAATGACGTGTATACACAAATATACTGGACGTCGCCTTGTAAGCATCTGCTAAGTGACAGAATATTAAATATGAATCGTATATATTAGCTTTTTAGCTGAAAAACATTTAATGGACGCACACCGTATATGGTATCATTCAAAACAACAGAAATATATTACAGCTGCGATTCAGTTTATACAAGACTGGACATTAATCTCAAATGTTTCAATAACCTATCACGACACAGCAATTTGCACCAATCAGAACTGAGGACAGGCGGTGGGCGGGGCTTCCTACCTGCCCGGTTGCTCAGGGTACTTATGCTTGCAGTAGGCCTCCAGAGAGGCATACACCTTCTCCCTGAGGGCTTCCACCTCCCCCGGGTTGGAGAGACCCTTCGAATCTACACACACACACACACACACACACACACACACACACACACACACACACACACACACACACACACACACACACACACACACACACACACACACACACACACACACACACTCTCTTAATTAAATGCACACTTTCGAGTAAGTTTAGTCGCTCATGCATGTAACCCACATCAGTCGACATCATATAATGTATGGAAAGTATGCATTTTAAAAGAGTTGCCTTAAGCAACAAGAGATATTATTGGGAGTATATATAATTAATCATACGGAGGGACTGATGACATGAATAATAAATCAACACATTAATAATCTGTGTTTGATGCAGCGGGCAGCTCTCCACTGACTGACGTAGAGTGAGTGCATGGTCTTCAGGGCTGAATCATATCCTGACATTCTGGTGGTCACCACCCCACAGTTAAACTAGGTTTCCTTTAATGTCGGTACTCCAAGTACCATGTTCTACTCTTTACACACTTTTACACACTTTTGCTGTGGATGTGTACGGACATTCAAATACCATACTTGATGCAGTCACCTTTATTGTAGCATAAAGGTCTACCGCTGTGTGTGAGTGTGTGAGAGAGCGAGAGCGTGCGTGCATGTGTGCGTGTGCGTGCGTGCGTGCGTGCGTGCGTGCGCGCGTACGTGCGCATACGTGCACGTACATGCGCCTATGTTTGTGTGTGCCGTGTCTGAAAGGCGTTACCTGGGTTGAAGAGGACGATGGCTCTGAGGCATCCCAGCTCTGTCTTGTCCATCTGCATGTCCCTCATCTTGGACACCAACTCTGTCAGCACCCTGGTCATAGAAACACACCGCACATAGACGTTAATACCACGCCTTGATAACACTCTTTAATATGTCATCTCATCTCCCAACCCAGCTGTGTCATGGCTCTGGTCAGAAACAAACCAGAGGGCTCGATTTACTACACCTCGTTACTTATTACCACTGTTTTAGTTTCTCTACTTATTATAACTTACTTTATTTTATTTGCATAATTAATAAAAAAATATTATTCATTATTGTGATCTATTGATGTTGCTTCTTATTTCGACTGATCTTAAAATATATACATTTCTTACTTATCTTTGATGACTTTATCTTGAATTGCTGCTGCTATGTTGCTTTTTGAGGGAACCAAGTATAATATTTTTTTCTCTTGTGTACTTGTACAATAAGATATAAAAATAACGTTCTGATTCGGATTTCATCCTCAAGTATCATCTGCTTCCACTTCTTTTGGAAGCAACACTTATTTTTTTCCCACGCGAAAGAGTTTGATTCCCTAATGTCTGCAGCTTAACCTGTGAGCCCCCCCCGCAAAGCAAGATGCCCCCTAACCCATACCTGGTCCTTTTTTATTTTTTTTATTTAAAAAGGGACAATGCACATAAATTCACATTTTTAGTTTACACTCCAAATATAAATGTGCCACAGTTAGCAGAAAAGCTATTTTCATCTGTAGTCCCTTGGCCTTTGTCCTTAAAAACTTGGATCTGAACTCACGAAGCCAGTTGTTTTGGATGAAAACTAAACGCCAAAAAGACACAACACGTAACAGCTGATCCCATCCTACCTGGGTCATGCATATTTGTGGGCTTTATTCATGAGACAACCCGAAAAAAACAAGCCCTGGTTGTTATCGTGTGATTATATTGACAACACAACGGCTTTTAGACCAGTCCTCCTGTGTGTGCGTGCGTGCGGCAACACAACACTTCATCGGTGTTCTCAGTGGCTCAACTCAAAACACGTGAGCATTAAACTGAGTGTATAATTACCCAGAAGCCTCTGCATTACAGAGCCGCCGCGCACAAGCCGACCGGCTGCCCACGCGACGGCCAGCCACAGCCACTGGAGCGGCTGCGCAGCCTCGCAAGAGGAAGCGTCCGCACTAGATGACGCTTATAAATAGAAACCCACAGTAGCCACACAGCTCAGAGCCTCCCGTAACCCCCTCACTAACAGGCCCAGGGACCGGTGGGATGGGACGTCTGGGGGGGGGCGTGGCTGTGCGATAGAGAGACTGTCTTTTTGGGTCTGAACATGTCACTTGTTCTTGCTCCAACTCTCTGTCTGCTCCGTCTCATTCTGTCTGTTTCTCTCCCCCTCCTCCCACCTCCTTCCCTTGCTCTCCAACTGTCCTTCTCTCCAACACTCCCTCTCTCTGTTTTGATTTTAATTTTGCTGGCATTTCGCTGTAATGTTGAAGATTCTGTAAAGCAATGATTTTCAGTAAATTGTTTCAATTCAAAACACAAATATTTTGCTTTATTTCTTTCTTCCTATTTGTCTTTCTCTCTCTATGTATAAAACAATGTTTATGTTTCTATCTCTCCCTCTTTCTGCCTATCTTACTCCCTTATCTCTCTCACATTGTCTCTTCAACATCAGAGCGATGTGCGTGGACCAACGTGTTCTAGCTGTTTACGGGGGACCAGCGGACACACGAGCCAGTCTCTGAATGCTCAGTCAACCAGAGAATGAGGACACTCTCCCAGGTTCCGGTGCCTAACTGGGCGGAAACAATGACAGAGCTATAAAAAACCCTGCCTGGCAGAACCAATCAAAAGTCTTTAGTCCTTCATATTGTGCTGGTGACACGCAGAAATCGTGTGTGTGTGTGTGTGTGTGTGTGTGTGTGTGTGTGTGTGTGTGTGTGTGTGTGTGTGTGTGTGTGTGTGTGTGTGTGTGTGTGTGTGTGTGTGTGTGTGTGTGTGTGTGTGTGTGTGTGTGTGTGCTGGTAAACACTGTCCTACCAACACGTCTTTCTTGTCCTGGGGTTCAAAATATTCCATCAAAGGGACAACGAAAGTGTGGACTTAGCAGACATTTAATGAAACCAAAGCAAATAATTTAACGTTGCTCGGGACATTCATTTCCAATGTTTTAAAAGCTATTTTTTTTACAAAGTTAGAGTGGCTATCTCTCCAGCTTGTTTCAGCAGCCACTCAAACAACTACCATGATTTTAGAAACCCCCAAATGTTTGGTTTAGGCAGCGTGAACTCAGATGGTCTGGCACGGTGAGACTAGGGGACCAGCAGTTGTCAAGGGCAACGGGAAGACTGGACAACAACACGTTGTTGGGTATATAACTGATCATGATGTTCTACTTTACCAAACCCCACCACCCTGAGACTAATAAGAGGAATAGGAACGACAGGGGAGGATAGAGAGAGAGGGGGGGGGGGAAGAGAGAGAGAGAGAGAGAGAGAGAGAGAGGAGAGAGAGAGAGAGAGAGAGAGAGAGAGAGAGAGAGAGAGAGAGAGAGAGAGAGAGACTAAGGTACAAATGAAGCAGCTGTCAGCAGTGTTTACATTAGGAAGGTATGTTAATACCAACGTGTTGAAAACAATTATCAACAACAGCAGGCAGGTGTGTGACCACAGACACACACACACTTTCTCTCTCTCATACACACACTTTCTCACTCTCTCTCTCTCTCTCTCTCTCCCCCTCTCTCTCTCTCTCTCTCTCTCTCTCTCTCTCTCTCTCTCTCTCTCTCTCACACACACTCACTCATCACTCTCTCTCTCTCTCTCTCTCTCTCTCTCTCCTCTCTCTCTCTCTCTCTCCTCTCTCTCTCTCTCTCTCTCACACACACACACACACTTTCTTTCTCTCTCTCTCACACACACACACACACACACACACACACACACACACACACACACACACACACACACACACACACACACACACACACACACACACCAATGTCGCTTAGAAAAAATTGCCTGACGAGCTGGACCACGGCCAAGGGAAGACGTTTTCAACAAGGGCTGCAGAAAAAGGGCCCACGGCCGGGCTGTGGTTCTCCAGGACCCACAGGGGCCGTCCAGCCCTTACCCAACCAGACAACCAAGAAGGCAGAACTACGACTCCATGTGTTGGAACGCAACACGGTTAAGAAACTAAGTCTCAGCTACACCGTGAGCAAGGCTTTGTTCAGCTTGACCCTCATCACAGTCCTATAAACAGAACCACGTGGGTCAGGGTTAATACCAATCACCTCAATATTCATTTTTCATTTCATAAATTATACATTATTCAGGAATGATCGTTAAAATACTTCCTGATTGAATATACTAATATTTGTATTGAATGAAATCCTCTTTTTTTTTTTAAGTTGCTCCTCAACCAGCCCCTGTACTCCCCCCGGTATGACCTGGCAACCCAGTCTCACGGAAATACCCGACACTGTCACGTCATCTAATCTATTCATTCGTGAGCTGGGACACGTCGTTTCAATTTTTTTCGTAACAAAAAGCACACATTTCTTACAATACGACAGCTTTTGCCCACCCGTTTCTACTTTCACCTTTGATTCTGAGAAATTGGGACAATTCACGGATATATTTAATGCAGGTGCGCTGCTCTGTAGGCAAACCGCGACGGAAAAAAAGGGTAGCTGCTTCATCTCTTCTTTTTAGAATGAATTTGAAATTTGTGCTTTTCGCACAAAATAATTTGAAATGACGTGTCCCAGATCACGAATGAACAGATTAAATGACGTGACAGTGTCGGGTATTTCCGTGAGACTGGTTTGGACCTGGGATGTGCACCCCACCTCAGGAAAACTAACACACTGCATCTACTAATGCCACCTACTGGTGTCTCTGGAGGGGTTCTGCTGGGGTACATAGATTTAATTAAGAATGACATAAATATATTAAATGTATCAATTATTAACATGATATTTCATCGTGCAATCATTAGGAATAAATGCATACATTTGAATAAATCTAAATCAATATTCGATATGAATATATGTGTGTCTTGTCGGATTGAGATCCCATCCTTTTCCAGAAATCCACAGCTAGGGGAAACATACCCCCGGTGTCAGGACGCACTGTGTTCATAAAGGTATACACTGGAAACAGACTGTGTTTATAAAGTTATATAAAGGCATACAGGACATCAGCCTTGGAGGACATCGCCCAGTATCATCACAACTGGAGGAACCAATAAAGTTATCCGCTGAAAGCAGCCCGAGAGAAGACGCTGCATCAATAAAGTTGAATATAGCAAGAGACAACAAGCTGGCTTAATAAAGTTAGATAAAGTTATACAAAGCCCGGGAGGGTGTCGCCCAGTGTCAGGATGGACGTAGCCGATAAAGTCACGATTGAAAACAGCCAGGGGAGAACCGACTGCGCCTGATGAAGTGAAGACGAGGAGGAGGAAGAGGCGGATGATGACCTGTCAAAGATGGCGCCCACGCCGGCGCTGTGTGCGCTGTTGCGGTGCACGTGGAGCCCGGTGGCCAGCAGGATCCCGTCCTTCACCGAGATGGAGCGGTGGGAGAAGGAGGCGATCAGCAGCTCATTCCACCCTGGAGGGGGGAGAGAGGGGGGAGAGAGGGAGAGGAGAGAGAGAGAGAGAGAGAGAGAGGGGAGAGAGAGAGAGAGGGGAGAGAGAGAGAGAGAGAGAGAGAGAGAGAGAGAGAGAGAGAGAGAGAGAGAGAGAGAGAGAGAGAGAGAGAGAGAGAGAGAGAGAGAGAGAGAAGGGAGAGAGGAGAGAGGAGAGAGAGAGGGGAGAGAGAGAAGAGGAGAGAGGGGGAGAGAGAGAGAGAGAGAGAGAGAGAGAGAGAGAGAGAGAGAGAGAGAGAGAGAGAGAGAGAGAGAGAGAGAGAGAGAGAGAGAGAGAGAGAGAGAGAGAGAGAGGGAGAGAGCGGAGAGAGGGAGAGAGGGGGAAAGGGAGAGGAGAGAAGGGGAGAGCAGAGGGGGAAGAAAGAGGGAGGTGAAGAGAGGGGGGATTAGAGGAGGGTGATGATGGAAGGGGAGATGGATGGATAAAAAGAGGGGTACAGAAAGAGACAGAGAGATGGATTGAGACAAAGAGGGAGAGATATGGAGAAAGAGAAGAGAAAAATATAATTAGTTAGCAGGAAACTCCCACCGCATTCAACCCAATAAAAAATACAAATAAACAAACTGCCAACAATGTAGAGGAGAGGAGGCGAGAGTGTGAGAGTGTGAGTGTGTGTGTGTGTGTGAGTTTAGCTTCGATAAATCAATTAAGCCTGACATGGCAGGGCGTGCTAAAGGGATGAGCTGCGCCTGCCATCACGATGAGGATGTGCAAGCGGTTTGACACGCTGGAGAGAGAGAGAGAGAGAGAGAGGAGAGAGAGAGAGAGAGAGAGAGAAGAGAGAGAGAGGAGAGAGAGAGAGAGAGAGAGAGAGAGAGAGAGAGAGAGAGAGAGAGAGAGAGAGAGAGAGAGAGAGAGAGACATGGCTCCTTTAATTGTTCTGCCTAGCAACAGCCTCTCTGTCTCCGTGGCGATGGTTAGGGCAGGATGCTTTTGACTGTGAGACAGCAGAACTAAAGAGGCTATTTATAGAGAGGTCTGAGTGCTCATAGAGAGGGAGACACATAGAGACAGAGCGGATGATATTCTCTCTCTCTCTCTCTCTCTCTCTCTCTCTCTCTCTCTCTCTCTCTCTCTCTCTCTCTCTCTCTCTCTCTCTCTCTCTCTCTCTCTCTCTCTCTCTCTCTCTCTCTCTCTCTCTCTCTCTCTCTCTCTCTCTCTCTCTCTCTCTCTCCCCGCCCCCCCCCTTTCTCTTTCGCTCCATCATCACTATATCTCACTCTACTACTACACACACACACACACATACACACATAACACACACACACACACACTGGTTTAATTCAGTTTGACAGGCAGGCAGCAGAGTGCTGTCAGAGCCCTGCAAAAGGCTGCACTCTGATTGGCTAGGACAGGAATAATAGATGATTCACTCTGAGCTTCATACTCTCTGATTGGACGATCCAACCACTCCTGCCGTTACAGACACACAAACTGTGTTTGTGTTTGTATGTGTGTGTGTGTGTGTGTGTGTGTATGGATGTGTGTGTTTGCGTGTGTGTATGTGTATGTATGTGTGTGTGTGTGTGTGTGTGTGTCTCTCTTTTAACCTTGCTAGCTCACTCATGTATTTATGTAATGATTATTGCTGATAATTAGTTCATTTCGTCTTATAGCCAAACCAGTGTAGTCCCAGCTCCATGGAGTCCTGTCTGACAGTGACCTCATCAGCAAGTAGTAGAATATCTGTTGACTCAATGCAAGAGGTGAGTCAACAGTTTGCCCCTCCTCATCCTTATGGGTATATGAGTATATTCATAATAAAATTGTCTCGTTAAAACACCACTATACAGCATGACATCGCATACGTCAATGTTTGAGTTGTTTCTTAAATTTGCATGATTTTGTTATTGTTTGTATTATAATTTATATTTTTAGTTTGGTTTTATCTTGATTGGACTATAAATATATGTGAGCAAAATGTACATGTGGAGGATGCTATTATAATTCTTACAACTATGGATGTAAGAACGAACTGTTGTAAAGGAAACAGTTAAAGAGTGATGTGGGACGGCCAGACCTGCTGGTAGCAGGACAACCTGGTGGTCCAGGGGGACTGTTCTAGATGTGATGGAGGGATGTGATGGAGGGATGTGATGGGGACGGACCACCGGTTCTAGATGTGACACAGAGGATGTGATGGGGGACTCTGATGGGGGACGGACCTGCTCGCAGCAGGATAACCTGGTCGTCCAGGGGGAGCTCTGAGAAGTGGGGGATCCTCTTGGCCCACTCCACCAGCGTGAACAGCTGCTTGTCCGCCGCCTGGCAGATGTTGGTGACCGGGTCGTTGGGCTGGGGGAGAGAGAGAGAGAGAGAGAGAGAGAGAGAGAGAGAGAGAGAGAGAGAGAGAGAGACAGAGACAGAGACAGAGAGAGAGAGAGAGAGAGAGAGAGAGAGAGAGAGAGAGAGCAGAGAGAGAGAGAGAGACAGAGAGAGAGAGAGAGAGAGAGACAGAGAGAGAGAGAGAGAGAGAGAGAGAGAGAGAGAGAGAGAGAGAGAGAGAGAGAGAGAGAGAGAGAGAGAGAGAGAGAGAGAGAGAGAGAGAGAGAGAGAGACAGAGAAGAGAGAGAGAGAGAGAGAGAGAGAGAGAGAGAGAGAGAGAGAGAGAGAGAGAGAGAGAGAGAGAGAGAGAGCATTGTTAGCAAGAGGATCAAATGATTGTATTTGCATTTTTTACAGTCTTTTTTTAAAACATTGAGTCTTCCTGAATCAGGGCCTGCACACACACACACACACACACACACACACACACACACACACACACACACACACACACACACACACACACACACACACACACACACACACACACACACACACACACACACACAGGCCTGCCTTCTGAGCAGCATGTAGTTAGCTCATGCCCCCCCGCCGTGTGACTAGCGTTGAGGGTCCCTAGTCAGCCCTTAGCGAGGGTCTACACTGGCGGCTCTGGCGCGCCCTTCATCTCTCTTCTCGTCTTCCCGTCTTTCTTTCCTTCATGGTACTCTCAGGGCAGAGTGATTGGCAGCTCTGATTCAGGGACCTGTATTCCGTCCTGCTGGGTGTAGATTGGGGGGGGGGATGTGTGGCACAGCGGGCGCACCACACGGTAGGGATCCCCGCGTTCACCGAGGGGAGCAACGCAAATAAAAACGACACAACATCTGCATCCTTAAGATGAGATGAGTGCTCCCTGCTCTCCGGAGGGGTTCAGGTTCAGGGAGCATGTGAAGAACTTTGAGTCTGGAACCGGGATTAATGATGAAATGAACGATCCTCTTAAGTTCTTTATGTGTTTGTGTATCGTTTCGGTTTTGAATCATATCAATGCAATCACTTCTAAAGGATCCTATTCAGACGGTGTGGCATTCAGTCCTAACACGAGCAGAGCTGTTATTCACCAAGCAGCAAATGCACCCATTCAGAGCTCCTCGAGTCTGGACTGATTAAATACAGGCTGATCTCTACCGTCGTTATTTGCGTTAACATTTCTACCATGCACATTGTGTCTGGCAAAATTTCTTTGCTTAAGCAGTTTTGCATTTTTAGTTTTTTGCCGGCCTGGTTCATTCCTCAGCAAACCACGTTGAATTTAACTGATCAATTAATGAATTAATACTGATAAAAAAATGACCGATTCGATTGGCCAACAGGGCCGTATCCCCCCCCCGCCAACCGGAACGTTCCTCAAGCCCCACTCCTCTCCACTGCGTTTTATGGAAATGTCCATCAAACAGAGAGCTCCAAATTTATTTTAAATTTAATCCATTGTATTCCCCTCGTATCCCGAAGGAATCTCTTCGACTCGGAGGCGACCGGCCCGCGAATCAACCCCCCGAAATCCAAATCCACCGACGAGGGAAAACATATCCCTAAA